>JAJJMC010009555.1:367950-520727 GCA_023531435.1 Papaver californicum
TTGTACTTAGTCTATAAATGTTGGTTCTGTTTTTTTTGTTTTTATGTTTTTTCAATTGTAGGATGCTTAAAAAGAAAAACAAAGAGAAAGACAAACATGTACCCACTCCTTTTTCGAAACCTCCACGCCACAAGAAATTCCTGAAGGCTGGACCGTATCGTGAAAACATCTGAAGGAGATACCGTTTGTTATCCGTGAATGCGTAAACCAAGATATAAAACCAGCGGATTCCCCTTCTTCTTCTGCCTCCTCTATTCCATCTGCGACTTCAGACCATGACAACGAACAAACTGAAGATGATGTTGATGACGCCAATGTTGGTGGTGGTGGGGGTGATGGTGCAGGTGGAGCTAGTGGTGGTGATGATGATGATGATGAAGAGGTGCAAACAGAAGTGGAGGTGGAAGCGGAGGATAAGGGCAAGGAAAAAGCCCCACCCGCAAGGCACGTTCCCAAACCACACTTGATCCTGGATGCTGAACGCGGTTGAAATGTTGAAGGCATACCCTTAGATGAAGGGAAGGTTCTATTTGCATATCCTGGCTCGTGGGACCGTACCATCCATCAGACCATCGTAACAATCTCAACTTTGCTTTTCAACTTGTTGTTGTCATTGAATGTTCTCTTGTTTCGTTTTTTTCTCCCTATTGTGTAGGATCATACGAATGCAACTCGTCTTTTCATACGCCAGACTTCGTACGTAAAAATGGTGTTTTGGCCCCTAGAAGGAGAATGTGCAAGAGTTAGAGCGTTAATCGAGAATTCCGGTTTGTATCCTGCCATAGAGACTCCATCATTGATTATGATAGGGTCGCGGTTTCTTGCTTTTGTGAGAGGTTTTACTCTGAAGTCGATTGCTTCCAATTCCCCTTTGGCAAGATGTCTTTAACTCCTCACGATGCAAAGAAGATTCTAAGACTCCAAGTCGAAGGAAAATACACCATGACCAACTACAAGAAACAACTTCCTTGGCCTAAAATTTATGAATTGGCCAAGGCATTGTTTGGATGGGATGAAGAGGAGACGAACGGCATGTTGGTGAAAGGGCCAAAGTACTGGAGGAGATAGTTCAATCTTATGCAATTGAGGGACAAATATTCTGGGACACTACAAAAAGAAAGAGATAATGGACTCCTCTTTGTGGTTCAGGTTCGTGATGCTGCTGCCGGTTATCTTTTGTACGTACTAGGGTCCGTGATGTTTCCCGACAGCTCAAGTAACATGGTCAGCGCGGACTTTCTCTAGCTCTTGCATCCATTGGAAAATGTGGGTAAATACTCGTGGGGGACTGCCATCGTATCGCACATGAACGAGGAGCTAACAAAAGCATCTAGGGAACGAATTTCTCAAATCAACGGGAATACTGCACCACTCCAGGTAATTGAAGTGATCTTATTAGCTTGTGGGATGATTTATTATTCTTTTTAAATGTCTTGTTTGACGAATACATGTTTTATTGTTTTGATAAATGTATAGGTTTGGATTTACGAGCATTTTCCCCCATTGTTCTGTCATTACTTATTTCAGCTTGTTATCGTCTCCTTTGCGCACTATCTTTTTGATCATTGCTTCCAAATTCTTTATCTTTTCCGACATACTTTGAGGGCGCCTTCGATTCTCCTGCATGTGCTCCTCCTCAGAAGTAGAATCTTCTCTGGGTCAATAGTATCTTCGGGGTCGTATCTCCGGTTCTGGGCTTAGATGTCTAGGGGGAGCGGGTTCTGGGGTTCTACTCATGCTTGGTGCTGCTCGATTCGAGCCTTCAGTTTCCGAACGTGTATTATCGCTAGACCCCTCCCTTGTATACTCTCTTGGTAAACTTCCTTGCCTCATTCCCCGTATACGAAGTAAGTTTTTCTCTTGAGTAGGAGATTCCTTCATTCCAATGATCTAACCATTTCTTTTTGTTTTTGCTGATTTGCTAAGATCCTTGCCAGAGCAGCGTCTGTGATTTCATGGCTAGATGGGTTGTCTCTCCTTGGGACATTGTCTCCTTCTACCAGTTGTCTTTTCCCCTTCACGATTTGACGTTGCCTCCATGCTTCTACCTCAACTGCTTCTCTTCGTGTTGCTTCAGCCATTATCATGTGTTCTTCCTGGTGAGCCCTTCTATGTGCTTGGTCTTCATCACTATCCGAAGCGGATAGACCATCAGGTGGATATCCTCCCTCGGCCGTTACCTCACGGATCTGCACATTGGCTGGTCAAACCGGGCGGATTTCTTCCTCAACTGGCGGCATCTCGGGTCGAGTTCCCCTCCTTAAGATCTGCCTCGGGTTAGGGTTGTTTTCCTGTCCAGAAATCGTGAGTCCCTCCTGTGGGCTTCCCCCTGCTACTGTACGACTACGTAGATGCTGTGTTGGTGCTGATGAACTAGCCATCGGATGATAACCCTACGTCTAGAAGAGAAATGCACAAACTTATTATGACCTAAATAAGGAAATAAATCATATTTTGAAAGATTCTTTTGTCGGGTTCTAATCCCCAAATCCGACAGCTTATAACCAAAATGTCAGTGTTCAGAGGCAGTTATGTGTCAGAAACCCGCCTCCCTGAAAAAGATTTGTTGTGGTCCAAGTGGTTTTTTGGAAAAGAGCGTCATAGCCAAAAATATTAGGTTTTTCTTTATTAACTTTTAATGCAAGTCTGCCTTTCCTGTTACTGGATGAGTGAAATCTGATCAACTCGTCGGCTCCGGTGACTGAAAGAGTTTAATCGTTAATGAACAACCAGTGTTCAAACAGTGCTATAAGTTATTTAGGGACATGGGTAATTTGCATTAATCATATGAAGAATTTTTGTTCTACTGAAGTACTTATGCAGGGTTTTTTTTTCTTTTTGTTGTTGAGGACTTATGCCGATTGAACCGACTTATATTTTTTATTTGTCGATGTGTTTTCACTTAAATAAAGCTTGGCTAGCCAGTCAAGAGACCCTTTGAGATTGTTGACTGTATGGTGTTTGAAGTCTCATAATCACGTCCCGTTTGAGTTGTACAGCATCTTGATGACATTCCTGCTTGGTTTTAATATTCTAACTTTTTTAACTTTAGTAATGCTATATTTTTGGTCTTAGCTTTCATCTTTTGGAAAGTGATAAACACATCTATGCTGCTAACTCAAGGTTGAAATTGGTTCTGGTGAAATTACACGGCTATCATTTTTCTGTTGCAATACCTGTTTACTTTCATTTGTTCTGTTCCGGTTTGTCGCCCGAGCATCTCGTAACGCCTGCATGGTTCTTGTCCTCGTCTTGAACTCGGCGGCTAATGTTAGCTAGCATCCGCAAACAAGTGCTAATCAGCAGGCAACTGTTGAGTATGAAAACCATAACAATTTTCTAGCTAGGAAACAATGCAAATGGGTCACCTTGTATCCAAATCACTTGATGTTGAAAGCCTACCTACCGTTCTTCAAACATCCGGGATGCAACAATTGGAGCAATACCGCTACATTCAATCCCAACTACTTCTCGAGCCGAAGGAGCACGCATCCATTCCTCCCTAAGTTGTAGTAGTAGAATTCTAAACCTAAAAAGGCACCCAATTGATTGACAATCAAAGAAATTCCCCTTTCTCCATCTGCTTTAAGAAAAAAAAATGTTGCTCTATGAAGCAACATCTTATCAATGACCCACTTGATTGCATTACTTGTGCAATTTTGACACATTTCTAAAAATGACTCAAATTCCTTGATTATTAGTATAACTTTTGTGAGGCTGGTTACACGTCTGCGAGATCTTCCACGTTGATTATACCGGAAAGTATCTTTCCGATACGTTCACCTGTCGGGGTTATGTAAGATGGCACCACGGGCTAAAATTAGTAAAAAAAAGGCACAAGCCTCCATGTGGCTAATACAGACGGCACCACCTGTAGAGAAATAAATTCAAGACAGTAAGTCAGTCCCCCATACTTTATAGTGAAAGTACCAATTTAGCCTCAAAGCTAATTGTCCACAACGTGTCCTTAATAAAGCTGATTCAAGGCTACGTTCGTCATCTATCAATTACACAGATCAAAAGAGAGAGAGGAAAGGGAAACGAAAGAAAGGGGTATTTGTTTTTTTTTGGTTTTTTTTGGGTTTGATCGACGATTTGATTGATCAGATCATTTCATTTCATTCATTTGATTCTTCAGAGTTATAATAATTATAAGTATGAGTAGCGGAGATCTCTTAAGCATTCAACCAACAGAACTCAAATTTCCATGTAAGCTTCTTCTTTTGATTTCATTTTTTTTTTGGGATTTTGTTAATTGTTTGCCCTAGATTACTGTATTTGGTTTTGTCTAATGCATTTATTTTTTGTTTTTTGTGATGATAGTCGAATTGAAAAAACAGAGTTCATGTTCTCTGCAATTAACAAACAAAACCGATGAATATGTTGCATTCAAGGTGATTTAATCTCTTTCTTTCTTCCATCATTTTTTTCCTTTTTGAATTTTCTGTTGATTTAATTGTTTGTTTTTGCTGTTGTTGGTATGATTTTGAAGGTAAAAACGACGAATCCGAAGAAATATTGTGTTCGTCCAAACACAGGAATTGTATTGCCTGGAGCAACATGCGACGTTACAGGTGATGATTCTTGATTCATTCATTGATTTTTGTACAGATCTACTGTTGTTATTAGATGTTAAGTTTTTTTGTTTGTTTTTGGTTTAGTAACTATGCAAGCACAGAAGGAAGCACCACAGGATATGCAATGCAAAGACAAGTTCCTTCTACAGAGTGTTACAGCACCAAACGGTGCAACAGGGAAAGACATTACACCTGAAATGGTAAATACTTTGTGTTTTGATTTTGTTAGAGGAGTTTCAGATTGATTTGATTCTGGTTTTGATGTTGTTTTTGTTTTTGTAGTTTAACAAAGAAAGTGGGAAGGTTGTTGAGGAATTCAAATTAAGGGTGATTTATATTCCAGCGAATCCACCTTCGCCAGTACCTGAAGGATCTGAGGAAGGATCTTCTCCTAGGGCTTCTGGTGTGGAGAATGGGAATCCAGGAACTTCTTTGTTTGATGCTGTAAGTAATTCACTACTTATGTTATAATTTTGGGATTTAGAGAATGTTAATGGTTAAATCACTAGTTATAACTTTTAACTTATTGTAACAATCTATCTCATCTGCTAGCTGCATGTTTCTCTTCCTATTTTCAGTGTGAAATTGATTTTATAATGTTCGAGTAGGATATTATGCTTTTGAAAAAGTTCCCTCTGAAACTTCGTTTGCAACTTAAGTTGTTATACTTGCTTAGTTTCCATTCATTGGCGTAAACACTTAGGATCCCAGTAATTTATGTCTATATTCTACTTGCATGTTGCTCTCCCAAATTGGAAGTACAGTTTTCATATAAAACTGGAAAAAAAAAGTTGCATATATTAGAGTTTATTTTCTTAGAACTTGGCTGTGTTTGAACTTCTCAGGTATCAAGATCTCTAGAGGAGCCAAAGGAGAAATCAGAGGTAAATATTTCTCTTTGCTGTAGAAGCAAAATATTGCTGTTTATGAGTTGAAGAAAAAAATGCTCTATAGATTTGAAGTTGCTTAATTCTCTTTGTTTCGCACAAATGTGCTGCTTAAACCAGCTTTCTTATCTTAAATAGATATATGCTTTTTCCTTCTGCCAGGATTCAGGTGATTAGTTTGTTAATTTGTCTTGAGTTGAAAATTTTCCCCAGATCATCTTGTTTGGAATATCCTAAAACAATTGTGAATTTGTGAACCCGCTAAAGACTGGGGTGCACATTCCCCACATTCTTATTGACTATTCATTTGACTATGCATTATTAGAAACATAACAACTCAGTAGTAGAGAAAAGAAACTAGTTAAGTAAAACAATCAATGAGAAAGTGGGGAACGTGCACCCCGGTTTTTAAGGGGTGCACAAATTTACAGATGATGTTCTTTTGAAAGGATGGCTTACATTGGTGAATCTGTTGAATGGGGGGCAGTTAAAATCGTATTAGATGCATACTATATAACAAACAAAGTTTAAGCAAAATGAAATGCTAATGGTGTTCCTCTGGAAAAATTGGCCTTTTCTTCTGTTTCTCTCATGGATAGAAGGGGGAGATCTGAGGAGTATTTAAGGGAATGATTTGATGGCCTTGGCCAGAAAGAAGTACCTGTATCACAAATTGGATCATCCTAGTTACGGATGAGATCTTGAAATACAAACCCTTTGCAACTTTGGAGGCATAATAGTTAAATTATAGACCCCCCAACTCCAAGGGGATGTACATCAATGTGCTTGCCTGTCCCTCTTTTTCTCAGATTACCCAAAGCTTGCTTCATCTAGTATGAGCCAATTGAGGGACAGAGACATCACTCCAAACGTAGATGTTTGTCCAAACGTCTCTTGGAGTTGTATAAAGCATTGCGAGAACAAGTGAATCTCTGTAATTATTCTGCATAAGGTTTATAAATTTAAGCACTGCAAATCTTGTCCAAGAGGCTTTGTTCTTAAAAGGCCACCTTTGTTGGGACATATTTTGTTATTATAAAGGAGGTTACTACTTCTCTATGGTCCTAAAAGGAAAACGAAGTAAGAAGGTGATAGGGACAATTTAAGTTATAATTAAGAGTTTTAAAACAAATGTTGTGACTTGTGAGTGGATATATGGCCATAAGCTACGATGGACTGCTAGTAATTAATGATGATAACTTTGCTGGAAGTTGAAGCATGTAGAATTGAGGAGCATTATACCAACTATAAGCATCTGGCCAGTACTTTTGGCTTTAGCCCGTCTTCACTTGTTAAGAAATCCGGCAATTTGATTATTTCATCGCATGTTTAAAGTGACACATTTGGGAATGCAACTACAGCTGTTAATGTTTGATCCTATTAGCACAAAACATTTCTTTAACTACCAGAGCTCTTTGTTTTAACGTTTCTACACCCAGGCTGAGAGCAACATTTGATCTGTTTACCTGCATGGAAGTTCCTGTTTGAGAATATTTCATTGCAATCTATTTTTATTACTAGCAAATGCTGTACTCTCATCTTTCGGTCTTTATACTTGATTAATCGTGTATTCCAAGCCCATTTTGTTGTGTAGGATTTCTTCAGATCAGAAGCCCTTAAGAACAACCATGTCACGGGTTCTTTTGTGGCTAATTGATTAAGTAGCACCTTAGATCTGTTAAAATGTTTCGGTGTTTATTCCGTCAATTCATAGTTTAAGCTTCAGTTGGGCAGTTGATCTTGACCGAGGCTTCACTTGTTACAAGTTATGCTCTTCATATGTATTACCTTTTTTCAAGATATATGTTGGCTGCATGACTAAGTGATGGACGGTTCTTATTTAACAGGCATGGTCTATGGTTTCCAAGTTGACTGAGGAGAAGAATTCCGCCGTTCAACAAAATCAAAAGCTTCACCAAGAACTGGTATGGTTCAAGCCTAGTGCTTTTTTATTCATTATTTCGTAATATCAGTTCTTGATTTTATTCTTATGATGTTGTCTCCTATGTGTTTTTAGTAATCTGCGTCAAATGATGTTTCTATTATTTATGTTTGCCTGTAAAGTATTTATCTTCCACTTGAATTTAAAGACATACTAACCTAAACTGTAAGGTAGCATAATTCTGTGATGCACCTTTCTTTATAGGACCATTTTTTAACCTTGATTATCTGCAATTCCAAACAGCTATAATTTTTACTTGGAACTACCACAATGTTTCAGAAATTAGCAAAACCTGCTTACAACACTAAAACCCGAGCTTTAGTTTCCGTTGTTCCAACATTTCCCAGTTCTGAAAATTTTAACTTCGGTAAGGAACTGGTTACGCGGTTGTGTAAACCTGTAATATGCATTCTGCCGGATAAACACATTATTTGCTACAAGGATGCTATATGAAAACGACTGCAGATGGTATAAGATGGTTTGCTTGTAGTGTTGGATGGACAGTAGAATCAAATAGTAGGCGAATTATGCCTCAGTTACGTACAACACATATTCATGAACTAAGTGATTGTCATTATTTTGGACTGGTCTGGCTTTGTAGACTGTCTTATCCCTTTGAGAATATTATTTTCGTTGAAATTAGTTATCATTCTCTGTTTGTGGCCCCTTTGACTATTTGTATCTACTATCATTGTCTAATGATATTCCTTTGTTATACCTACTTTGTGGTTTAGCTGTTGTGGAATTTGGTTTGATTACATAACCTTTTTCTGGTTTTTTATTTCTTACATTTTATTTAGTTAATTGCAATACGTGTGTGCAAGGTGTATCCTAACGATGCTATTATTTTAAACAGGAACTAATGAGAAAAGAGATTAGCAAAAACCGTCCTGGTGGCGTTTCTTTCCTGTTTGTGGTTGTGGTTGGTCTCCTCGGACTATTAGTCGGGTTCCTTGTGAAGAAGTCATAAGAATGATGGTACCATATTTGTAAGAAGCGTGTTGTCGGCCTCTCATCTCTAGAAACCACTTTCAGACGTGTCTTTTTGTGTTATTTGATTTTACTAAAACCATTTTAAATAGGTGAGACAACCTTCTCTGCGTTTTTTGTATAAAAATTTGGTAAATCTTTCGTTACGTATTACTGCCTTTAGGGTTTTAATACACCATATGAAAGAATGATTTTTCTTTCTTTTCATTTTTCTTTCCGTGACCAAACCGACTAACTGTCAATTAACATGACTGAGCTCCTTCACTGGACCCTGTTTTAGAATGGGTATGTATGACTTCATTTTCATGAAAGACGTAACTGCGATAACTACTATTGGCTACACACTGGGTGCAGGGTTATTTCCATCAAATCCTTATTGATATCTCTTGATTTTTCTGATAAGAAATGCAAAGTCTTCTATGGAAGTTGGAGACTAGATCTCTTGCACATTCAACTGCTGATGTTATCTGGGTTTGTCAAGTTCTTAAAGATCCTCTATTTTCTTCATCTTCTTCCCAACTAGTTTGTTACAATATCAGCTCCTTACCTTTGGCTTCAAACCTTGTTCTCCACATTCAAGGGGAACATATTCATGGCAATTGATCTTGATTTTGGATCTGGATTTGGATTTCCCAAAGTACAAGTATTATTACTGTACTAAGTTCGCGAAATTGTTACACAAAATATCCTCTCTTTTTTTTACTTGCGTTTATTTTGTGAATTTGTACACATATACCATAAACATTTTACTGACTTACATCATTGAAAAACGAAGAAACAACAACAGATCAAATCAAAACCCAAAAATTAATCTATTTGTTGGTCATGCATTGCATGTCAACATGCTGGAGCTTCTTCTGCTTCTAGCTATTTTAATGACCGGATGATCCCATTTCTTCGAGCTCGATTCCTTCTGCTGCAAATCTAGTCTCTTTATAAACATACCAGTTTGCAGCAATCATATAAGCCCCAAAGTTGAGAATACTTAACCCAGCTAATAACCAGTAAAAGTCATAAAGCTTCCCTTGGTTTAGATTATCGGCTAACCATGGATGCGTGTCACCGGTAATCATGTGTACTATCGAAACCAAGAGAGAACTAAGGAAGAAGCCTAGTGCAAGTGTGCTCAGAAACAAACCGGTACTCATAGTTTTCATCCCTTTTGGACACTCTCTTAGGAAGAAATCAAGTTGCCCTGTATAGGTAAAAGCCTCACCAGAACCGACTATTAAGAACTGTGGGATCAACCAAAATACCGTTAGCGGTATAGTGGCATTTGGATCATTTATTAATCCGTTTGCTCGTGCTGATTTTAACCGCTTTATTTCCGTTAAAGCAGCCACTACCATAGCAATTATGGAGAGCACTAGGCCTACACCGATACGCTGTAATGGGGAGAGACCGTGCTTGTTTTTGAGTACTTTCCGGCAAATCGGAGCAATTAAGCGGTCGTAAATTGGGACAGTTAGCAGAATGCTAGCTACAAAGAAAACCGTTAGTGAACCTGATGGAATCAGGAAAGTTCCAAGTTTACGGTCCATGGTAGTTGCTTGGGAGACTGAGAATGTCGTCATTTGAGCATACACTGTCCAAAACATTATCGTCGTTGCCCATATCGGTAACATCCGCACCACCATTTTCACCTCTTCGACGTCCGTTAGAGTTGATAAACACCACTTATTATCAATATATTGCTTATTTTGCTCTACATCACTGTCCTTGATTGCCGCCTTATCGAGAAAACTGCACGTAGAAATACACACAACTATTAGAATGATTCACGGCACCGAGATCTGGACATAGCAGAATTCGATTTTTAAAAATCATGTGCGAATTATTATTCTAACAAAGTGAGACAAATATAAATGCAGATTGGGTCGGTTTGGAGGCGATCCATATATTATTTTCTTCCTCTTACGAGGGATTCGATACAGACGTTCGTGGTCCATGGAAGTAGATATGACTAAATTAATGGCGACATCAACGTCGCCTAGCTAGAATAGATCACATCCCCAACAGTAAGGCGGGCGCTTTTCCTCTGGTCCCACACAAAAGAGAATCATAAGCCTAGTGTGACCTCATAAGAGAAAGTGAATCGTATGAGTCTGAGAATCTACACTACATATACTTTTGCTGATGGAAAAGCAAGTGCAGATTTGAATGTGACAGAAGAACAAACAACAGACTACCTACAGTGATTCAGTAACTCAGCTAATTAAGCTGGTCATGCCCATAATGAGTATCTATCTACTCGTGAATCATCTTTGGATTTCGTCACTGTCGCATTCTCTTTAAACACCTTCCTACCTACCAATATTAATGTATATGCTAGCTAGTTGTATCATATCACCTTCAATCATACTACAACATTATTAACAAAAATGATAGGGAAAAAAACAACACGAGCCACTTGCTTCCTATGGGTGGCGTGGCGTATATTTCGCTCATATTCACTCTGATAGATTTTTCAGCTCAAAACTAACTAAGGTGTTTATGCAGGAGCATACACCCTATCAGGACTTAATTAGTGGTATTGTGTGTTTTCAATTGCCTGACGCAGATTTTTCGTTCATATTCAGCTAGACAGATTTTCAGGTAAGACAGACTCAGGACTCAATTATTGGATAAATGACATAAATTTCTCACCAGCTAAAACCAATCTATAATTTATATAGAAATACTTTAAATCATAACTCATCCCTTTATCAATAATTTATATTGGATTGTCTGGAATCTAGATGTCTCTATGATCAACTCTGGACTATTATAAAGTTAACTTTTCAATGTAAACTTTCATTTTTGTTTTGTGCACTTTTCGGAAATATACTAAAAAACTTTTAAGAGATTACGTACCGGAATTGTTTGCTATGAGGTAGTTTTTGCTTCTGGGTTTTCTTTCCGTCGTCTTGCACTTTGTCGTCGACGTTGAAAAGAAGTGACGAATCCGACGGTAACTCCAAATGCCGTTTCCTCCACGCGGCAACAAATACTGTCGCGATTTGTGTCAATGGACTACCTACGAGATTTTTGAAACGGTATTTCCTCGTTCCAGATAAGAAAATAACGAGGCCTAAAACGATAGTTGTCGCACAAATACCGTAACCCCATTGTCTGCCAATGTTATCTTGGATGTAAACTAGTACCGTGACTGCCACTAACGCTCCAAGACTAATGAAGAAGAAAAACCAGTTGAAAAAATTATTCATTTGAGATTTTTCCTTTTTATCGTTTTCGTCGAACTGATCGGAACCGAAACCGGATACACTTGATTTTAAACCACCGGTACCGAGTGCAGTTAAGTAAAGTGCCATGTAAAGAACCGTGAGCTGAGTACTATTTGCTGGAACACATTCCGACGAGCCGACTACCGCACACTTTGGCGGTCGGAGGCTTGGAATTACAGTAGATATTGTCAATATAGTCACACCCTGATCAAAATCAAAAAAAATTACATACAGTTAGCATATATACTTAAGTTATAAATTACGAAATGAATAAATTATTAACCCAGAATAATTGATTGGTCTAGATTACTATTAGTCTCAATAATTGTTCTCGAACATTAAAGACCGCCATGATACCGATCACACTCAAGAAGATCATGTAACTGGATCCAGCAGGGACATTTATATCCGAAGCTAATTTTTTATTTTTATTTTTATTTTTTTATAATTTGTGTTTCAACGGAGAATCAAATTCCACTTAGTCGAGTTTTACCGAAACTTCATTAAATAAAATTATTGCATGATTACTATTTTATTTCCGGGGATTATCCTACCATGGCTTGAACTGTGGCAAAGATGGCTATGGTGAGATATCTGCACAAAAACAACAGAACTGAGGTAATTAGAATCGGAAAAACAGAAATCTAAGATCATATATATACATATAAACTGCGTCAATTATTGCATACTGACCGCCCTAGAAATGTATCGGCGATGAATCCACCGAGCAAGCACAGCATGAACGATGTCCCTAAGAAGTTAGTAACTGTATTAGCTGAAGTTGCATTTCCCAGATGCATCACTCCAGTTAAGTACGTAACCAAATTCACCGCGATCCCTAGCGTTGTTAGTCTCTCGTTAAATTCCACTCCTGCACCCAAAAAAAAATAAAAAATTCATTAGTTGATGCCATATATATGATAATGGTTACTATACACACACAGTGATGAACATTACACGAGAGAGAGACGAACCTAAGATCATGGCAGCACTAAGCCATCCTCCAGATCTCGACCTATCCGAAGGTCTACCTTTGTAATCCCAAGCATCTGAAAGAGTAGTAGGAGTAGTCTTTGTTTCATTAGTGGAAGCCATTTTTGTTTGCTTACGTTTGGGAAGAATCTGAATACGAAGGGATATACAGAGAGAGAGAGCTAGAAAGAATGAGATATGAGGTGTTGAGATTGTGCATTTTATAGGATGTAAGCTGTAAGGGTGTCGCGTGGACTGGCTCACGGAACATGTGTCAGAGTAATACAATGATAAAATTATTAGATGATGATATGAGTTGTCTGAATTCAAAACTCGCCAGTATAAGTATCTATCTGGTTGGGATAAAAAAAAACCAAAAAGAAAAAAAGAAAAGGAACGGATGTGTCATAAACAGTATTCAAATTAAACTCCTCAAATAATTGAATAAAAAGTTGAGTTCCAAATTTCCAGCAATAAAAATTAAAAAATAAATTAAAATTTATTCTGATATTATCAGGTTTACTACTTCCATCCATCCATAAATATTGTAACGTAACCTCCCCTAGATGGTTTAACTTGGTTTGGAGATTAAATTAGTATAATTACCTCAATTTTTCAAGTCGACGGTCCCTCGGGGCAGCTTCATCATAAATTCGAGAATTTAATTAGCATTTGTTTGTTTTTTCTTTTTTCTTAAGATTTGGATTTTGAAAATTATTAGAAAAAAAAACTCGAGATCGTTGCAAGAATTATTTACGAGTTTGCACAAACTCGATCGAGGACCACTAAACTCGAGATCGTAAAATTTGACACCTTTAATGTAGTACAAGGAACGTTTTTAATGTTACTAAAACTAAAGTGATAAAAGAATGAATTGCATATACAATGATTCAATGTATATTGTTAGTACTAAAATGTTGCTCTAACACGTGGCAGCAATGTCAGCGGAGCACAGTGTCCCGATACATCAGTCTGAAGCACAGTTAAGATGTCCCGCTACTCAAAGTACGAATCACAAGATCGGAACGCACTCAAAGTGCGGAGCACAAGATGTTTCGATGCACGGATCGAAATGCTGTTGGATCGTACCAAGGTTCGAAGCATGGATCGTACTAAGGTCCGAAGCATGGATCGTACCAAGGACCGAAACATAGATCGCAAGTTGATCTGAAAGCATCGATCGCACCAATCCCGCAAGCCAGGACCGCAAGCCAAGTCCGCAATTCATTTCCCGCAAGCCAATCAGACCAACCCAGACCGTATAAGGCAGGAAAGCTTAATCCAACAGTAAAGGGGACAAATGAACCTTGATGGACACACGTCGAGTATTTGACGATGAAAGCAGCATACTAATCAACAAATAGAAGACTTCATAACTAAGATAAGGGTAGAGGGTAAAATGGACTTTCTACTTTCCTATGTAAGAAAATGGAGAGAAACCAAATAGGGGGGCGGTTTTCTGCTTCTCGGGGGTGGGGGGGGGAGCGATGATTCTTCTTCTTCCCCAATTTTTGATTCACTATCTGGAACCATCTTCAAATTCATCAATAAGATCCAAACCTTCAGACCCGTGGACGTAGGCTTAAAAAAGCCGAACCACATTAGATCACATGTGTTCTTTATCTTTTCCTTTTTTTTTCATGATTTAAGTTATGATTTTGGTTGTTTTGGGTTGATTCGATTTTCTGCCCAAACATATATATTGTAGTTTTTGCTTCTTCTTTTTTGTTATCTAGTTTTATGAAGCATTGTAGGAACCACAGGAAATTATATTTGATATATTTATAGATTAGTTTAGCACAACACAACATAACACGTAAAATTAATATATCATATCTTACCATGTTAGGTCGTATCATGTGTCATGTTATAATTTTAATTACCATCGCACATTGATTGTGATAATGATACTTGTAAAGACATTTGATAATCAAAAAATTATCTAAATTAACTAAACTGATTAAATAATTTGTTATATTTTTAATGGTTGATCCTGATGATGTTAAATCAAAATATTTTCACTCTAAAAAGTTTAAGCTTGTTTCATCACTAGGTGCTGAAAAAGGAAAAAAAATGCACAAACACAGTTGATAAAACTTGGTTGATATTGACTTTGAGTTGACAGATAAAATTGTAGCCGACCAATTAAAATCATAGCTTATTTTTTAATTGATGGTTAAATATTAATAATAGGTTTGACAATTAATTCCTTCTCAATAGAAAATTATTATATCTAATAATATGAACAAATAATGTTATATGAGAATCAAGGATTCATGAACACTCATATTTGTATCGAAATGATGCCTAGAAGGAAAGTTTTCGTAATTGTGTGAAGATCAGATTATAAATAGATGTCTATGGATTTTCAATAAAAAATGGGATATTTTATATGGAATTATTAAAGGATATTTTAATTTATTTATTTTTGTCTCATGTTGGGGTGTCTAGAGAATGATGAACAATAATAGTATCATGTTGATTTGTTCTCCGTGAAGTATGTTTATGTGCACTACTTAATGTAAGTCCGTAAAATACGTATAAAATTGATTATTCATACTTATATTTATATCTATTTTTTTATAGAAATTATACTGGTGTATTAATATGTACATCCCTTTAAAACATGCATAAAACTTATCATTCATAACCATAAACACACCTATTTTTTCATGAGAATTGAACAGGTGCACCAATATATACACACCTACAAAACATGCGCTAAATTGATCATTCATACTAGCACGTAGACCTATTTTTCATGGAAAATACACTAGTGCATCAATATGTACATCCTTACAAAACATGGATCAAATCAACCATATTCACCTACAAACAAATCTATTTCATGGGAATTACACTGTGGACCAGTATGTACAACTACTCATATTGTATAAACATAACAAACATGGAAACTCAGACGGATTTGCCATCAACCTCCGTAAACCTTGTGATAAGCTTGAGCGCTCTACCATTTTGAGCTTATGAGTCCATAAATTTAAGATTGAGTTTACTACACTCATTGGAGAACAAATGTAAAATTCGAATCAGGTCAAAAATCCAATTTAAATCAGTTTAGAAAAGATTAGATGGGTAATACAATCTAAATCATACTCATACCGACAAAGCAGTCCGTATGTCCTTGGGATATCACAAAGGTGTACAACTATGTACACACCTACAGAAATCTAACAATCAAACATCCATGCCCAAACAGAACAGACCATATATCCATGAGATATCACTGAGGTGTACAACTATGTACACACTTAAAACAATCTACAAAATCGAACATGCCCACAAAACAATCCATATATCCATGAGATAGCATACTGGTGTACAACTATTTACACACCTACAACAAATCTAACAGAAAGAACATGTATGCCCACAAAGAAGTCCATATATCCATGAGATATCGCACAGGTGTACAACTATGTACACTCCTACAAAAATCTAAGAAAAAAAAACATACACTCCCACAAATCAGTACATATAACCTTGAGATATCACAAAGATGTACAAATTTGTACACTCCTACAATAAATCTAAGAAAAACGACATCCATACCCATAGAACAAGCCAATATATCCCTGAAACAACATACCGATGTACAAATTTGTACACTCGTAAAAAAACCCTAAGAAAATTCAAAATTCATACCTACAGAACATGCCATATATCCCTGAGATGGTTTAGAATGAAAATTAAAAAAAAATCAAAGTTATTATGAAAATCAAAAACCTAAAACAACAAAATAAAAAAATGCAAAGAGTAATCAAAAGATCGAACAAAAAAATCATAGATCAAAAAAATATTTTCATCAATCAAAATATCATGCATCCAAAAACAATTAAAAATCAAACAAATAACAAAAACAAAGAAGAAATAAAACGATAAACAATAACGAAAAGTTCAGATACTAACCAACAAACTTCTCCAACAAATCTTTAGTGAAGAAATTCTCTCGCGGATGATGATACAATTTTTAATGTTAAAGAGATTAATGATCTTAATCTAACGGATGTTAAGTGGTTTGTATTTGGTGATGATGATACAATTTTTGATGAAGAAGCAATTCCAAATACGAAAACCTCATTCACCCTTTCTCTCCCTCATAAAGAATCTCAAATCTGAAATTGTATACCCCGATTCGACAGGTAGGGTTTGCTGAATGGAATATAGGTAATGATGTGTCCTTTCCTAACACCGAAGCATTTTCAGCATAATTGGCTTCAGAGTTGACAAAAAACTCTGCTGTTAAGCATGCTCGGACGAGAATAATTCAGGGATGGGTGACCTCCTGGAAAGCTGCTGCTGGATGACCGCAGCGGTGCCCATGGAAAACCCACATTGCCGGATGACCACAATAGCTAATTGGAGATAGTATCAGTGGAGGATTGGGTCATTACAGAAATTATACTCTTTCTCGTTTAGTATATACAGAAGGATATTTAGGGTAACACTGAAAAATTAGATTCTCTGGATCGGGAAGAGTTTGGACTAACTCGTCCAAATTTTGGACTAAACTGTCTGTATAGGAGAATTTTGGACTAACCAGTACTAGGCTTGAGGGGACAAGACTAGAACATCCAAAGCCCAGTAAAAACAGGACTAACCGTTAATTCCTACTCTAATTTTTAAAAGGACAAGCGACCAAACTTTTTATGAAAACTCTAAACATAGACCAAAAAGACTAGTCCAAATATAGACCAAAGTGTTGTTTCTAGAATATTTTTTATGCTGGGACCCACATGTTCATAAAAAGTGCACCCTTCTTAAATCCTAGGATGGTGGAAGGCTCCATATCAACACCTACAGATGGACTAAAGGATTTGGTCCACCTCTAGTGGCTTTGAAATTTTTATTAGTTTGCCCTCTATTTTCTAGACACGACCACCTCTCCTAATGGAATGGATAGGGTCTGAACCATGGCATGTCAAACACAATAAGATTTTGGTGTTTGGGCTAGACCTGGTCAAAAATGAGGTATGATGGAATGGCCCAGGAACCTATCCATTATTAAAAAAAATAAAATATAATCGGAAAGACTTAAATAAACCATCATAAATCTAAATAAGTAATTGAGTAAATCTACTCTATGTGTCAACCAAAGTAGTTTAATTTGCTCTTCGGTTCTACTCGGTTGGGGAGTGAGGAACAAGGATTTCAGATTTGGAACTCGTCAAAACTCTGCCTAATACTCAGATATACGTATTAGAGACTTAGAGTCTCACTGATCATATATATTGCTACTTACATCAAAACTAGTGAAAATCAGTATTATTAACCAAAACTCACAAAAATCAGACTTGGAACTCGCCAAAATTTAAAAAAATCGGACTTGGAACTCACAAATTTGTAGTCGGTGAGGAAGTGAAGATTTCCTGGAAAAATTAGTGAGGAAAGAATACTCCCTTCAAAATCGGTATTAGAGAACAATTTTAAGAAAATTGATTAATTGACTCATGATTTGAACCCATTGTGAGTGACCCAGTGATGTGGCAACATCTTGTACGTGAGAGAGAATGTATTGAAAGATGAAAGAGAATGTATTGAAAGCTGAGATGTTGCCACATGATGAGTCACTCACAATGGGTTCAAATCATGAGTCAATTAATCAGGCTTCCAATTTTAACTACATAGGTGTCGACATGACATGTGATGTGGCATCCATCCATAAATACTAATCCTTACAATGGTAAATTATTTAGCATGACTGTAACAATCTAACAGAGGTTTACCAAATTTTATACATGGATACCAAATTTATATAGAATAAAACAATCTTCACTGTTAGATTGACTAGAATTTATTGGCCTTGCTATTTAGTGTAAAAACAATGGTGAATAAGCAGAAAACCACTTGAAAATTTGGTTGTAACATTTTTTTTTATGGAACAAAATACTTAGATTTTTTTTATTTTTTAAATTTAAACATAGCAAGATATTTATATGATTCTCTAGATGTTAGGGTATTAGCTGAGTTCTGCGGCGGAACTAAGGGGTGATTTGGGGGTGAGTTACAATAATCAGTCAGTGGCGGTGGCGGCTAAGGTTTTATTATCTAATCTTTACATCAAAGTTAATACAAAAAGGATTTGAACTTATAGGTATATCGATTTCGCCTATTTTCGATAAAGTTGAGATTCACAAGAAACTACGTCCGCCTCTCAGTCTATACATATTACTCTATTGAGTAAAGTTATATCATTAGTTTTAATATTGAAGATGATTTCCATAATGTCTGGTTAGTTTGTAAAAGTGTTATACTAGGTTTCCTCTCAGTCTAGTATATTTTTCCGTTCCGTTCCGGATGATTTTATCTTAATATATAATTTTTTTATATTTAAGAATTTTTAATCTTTCTCAAATTACAGATTGTTGCTTTTAGAAGAAAATAAATAAATAATTTTTTCTTCTTTTCTTAGAGGTCAAGGCTTACGTCCCTCTTTTTTGTTTTTATTTATATTTTTCTTTGATTAATAAATTTCTTAGATAGTGTTTCGTCAAAAAAAAAAAGGTGCCTAATTAACCCCCAAATCTTCAAAACCTACTTCAAATTCTATTTAAAGATTTTTTTTTAAAATTAATAAATAATAGCCCATACAACTATTTTAACTCACCTAAACTCTCGATCCTGCTTCTGTCGACTGTCGAGTGAGTTGTAGCATATAGATACTTAGACGATTCTCTACATGTTAGGGTGGTAACTGAGTTGTAGCATTCACAAAATCTCAAATTCTCAATAGTTTGGGGAGCACCACACATTGAGGAGATAACCTAGAATTAATGATAACAGACTATAATATTACACTTTTAAGAGGGGTCAGGCATAATTGTCTTTTTTAGCAGCAGAAATATTATTATTTTTTGGCTTTGGCATTGGCATTGGAATGACATGAGGGATGACATCTGTATTTTTGGAGATGGTCTTCAAAATACAACTAATAATCCAAGTGGTGATGTTAACTCATTGACAAAAACCAGAGGCAGGCAAGGAAATATGGTGGTATCAGTTAAAAAAACACAGCAGTAGAGAATCTTTTCAGATTCATCCTCCATATCCACTGAATATAGTAGCTGAGATTCACTTTTCTGACTTTCATCACTTCTTGTCCATTCAACTATAACTTTCCATAGCTTCTTTGGCCGGATGGCCGACCGTGCCGAAGCCAAGATATTAGATACGCGGTAAGGAAATTGACCGCGGTCGAACAAACAATGGGTAACACGTTTAAAAGCATTTTATTTATCCGATATTAGTCGTAGATTAACTTTTTTGAGCCAGCTTTATTGAGTCTTAACCTCACTCGTTCTTACCTGACTTTGCCTTAGATATCTTACACTTGGTCCCAAACTCTGTGAATATAATTTTTTAGTAAGGGGCTTAAAATATGGGGTGGGGGAGGGGGTTGTAAAATTTGGACCAGTGATTTTAAGTTTTAATGTTCCAATAGGCTACATGATTTGGAGGTAAAGAACTATTTCTATTTGTCTTAAACGCTCAAAAAATAATTCCATGGAGAATAAGTAAAAATCTCACGGATGACTAGTTTAGAAATGCAAGTTGGAGCATGAGTCCAAAGAGTTAGGAGCCAGCTAGAGAGTGAGTAAGTTTGTTCCCATTCGTCGGCAAATAATAGACAACATTACGACCTCTAATTCATTCATCCAACAAAGACTTGAATTCTTGATGCTACTTATCAAAAGCCAACGTTAATTTCACTTGTTGTATTGGTGAAAACTACTTAAAATCGAGACCACTGCTGTAACATAATATACATCATTTGCTTTTAGATGAAAAGCTAGTTCAAGCCTTCTGGCAAGTCCGGTAGGGTGGGTCTTTTGAGGGATGGATTCGATTCGGTAAATTTCAGATCTCGGTCTCGTCTCAGGTGTCGGGACCGGCACACCTTGATAATTTTGTCTTAGTGATGAAATTTCAGAATTCATGTTTTCATATGTTATACCACTTATTCAAGCATTTGATAAAGATATTAGGAATTCCATACTAACTTGAACTCGCCGCTAGTAATATGATTTACAATTTCACACAACTTAAAAACCCATGACTCGTTAATTTGTCTCAACGAGTTTCTCATCTCGTCAAAATTGAGAGATTCGTTTCGTCCATAGACTGAGATCCTGAATCTCGTCAGGATCCGACTATCTGAAACGAAATTCACTACATTAGGTGGATCTATATATAACCATTATAAAACCTATACATAATAATATGGATTATATCTTTCCAGTCTGTAATAGCTATTTTTCTAGCTATCAAATATTGTGATGGTAATATAGATCTAACGATATCATGAATGTAAAAAATAAGCAAACAAACATAATAACAAGTAAACTTTAATGCAAAATGAAGCATAAGAGGTAACGTGGTTCGGTATCCCTAATACTATCTACGTTAACGGGAAGAAGATGATTATTTTTCTTAATGGAAAAACAGTGGTTACAAAGATAATCTCTCAATCTTCTTGAAAAGTTATTCGTCTCCTCATCCTTACCCTGTTTCAGTATTTATAGATAAACTGCGTATACACCGTATTTTGCTACATTCGGGTGCATCCGTAATTGATATACATCACCATTTGTCTGAGCTCATGCAGGTGCTTGTTCTTCGCTTCGGGAAGACACACTTAACATTTGTCCGACTTTGTGTATGGACTTCCTCTTTGCTCGTGTTGATTATTCGTTTCACCTTCGTCCTGTTTTATCTGCCACGTGCTTCTGATAAAGTAGCCTATGTATTTATGTCATTTGCGTTAACTGCGTTGTCTCCTGGTTCAAACTTAGTTGTTGATGGTGAAATCGACTTTCCACGTGTTTCCATCTGGTAAGTATGATAGACGTATCAATATACGGAGGGTAACTTTCTTAACTTTATTAGCTACTTCTCAGTATCATTCTTCCTCTACTTCGATGTCTTAAGATTATCTCACGTGGCAGCTGGATATTTTACTCTCATAATCTTCCCATTTTCCTTTCATCTTCCTTGAAAGCAAATATAGGAAAAAAAACTCCATCAGTTAATGAATAACTGTTACCACGTCCCTAAAATTTCGTTTTATAATTGCCACTAATTACTACCCCACTTCATTTTCCTTTGTTCATCCGTGGTAGGCGGCCGACATTCCTCTTGGGATTTTGGTTCCTTTATAAGGATCTTTTTTAGTTTCCCTATTTTTCCATTTTTTTTTATTCTCTAAATTTTATTCTCGGTTAGTCACTTAATCATTGATGGTAAGATCAATTTTCCACATGTTTTCATCTAGTGAGAGTAATAGATATCTCGATATACATATGGTAATTTTCTTAACTTTGTTCTTTACTTCTCAGTATCAGTCTTCCTCCACTTTGATGTTTGGAGATTGTCCCACATAAGAGCTGGTTATTTTATTCGTGTTTGACCAGGTCAACAAAGGAAAGATAAAAATCACAAAATTCAACTCACATTTTTCTCAAACATAATGATGAATACAGATGCATTCAAACCCAATAATATTTTACAACATCAGAAATTCGAACTAGTGTAGTCCTTTCCCCTGAGAATTTGTAAATAGAGGTGTAAATTTTGTCGGGTCAGACAATCTAATCCATGCCATAAGATCTCTTAGACAAATTAACTGTATAAGTTGGACATGCTGGGTTATATTGAAAAACCAAATACCAACGATTCACCTAAGCCTGTTAAGTAATTCGGGCCAGTCTGGACTTGGCTGGGCAGTAGGGTTGAGCGAAACTCATCCGCTTCACCGATCCAACCCAATCCAATCCAGTCTAATTTTAATGGATTAGACACCCTACTCGTGCATAGTTGGATTGGACGTGATGCATTCTTAAAAACCCAATAGATTTTTGAATTGGATGCGGCGTGCATAGTTGGATTGGACATAGGTGTATTATTAGAAATTCAATAGATTTTGGATTAAATGCGGTTGTCGAGTTAGAAATCCATTTGACAATCAAACCCATCGGGTTAAGCAAATTAAAGTCACTCTGCTTCGATTTAGACTGTTAAATGCATGTACATGAGTGTTCTTGGGTATGCATTTAGTTATCAGGTTTTTTTGTTCAGTGAAACACATAGTAGCAAATTACTAATTAGAAGTTCTACCTCCTCATCTACGTTAAAATAATAATTAAAACAAATCCATCGAATTTGGCTTCACAGTATAAGTCCAGAAGAAGCTTTATGGTACTTCTTGGACTAATATAGGTCAATAGTTGAATTACCCAAACAAATAGGGTTGTCTCAATAGGTCGTATATAGATTGTGAGATTAAAATGTACAATCTACCTAATATTTAAAACATTGATGAAGAAGAATCAACACCCCAAGTTGATTCATTGAAGACAAAAATGGAGTTGTTTTCAATCTGCTTTTTATCTTTACATTTGTTTCCATCCAAGCTTTTTCTTAGTTACTTACAAAAAGAAACAAACTCTTGGAGTTTTCTTTCTTCTTCATTCGCCTAACTTGGTTGAAAATTTGTTTCATCTCAATCAGCCAACTCTATAATAGTGCGACCCTTTGTATTGTAAAGTGGCGAGTCGTCCGTGAGGATCTTTTTTTTCTTTCTCTTTTTTCATCACTTGTTTTTTTAATATGAGAAAACAATTGCATTACCATGGGAAACCTATGATTTTTAGCATAACTGTAGTTGCAGTCGTAGGATTTCTCACAATACACCTAAATTTTTACCTTATAAAAACTCTCTTATGACTAGGTCAAAATCAATGATTCGAACTCATACAATTGTTAGTATGTAAAGGATAAAAGAATTTTTATATGGTTCGGTGTTAAAAACTACATCTATGGAAATGATTTTACTATGAGTATGAAGATAGTTACAAGTTCTCAACACTTTCTCAAGATCTCACCAATTATACCTTACTCAAAATCTCCTCTTTACATGGTTTTCACTCATTAATTTATAGATAAAATACGAGAGTGGATGACATCTCATTTTTCTTCGCATGTCACCTCGCAGGAACTATCTCCGCTTAGAGTTTTCTTGGGGAAGAATTCATCTTTACAGATGTTGGCTTCGCAGGCAGCTTCTTCGCTAACGCTTTCTTGGAGAAGAATCTGATTTCATTGGTCTTACCTAGCTATAATGCTCGCCAAGTAATATTCGTCGTAACTTTCGTTGTGACTCTGATCTTCGTTGAACCATACCGTGTCATCTGTCCTGACAGCCAACATACTGTTGATATGACCGCTTTAATCACGCATTTAATGCTCAACTACCCAATTCAAATTTGACCGTTGATCTCTTAGCTAGTGTTTTCCACGTGCCTACCCCTCAGAGAGTAGACGAAGATCCCCATGCTGGCTGAGAATATCTTTGGTGTTTGCCTCGTGTTCTTCTCACTCGTATATGCTTTAAGATTCAGTCACGTGGCGAAGTGGTTTTCTGTCCCCACAATAACAATTTGGTAATCTTTCCTTTACTTACTGCCTTCAAAGTTTTAATAACAATTTCTTTCTTTTCCTTTCTTTTTTTTATATTTTTTATGTGATCAAATTGAGACTAACAATGTTTTTTTTCCCTGACTCATCTGAATCTTATTTAACTGAATATGACTCTGAATCAGAATCAGAATCAGAATCATTATACTTGATTCAGATTCATTACATCTGACTCAAAAATTATTAGATAGTATAAAGTTATAGATTTTTTTTAATTGAGTCAGATCTATACTCAATGAGTTATGTACAAAATGATACCTGACTCAAAATACTTTCGAGTCAGATATCAGAAAATAAAAAACAAACGATCCGACATTTATAGCTCAGACCGAGTCAAATCCAAATAAACAAGGTGTAACTATGCAATTCAACATGGCAGCGGAGCTCCTTCACTTGACCCTTTTTCAGAACTGACTTCATTTCTCTTAAAAGACCTAACTATAAATTGATGGCAGTGTTATGAATATGAGATACAAAATGGAAGTTGCAGAGAACTATTCCCTGGAACATTTTAGGGATCGACAATGTCAGCTATTTGTCACACAAAATATCGTTTTATTTCTTTTTTTATAAACTTGCGTTTACTTTTGTGAATTTGTACACATATAACATAGCATTCTTACATCATTGAAAAACGAAGAAAACAACAACAGATCAAACCAAAACCCAAAACTTAACCTATTTGTTTGTCATGGCAACATGTTAGCTGGAGCTTCTTATGCTTCTAGCTATTTTAATGACCGCATGGTGCATGATCGTCAACTTCTTCGAGCTCGATACCTTCGGCTGCAAATCTAGTCTCTTTATAGACATACCAGTTTGAAGCAAACAAAAAAGCCCCAAAGTTAAGAATGCTTAGCCCAGCTATAAACCAGTAAAAATCATAGAGCTTCCCTTCGTTTAGATTGTCGGATATCCATGGATGTGTGTCGCCGGTAATCATGTGCACTATCGACACCAAGAGAGAACTAAAAAAGAAACCTATTGCAAGTGTGCTCAGAAACAAACCGGTACTCATAGTTTTCATCCCTTTTGGACACTCTCTTAGGAAGAAATCAAGTTGCCCAGTATAGGTAAAAGCCTCACCAGAACCGACTATTAAGAACTGTGGGATTAACCAAAATACAGTTAACGGTATAGTGGCATTTGGATCATTTATTAATCCGTTTGCTCGTGCTGATTTTAACCGCTTTATTTCCGATAGAGCAGCCGCTGCCATACCAAGTACGGAGAACACTAGGCCTACACCGATACGCTGTAATGGGGAGAGACCATGCTTGTTTTTGAGCAATTTCCGGCAAATCGGAGCAACCAATCGGTCGTAAATTGGGACAGTCAGCAGAGTGCTACCGACGAAGAAAACCGTCATTGCAGCAGCAGGAATCTGGAAAGATTTTCCAAGGCTACGGTCCATGGTAGCTGCTTGGGAGACAGAGAATGTTGCCATTTGAGCATGAACCGTCCAAAACAGTATTGTCGTTGCCCATATTGGTAGCATCCGCACCACCATTTTTACTTCTTCGACGTCCGTTAGAGTTGATAAAGACCACTTGTTATCTATATGTTGCATATTTTGCTCCACATCTGCATCCTTGATTGCCGCCTTATCGAGAAAACTGCACATACAATACACAAACTATAAGGCTGAGAATGATAGGGGAAAATTAACAAAAATGCACTTGTTCCCTGGTGGCGAACTATTTTCAACCCCTAAACAAATAAGTTTTTTGCTCAGCTAGACAGATTTTCAACTCAAAGGTGATTAAAGTGTTTATGTGAAAGAATGCACTTTATCAGGATTCAATTATTAGATAAATGACATAAATTTCTCACCAGCTCAAACCAATCTCAAAATACTTTAATTCATATCTCCTACCTTTCCAGATAATTTATATAGGAGAATCTAGATGTCTCTATGATCAACTCTCACTATTATAACTTATAAGTTAACTTTTCAATGTAAAATTTCATTTTTGTTTTATGCACTTTTTGGAAATATATCTAAAAAAATACTAAAACTTTTAAGAGATTCCGAATTACGTACCGGAATTGTTTGCAATGAGGTAGTTTTTGCTTCTGGGTTTTCTTTCCGTCGTCTTGTACTTTGTCGTCGAGGTTGAAAAGAAGTGACGGATCCGACGGTAACTCCAAATGACGCTTCTTCCATGCACCAACAAATACCGTCGCAATTTGTGTTAACGGACTACCTGCGAGATTTTTGAAACGGTATTTCCTCGTTCCAGATAAGAATATAACGAGGCCTAAAACAATAGTCGCCGCACAAATACCGTAACCCCATTGTCTTCCAACGTTATCTTGTATGTAAACAAGTACTGAGACCGCCAGTAATGATCCAAGACTTATGAAGAAGAAAAACCAGCTGAAAAAACTCGACATTTGAGATTTTTCTTTCTTATCGGATTCGTCGAACTGATCAGAACCAAAACCGGATACACTTGATTTCAGGCCACCGGTTCCGAGTGCAGTTAAGTAAAGTGCCAAGTAAAGAACCGTGAGCTGAGTACTAGTTGCTGGAACACATTCCGATGAGCCTATTACTGCACACTTCGGTGGGTGAAGGCTTGGAATTACAGTAGAAATTGTCAATATCGTAACACCCTGTTCAAAATTGAAAATTACCATATGGTTAGGAATTACAAGAAATATACAGTGAATTTTAAAAAAAAAAACTTTAAACAAAATATCCGATACGTACTCTCAGATATTCAAACTCGATTCGTGATCAACAATTTTAAAATATTTCTGGAACATAGAAGACCATGAATGATATGCCATTCAAGGAGACCATGTAACTGGATCCAGCAGGGACATTTATACCTGAAACTAATTTCTTATTTTTATTTTTTTATAATTTGTATTTCAACGGATGATCAAGTTGCACTTAGTCGAGTTTTATCGAATCTTCATTAAAAATAAATAAAAATTATTGCATGATTATTATTTTATTTCTGAGAAATTATCCTACCATGGCTTGAACTGTGGCAAAGATGGCTATGGTGAGATATCTACAAGAAGATCAACAAAATTGAGGTAATTAGAATCAGAAAAACAAAAACAAAAATCAAAACTGCGCTAGCCAGTTATCGTACTGACCGTCCTAGAAATGTATCGGCGATGAATCCACCGAGCAAGCACAGCATGAACGACGTCCCTAAGAAGTTAGTAACCGCATTAGCTGAAGTTGCATTTCCCAGATGCATCACACCAGTTAAGTACGTAACCAAATTCACTGCAATCCCTAGCGTTGTTAGTCTCTCATTCAATTCCACCACTGCATAAACAAAAACAAATTATTCATAGGTCAGTACATAATATAGTTCACTTACACAGTGATGAGTACACACAGCGATGAACATTACACGAGAGAGAGACGAACCTAAGATCATGGCAGCACTAAGCCATCCTCCAGATCTCGACCTGTCCGAAGGTCTACCTTTGTAATCCCTAGCATCTGAAAGAGTAGCAGTACTCTTTGTTTCATCATCAGTGGAAACCATTTTTGTTTGCAGCTAATTAGAGTACTTAACGTGCTAATGAGTTAGGGAAGAATCTGAACAAAAAGATCTGAAGTGAATATACGGAGAGAGATGAGGAGATAGAGAGAATGATATTCAGTTTATGTCTGGAATGAGGTGTTGAGATTATGCATTTTATAGGGTGTAAACTGTAAGGGTGTGTGACCGTGGACTGGCTCATGGATGTCACAAACAGTGGAAAAACTCCTCAAATAATTGAATAGAAAATAAGTTCCAAATTTCCACATATTTTTTTTTTTAAACTTGTTTTGAGATTATCAGGTTTGCTACATCCATAAATATTGTGATGTCACCTTCCCTGGATGGTGATATTAACTTGGCCTTTGGAGATTAAATTAGTATAATTACATCAATAATGAGAGTAGTCGTCTCTCGGGGCAGCCTCGTCATCGAGTAGAGAATACGTTTTAATTAACAGTTGTTATTATCCTTAATTTTGATTTTCATTTTAAAAAATTATTAGAAGAAAACTCGAGATCGTTGTGAGCACCATCTCAGAGTTCGCGTAAATTCGATCGAGAACAGCTGATTGATTGATTAATTATGGTAATGTGAATAAACTCGAGATCGTAAAATTTGACACCTTTAGATTAGTATAAGGAACTATATATTTTTAATGTTACTAAAACTAAATTTATGATTAGCATACTCAATGTGTATAATGTAGATCTTATTTCTAATTATTTAGTTTTAGTAACTGCAATGTAATAGTCCATAGGAAATTTTGAGTGGGTATTTCTATAATTAATTTGGCAAAACACGATACAATACGTGAAAATAACATATCATGCTATACTATCACCTTGTTTGTTGGATCTGAGGCGGCTTCTTTTTTGATTCGAATTAGATGTCATATCGTTTGTTGACTCGGCTCATACAACTGATTTAGAAATATTTAAATTGAATGTACTTTTGTACTAAACTTGTTAGGCATGTGTTAAAATTATAATGTATTGTGGATGTAAATTTCGATGGTAAAATTAAAATTTATACTTTTAATGGGTTAAAAGGTAAATTAATTAACTTGTACTCACTAATTTATCACTTAAACGGTAGTTTAAATACGTATTCAAATTTATTTATTTTATGAATGTTGGTATATGTCCTGGCTCCGGCTCCGTCCTAATGATAGGATTCATAAACTTTCTATGATCTTATTATTTAACAGTTTTTAAATCAGATGTAATAAATCAAATTTAGATGTAATAAGTCCAACTCAAACGAGATAGTTTACTTAGAAAAATCAAGCAACCTATGTATTTAGCTAGTGGTATAATGTGTCGTATTTGTATTCGAATTTTAGTATGGTTGTATCATAAATATATTGGCAAAGACATGATTGATTAGCATCTATGTGAATTTCATCCTATTCTTTTATAGTGTCTTGAAAGTGCTCGTAGTTTTTGGTGCATTGATAAGCTTGTTGTTTCCTAACAAAGTATCATTACCTTCGATGATTCTACATGTACGTACCGTGCAAAAAATAAATTCAAAATTATTTTATTTCAAAATAGTTTTTAAAAAAAATTGGAGGATTTTTTTTTTTGGAAATAATGGATCCCAACCGAAAATTATAGGACCAACCAGTGTAGTTGATTTTGGCCGATATGGCCAAAATCTCGTCGGTAATATCAGTTTCGACCCTCATCTGAAACGAGACACGTTATATCGCTGATACGGTATTTAGCCGATAATTTTGACCGAGATAACCCGAAATGAGTTGACCGATATAGACGAAATGACCGATATAGCCGAAATTAAGGTTTTCAATTAGAAAAAAAATGAAGAAAAAATGAATTTTCTTATCTTAGTTCTAGAGTTTTCAATTGTTACTCAAATTTTTTATGGTACTTTAGAAAAAATGAGCACTAGTTTTATATCTTAATAAGTCCAATATAGAAAAAACGTTTAATATAATAATTAAAGGTATAAAATGTGTGGACCGATATTTCGTCGATATTTGAAACCAAAATCTCCCCGAGGTGTATCAATGTATCATTCTCAACCGGTATAAACCGAAATTCGATATTAACTATAATGGGACCGATTAAAAAAATCTCTATACAAGGAAGTTTTTGCCTTGGTGTTAAAAAAGGAAAATGCTGAAATACAATGACTGATATGACTTTGAGTTAAAAATTGTAACCGCCCAATTAAATTCATTGCATGTTTTTCATTGATTGTCGATTACATCTAATAATATAGGTTTGACTTCATTTCTTTTTCTTTTATGGAAATGGATACAATAATTCACTTTAAAGAAAATTATACGAGAATCATCGATTTATGAAGCTGATATTTGTATGGATATGAGGCCTAGAAAGAAAATGGAATATTTTATGTGCAATTCTGATATATATATATATATATTTTTTTTATTTATTTTTTTTTCATTTCATCCAAATTACTGCTCCTATGTTATAATTACTGGAGAAAAATGTTAGTGCTGCTGAATATCCTGATTGATTCGGAAGGATCTGGGGAGAATAAAGGCAACAATATTCAACGGATCAAGAATTTAGAGGACAAAACTAAAAGTATGATTAAGAGGTCCAAAGCATTAAATTAAAGTGCTATTTATGGCTTTTCGTCTATTATTAAATTCAGTTAGGGCAAGATTTAATTATTAGTACAATGGAGGTTATTCTTCTCCTATTTCTCCTTGTGGCTACCACCTCTAAGTGTTGATATGATAAGTATTGTGATATTTGGAGTCTTGACTCTTATCCCCGAGGGCGTATCGAATCTCATTCTACAGAAAAAACTGTATCGAGTCTCCATTCTAGGGATCTCATATTTTTATCCCTAAGGGTATCATATCGATTGAGTCTGTATTTTAGGGGAAAAAACGTATGGAGTTTAGAATCTTATAAAAATTTAATTTTTATAAGATGAATTATTTAAATTATGACAATGGTGGATACGATGTAAAATCCATTTAAAAAACTTAGTTGTAATTAGTTGGTTTAATTCTAGTAATTTCCATGGAACTAGATACTTGAATTTATCTTTTCATGTGAGGGTGCACCGCAAAAGGTCTCAAATCTTAAAAACAATTACATTCTTATTGTTCTTACAAACGATCGTATAATTACTGTTTTGATTTAAATAAATTTAAATATATTGATTGATCAAAAAAACCTTAACAGTTTAGGGTCAGGTATTATTGTCCTATCTCGAGAGATATTATTATATTATTATTATATTTTGGCATGAGGGATGACATCTGTATTTGGATAGAGCCAGATAAAGTTTGTATTAAAAAACAACTAATAAAGGCCAAGTGGTACCATTGACAAAAACTAGCCAGAGGCAGCCAAAGAAATAGAGAATCTTTTGCAGATTCATCCTCCATATTCACTCAACTCAATCAGTACTGTAATAGTTGCTGAGAATGGGATTCACATTTCCGCCTTGTTTGAACGTTTTGGAGGGGGCTACCCTCTAGTTCCGTCACTACTGGTGGCGGAGCTAAGATTTTAGGCAGTTAAAAAATTGGACTGAAAACAAATAATGACGTGAAAATTATTGTAAATTGGATTTTTTAAGGGGGTGATTGATCCCACTTATTTTTACCCAACTTTGCCTTTAATACCTTACACTTGGTCACAGACTGCGTATATTAAAATTTTAGTAAGAAGTTTAAATGATGCGGTAGCAAATTACTCGGGGGTTAACAAAAAACCCTATCATTGGGGTTATAGCCCTGGGATTTTGAGGGTTTATAAGATGATAAAATAGGGTTATCAAACATCCAGTCCGAAAATCCCTTGTTCCACTAATTATAATAATAGCTAAACTTTCCTTGTTTAATTAGTGATAATGAAATTAATTAACTAAACATATGAAGATTAATGACTAATTAGATTACTGATATGATTAAAATTTACGGATTGAAAATTAAAATCAAATTAAATATGTGGTTGGAAAAGTATGAACTCCTAGTCGTAAATAAGATGTTACGGATGGATAATTTATAAAACTCAGACTAAATAGGGTTATACGATTAGATTCTTTAGGTGTCGACCCAGCTGTAGAATTGGTATAACCATGTTACGGTTAATGACTATGTCTTCTACGGTTGGTTTTAGTACTGAAGCCAACCGTAGAGATTAACTAAATTAGATAGTTCTAACTTTACGGCTATGAATCCTAACGTATATGTCACTTACAATAAGATTTTATTGCAAACCCAGCCGTGAGTAACGCTGAATGTCTTTGATTTTTTCCAAACTAATTGAGATCGAACACCAGTACTCATTCATTCACGCTAAAAAGTAAATTTCATAACATTTTTCATTAAAGAGAACGACATTACAATAAGGGAAAAGACATAAAGTAGATAAATTAGACATGAATAGTTAAACATCGAAGAACCAGTTCTCATCCATCAAAACATTATAGAACTCTTGATTCCTGATTTTTTTCCGCTAAAGATATGCTTATATCAGTCAAGAAAATTTCAAAGTATAGTTGTCATGAACTTAGATGGGTTGTATTTTCTTCATTGTCGACGTTAGAATACATCAACTTGGTTTCCACCACAATCGAATATGGAGTAGTTCGAATCTTTCCCTGATGCGTTGAAATGATCTTCCATTTTGATTGTCGTCTAACGCGACAAAAGTTATGAAGACACGGTTCCATAAATTATCCAAGGGTTGTTCTAAGTTAATATTAAGGTCTTGATCATGTTGTGTGGTTGTCGACCATGCGTGATCTATGGTAACATCTTCTTTAGTGGTGAATTTCGCAGCCGAGTTTTTGGATTATGAATAAAGAAGTGTATTTATTGAGAAACAATTTGAGAAAACACGTAAAAAGGAGAAGTAAAAAGGTGTATTTTTTGAGAGGAGATTGATAGATGAAATACCCAACGACTAGAAGTTCTGAAAAATCAAGACGTTGGATAGTAATTGTACAGTTGTGCATTGGAAAATGTAGCTTTTTTTAGAGAATTTAAATTGTCTACGGCTATGAATTGGATATGACGACCTAGCCGTAGACATGAGTCATGGGCAGTTATGGTTAGGTTAGTGTACAAACCTAGTCGTAGGATAAAACTCAGGGTCACTTACGGCTTGATAGTCAGTGTATAAACCTAGCCGTAAACTAGATCTTGGATTCTTACGGTTGGGTTTTGTAATCTTCTCAACTGTAAAACTGACATAATAGGTAGTTTTACGGTTAGGTTTATTGGCTGTGTATAAAACTCAGGTTCGCTTACGGCCATCTTTGAAGCTAAAGCTAGCCGTAAACCTAACAGAATTTAAAATATAACAACTTACGGTTAGGTTTTCAAGTAATCGACCTAGCCGTAAGTGACCCTGAATTTCTATTTTGTACTAAGTTTTGTGATATTTTTTCATTGTATTTGGAATGACACAATAAAAAAACAAATAATCATTCATTCAACATAAATTCATGTCCATAACTAAAGAAATGTATCCTTCAAATCCATAAACCAACACTACCATATCTAAAAAAAAAAAGAATACCAAATACCCATATCCGTAACAAAATAAGAAAAATCCTCCAAACTAACAATTATTATTCTTCATCTCCACCACAAGCACGACCTTTTCCTTTACCTCGACCCTGACCTTTTCCTCTACCTCGACCTTGACCTTTTCCTTTATGCTAAGATTGATCTTGAGCTTGGTCTTGAAAAATTTCTTCATTTGAACCTCCGCCAGATGAAGAACCAGTGGGAGTAACTGTTTCATAGCTAGAGGATGTAGACCTATATCTCTTGGAATCCCTAGTTTCTTCGTCATCGTTGTACCGGTAGAGATTTGCGTGTTCAGGGTCAGGTAAACGTTCAATCTTACCTCGCAGTCGTCTTTGTTTCTCAACCCTCAATACTTTACCAACATTAATGCAACCGCTCATGTCCTTCACCAACCACTTAACTCGGTCGACCTATTTTCGTATCAAAGTGTCCAAACTTTAAATACTTATACAAAATTTGAATACCTAATATAATAATAAATGAAATAGTATACGTACCACCATAAGATATCTCTCCTTCCCAAAACTTGCTCCCCTCGAAGACATTGGATGATCCAGATTGTTGTTGAAATATTGTATCGCTTCCGGATCCATATTTATCATATAAGGATGACCAAATTGGTTAAACCAAGTCAAATAATTATCCTCGACAATTTTGTGCCATGAAATCCATTCAACCCCAGTCATATCTACTTGGTAGGGGGATTCGATGTGACTGTTCCAATCCTTGACCGATGCAACCGGGTTATGAACCAATCTCACATTATTAATTGAAAGTCTAGAGTGTGTTCTGTGATCCACTTGAAAGTATGCATCGTGAACTATTTTCCGGACAAATCCAATTTGGCGGAGAGTTCACGAAGGTTAGAAATGACGTGCCATGTTGGATGATACAGTGGTTGTTATAGGTCGCGTCATTTTCAAATTCATGAGCATCATTTCTAGCTTGATCGAGGTTCAGGTACGGGTCAAACATCATATTCTCAATTGTGAAAGTGTCCAATTGACCCCTCATTTCATCCATCTTAGCCTCCTTGTCCTTCTGTTGATTTCCTGAAAAGGGAAATTTGGTTCCTGTAGGACTAGTGGAACGCTAATATTTATTCTTTGTTAGGCCTCCTCAATATAAGAAAATGGTCGTAAATCCATGACTGCGTAAAAAGAGAATTATATTAAACATAAATCAATATAAAATTTAAACAAACATTAGAAATATAATACAAAAATTTCCTGGGGAATGCCAACATTCCCCGTGGGGTGGCGTTCCACCTCGAAGCTTTACCAAGACTCTCAAGTAATAAAGAAAGAGTGACAGTGCACTGTGTTGATCAAGACTGAGATATCACAAGAGTTGTAGATAGAAAGCGTTCACCATGTTACCCGAAAGATCGGGGGAAGTGATGGTGCTAAATGCGTACAACAAGTACGTTGTAGTTGTATGTTTAACCCTTTCTGGATCCATCTGCCTCTCCCTGGAATTCTCAAACTTTTCCTTTACATGATTCAGATTTATCTTTCTTGCAATTTTAGCCGCCAAAAGTTTGCCATCCTTTTCTCTTATCCGGAGTCCCTCTCCCTTCGGCCTTTCTCCTGATCCTATCTCAAACTCTTCTTCGGCTTCATGTTTGTGCCATCCAAGACATTCTTCGACAAACTTAAAAATATCTTCAAATGGAAGAGAGTTGTTAAAACCCTCAAACACGCTTTTCCATCCACGAACAGGCCTGTAATTTAGAGAGCATCGTCCGGAGTGATAGTCATCTTGCCGATTAGAAGATGAAAAGTTGTTGTCTCAGAAAAATACCTCTCCCTAAAGCAACAAACAATAACAACATCATATTGCTTTTGCGCAGAGGATATTCCAAGCCATAAACCTGAATCCCGTACCAAGGCTACCACCCCTTCGCTCTCTATCCAATGACCAAAAACTCGTCCTATGGTGTTTGAGTTTCGGGACAATTGTCGTATGATCGTACATAAACAATGGTAAAAACATTAATGATAATATAAAATATAAAGTTTTATATTTAGATTAGATTATATTAGATTATTACCACGCCTGACAGACTCTTGTCGTCCATGAATGTTGGTAACCAAATAAGACGAAGGCCATATCCCTTGCCTCACCCCAAGGTCTTCCATTCGGCTTGTCAGGAAAAAAAACAATATCGTCAATTACTTGTTTTGTTGTAAAAGGAGTTGAATTCTTCTCTTTTCCTTTCAATTTAGCGTCGGAGGGACCAACCGTTGGACGAACACCTGTTTGATCCCTATCTCCTTCTTGAATCTCATTTACTTTTTGTTGAGAAAGCACAATTCGACGTTCAATTATTTATTCTCTTGGTTCATTAATAACAAATGCACCTAGATTCCTTTTGTCTGCACTTAAATTTTTCTTGTGACGAAGGTTGGAGTAGGGTCATTTTTTGGTGTTAATTCTTCTGTTCTTCTCCCTCCTTTCGTATCCTAAAAAAATAATTAAGAAAGGCATGTTCAACACATATAACAAGAAAATAAAGCTCAAAAATTGAAAATAAAATTGATTTTAAAAAAGGAAACTCAGGGTTGCTTACGGCTGGGAAAATCAGTCTACGGCTAAAAAATTTCAATTACGGTTGGGAAACATGTTTCTACGGTTGGGAAAAAAATGCTTACGGTTTGTTTTTCATAGCATCGACCTAGATGCAAGAAAGAGGAAAAAAATGAAGTGAAACTCAGGGTCACCTACGGCCAGGAAAAGCTTCCTACGGTCGGGTATTTTTATACTTACGATTGGCTTTTCATACCATCTACATAGCCGTAAGTAAGGGACAATTTTTGAACTCAAACTCAGGGTCACTTACGGCTATGAAATGTAACTTACGGTTGGGAACTGATACACCTACGGCTAGGAAAGAAGTTATACGGCTGGGATTTCAAATTTTCGTATTAGATGTAACTTAGCTTATTTACGGTTAGGAATCTTTAAATTCCTAATCGTAGAAACAACATTTATTAGCTTACGGTTAGGAGTTTATAATCTCCCAACCGTATACGTAAACAATACTCTTCCACGGCTGGGAATTCATCATTTCCAAATCGTATCGCTGTATTTATCTGTGAACCCTAATTTTATCAAATGTACCCTAATTATGCGATCAAATTGATAGAAAAATAGTGGTTTTTTCGATTCTTATCTTATACGAGCCATTACTAGAGGATTAGAAGGAGTTTGCTCTTCTTCCTCGTTGGTCGATTGGTGATGTTGCTCTTCTTCTTCTTCTTCTTTTCCCGAACTTGAACTTAAATCTTCTACTTCAGGTTGTCTTCTGGTTCGTAAATTGGTTCCTTTGGGCATTTGTTTCAACGTCATCTTGTTTTATAAAAAGAGTTTAATAATCGATGAATAATTTTTAGAATCGACGATTAATCGTCGTTTGAAGAGGAGAAGGAAGGAAGAAATGGAAAAAATAAAACGAGAGAGGAGAAGAAGAATTCAAACTGCTGGGAAATAGTTTTAGTTTTAGGTTTTGTTTGAATATTTTAATTAGAGGTAGATTTAGTTATTAAAGGGTAATATGGTAATAAGACTATCCAAAGGGTAATCCTGACTTTTGATATTTAAATAGAGTACCCCCTATCCATATTTATGACATTTTTATACATTACAGTCCTCAAAAACCAAGGACTATAGCCCCAATTATAGGATTCTTAACAAATTCATATACAACAAAACATTCTGCACCATTGGATTTACTGAATTGATAATCCTTAAAGTAATTTAGTACCTTTTTTTATGAGAAGAAAAGCATTAAAGCAAAAGGCAATTTACAAGAGGTAAATTATACAGAGAATGGGAGAATAAAAGAGAGGAACATCATATTTGTTTACATCTGATTCGCGATCTAGATCTGAGTCAACCACTGACTCGGCGTGAGTCAGATATCGAATCGTTTGTTTTTTGTTTTGAGTCAGGTATGAAAATGTTTCCGACACAAACCTAACTCCTGACTTGGACCTGTTTGAGTCAGATATGGAAATGCCCTTGATTCATAGGACCAAGACACTGACTCATATATTTTTGAGTCAGATGAGTCAGATCTGATTTAAAAAACAAACACATTGAATCAGATCCAGGTGAATTAGGTGATTTCAATCAAATCCAGATAAATCAGATCTGATTTAAACAAACAAATATAATAGAAGACAGAATGAAAAGAAATAAAAATACAATTACAGACTTTTAACAACACGTAGATGAAGATACAATTCCAGTCGAAGACCAATCTATCTAACTGCCGCTGCAAGAATATTTTTTTCCTTTCGAAAATTCTTCCATTTCTTTCTTTGAAATCTTAGAGTATGATTTTAATTTTAAAAATTGTCCAAAGGGTAGATTGCTTGAAAGTTGAAACGAAACAACTTTGTTTTCTATTTTCAACGTTAGATACTAATTTTATGGAGAATAAGATAGAATCTCATCTCATCCCATGTATGACTAGTTTAAAATTACAACTTGGAGCATAAATCCAAAGAGTTAGGAGAGTGAGAATTATTACTTTGTTCCCATTCGTCAATCGACAAATAATAGACAACAATATTACGACCTCTAATCCATCAAACAGAAGAAGAAGACTTGCATTCTTGATTGATGCTACTTGTCAATCTAAATGGAATTATATGAATCTACTGAAAATCCAGACATATACTGTAAGATGACATCATTTGCTTTCAAGATGAATAGCCACTACCCAGTTCAGGGGAAAGTCCCGTGGGGTTGGTCTTTCTAGGGGTGGTGGATCTATACATTTTCGATTGCACCACCGCCACCACCACCGCCACCACCACCAATTGATTATATGGAGATTCAAAAGGATATTTTCCTGGATGAAAGAGTCATGCCTTCTGCTTATCTGTGGGGGTGTAGTTTTATTCTTCAGACTTTGTTCTTTGTTCTTTGTTCTCTCTCAAAAGTCCTTTTCAATACCTTTCAATGGCCTTCCAACAACCTATGATACAACCCATTTCTGTCAATGGAATCACGACAAATATGGAAAAAAATATTTCGTTAATGGAAAACATTGAACCAACAATTCATATTGATAGTACTATCATAAACCAATGCTTACAAGACCTATCCCTCATGGTAATCATAAAGATCGGTGCTCCTTTCCCTTTCTCATTTGATAGAGTTATTGTAGATGCAAGAGAAGAATGGCATCTACAATATGACCCAGAAGTACAATCTGTAGGAGTTGGTGATATCCCTAGAGAAAACAGATTCATCATAACCTTAAACAGCAAGCAGGATGCCAACAGAGTAAAATGGGGAAAAACATGGAATTTCAATGGTCATTTTGTCATTGTCAAAGAACTTGATGATGGTATTACTCCACCACATTTAATCCCAATGGAAACATCCGAGTTCAAAATCACTCTAAATGGAATTCCCATCCATCTGCAGAAATATGGTATTCCGGAGATTATAGCAAATAACATTGATACGCTGGTGAAAATGATAAGCAAGAGAAAGCCCATTATTGCTTTAGTTAAAATGGATGTGAAGAAAAGTTTGCCAAGATCTGAAAAGTTCTCAGTTGATGGCTATGGTCCTGTGAATGTGGAGTTCTTCTATGAAAAATGGCCAAGGAGATGTTGCTCCATCTGCAGAATCCTTGATCATGGCCCAGTCGCGTGCATTGGCAGATTGATGAATGTTAGTCAGCCACCTCCTGCAGCTTATTAACACCACAAATCTCCAGAACTGGCTAACCATGTTGTACCTACTTTCGTCATCAGTGCACCATCTTCACAGGATGAGCATATGTCTCTCTCTCAATCTTCCTCTGCTGCAGCTCATGCTCATCTTTCAAGAACTAGGAGTAGGCCTAGGAAATCTCAACTTGATTTGGAAAGACTGCAAAAGAAGCCTAGAACATCATGTAATTCTCGGACAACTTGATTTGGAAAGACTGCAAAAGAAGCCTAGAACATCATACAATCCTCGGATCCGCTCCTCTAGTATCTTGCATTTAGCTAGTACTGATGAGGGTCCTGCCAAGATAGCTTCAACTCACACCTCAAATCTGGGTTTAAACTCTTTGAAATATATAGCAATGGATTGGCTCACTATGGGTAATGCAAATGCTGATCAAGTGAACCATGCATCAAAAGAGACAGATATACACCCAAACCCCAATTCAGGGCATTCAAACAAGGTGAACTTAACCACACCTAGTGCCTCAGATTACAATATCAATCCATTTGGAAATTTTGGGGTGTGGGCTCCAGCTCAATTCAGCACTCAATCCACTAATGATAATGTAAACCTCAGTGGAAGCAAGTTAAGCAGGTCTTCCCCTGTTGAGATTATTGATGTTGAAGCTCCTACTATTACTCCTAATTTCAGTCAATTTGGGTCTTTTATGCCTATCATTGGCACTTCTGGTACACAAGATTTTGATTTGGCTCCAAAAACTTCGGGTTTTACTACTTATGCTAGCATGGTAGGCCTAAAGCAAAAATCCATAAATATCCCATCTCTCAGCACTTTTCCAGACACTTTCATCTCAAACTCTGATCATCTCAAGTCTTTCCCAAATCCTGTTATAGGCTCCTCCTAAAACCCACCACCCTCTTCTCAATTCAATAACTCCTCCCTCTTCAATACCCCAGCTGAAATTATTTTCCACCCTGATATCTCTACACCACCTAATTTTGCACATCTAGGACCCAATTGCCAACATAGTGGGGTTTTTTACTCATTCACCCTCATCTGCAGCCAATCAAGGGAACCTTTCAAGCCTAATCGATTCTGTCAGAGAACTATATTCCAATGGATTCAAATGTACTTCAAAAGAACAAAGCTCCCATGTGTTTATGAATGCTGAGCACATTGCTATCCCTAAATCTGGTCCAAGAGCTTCTCACTTCTGCAAGCTATTTGGGGTTGAAACTTGTAACCAATGTGGTGTTGATTTCTCAAGAGGGACTTCAAGAAAAACAAAACCTATTGATTTTGGTTCAATTAAGTGAGGTCCAAGTATAGCACAATTAGAAAAAGAGAGAATCATGCTGGAGAATCATGTCAAAGAAGTTAAAGTGGATGTTGCCCAAAACCCTAAGAAGACTGTTTCCAGACCCCTGAAACCAATTCCAACATATTATCATGAAATTTATGGAAGAACATTGACTGAAGCAAATCATACCAGTGTGGAAAACTCCGGAAATGATGGAAACCCTACTCTGGCTGTTGGACCCCGGAATTTCTTTGGTGTTGATCCAAATAATGCAGAAAACAGTTCTTCTCCTCTTCACCAGCAGCGAGATGGCATCTCCCACAGTTCTCCTTTGAAAAACAGCTGCTCCTCTGACTCTAAGGTATCTTTTCTTCTCAATCTTGGTGACCTAATTCAGACTAAATGCTCAATTTTATTTCTCCATTTTCTATAGATTATATCCATGTTTGTAAAGGTCTTGAGTTCTGCTACGATTCTGGTAATGACTCTGAGTGTTTCATATGGAAATTTCTTTTTAATTTCAATTGCAATCGTTTGAAGATTAAAAGAGTTCATGTAAGAAGTAGAGTTATAAGTGTGTTTTTCTTTGAGACAAAACAGGGGTTTCCCATTTCAATATAGGGGTTACAAAATAGAAACACTATGTATGAATTTCAAAAGCTCATTATCCATTATATTTTATAATAGCTAAATTACTACTGTTTAGTTAAAATTAGTAAAATCACTTAGCTAATAGATTAGATTAATAATAATTAATTTAAAATAATCTTATATTTAATTAAATCAAATCAAATTTTTTTTCTTTTTTGTTTGGTGGGAAGAAAAAGTAGAAGAAATAAAAGAGAATCTTTTGTAGTTTTTTTAAAAACCCTAAATTTTGATTCACTCAACCAAAATGAGTGATTCTAATGACAAAGTGAAGATTCAATGGCCGAGAGTAGTCAGATATACCTCTAACTTAAACTCTTGGTCTTTTTATGGCTCAAATTTGATGAAATTACGTTAAAAAATAAGATTTTTTTTGTGATTCAGGCAAGATTACGGTTGGGTTCTCTTCTCGAACCCAACCGTAGATAATATTTACGGTTAGGCGTTCATCCTAACCTAACCGTAACCGTATCTTCATGGTGGAAAACCCAATCATAACAGTTTTACGGTTGGTGTTTAGCATCGAACCCAACCGTAAACTTTCATCTTCATCTTTTTTATTCAGATTTACGGTTGGGTTTGGAAATAACCTAAACGTAAAATTAAAAAAAAAAACAGCTACGGTTGGGTTCCCAACCGTAAGTTCTTGAGAACTTATATTTACGGTTGGCTAAGAATCGAACCCAACCGTAAACTTTCATCTTCATCTCTTTTATTCGGATTTACGGTTGGGTTTGGAAATAACCTAAACGTAAAATATAAAAATAAACAGTTACGGTTGGCTAAGAATCAAACCCAACCGTAAACTTTCATCTTCATCTCCTTTATTTGGATTTACGGTTGGATTTGGAAATAACCTAAACGTAAAATTAAAAAAAAAAAACAGTTATGGTTGGGTTCCCAACCGTAAGTTCTTGAAAACTTATATTTACGGTTGGCTAAGAATCGAACACAATAGTAAATTTTTTTAGAAACCTAATTTTTTCTTTGAAATCAATCATTCCAACACATTACGATCACAAAAAGGAAAAAAGTAACATGGGTTCTTGTAGAATCATACCTCATATACACTATTGGTTGTGGTTGGGGAGTTTGATGAATTTGTTTAGGTTTTAATATGTTTTTTGTTTAGGTTATAGAGTAAAGGGTGATATAGGTATTTGTTATTATTATAGGGTATCCCATATCCAATATTTGGGTTACCCTTAAACCATGAAAAGCCCCTCTATTAAAATGAGAAGCCCCTATATAAGGCTTCATTAGCAAAGGGTTTTGTTAAAATTAGGAAAAAGTGTGTAGCTTGATTTGGATGGGAATGTATGGGCTACGGTTATAAGGTGGGCCTCTTCTAGGTTGTATGGGATTCAGCAGGCTAACATTTGGCGTTATACGTAATTTTCTAAGTTTCGGCTTTACGTCCGGCCCTCTAGTTGGTTGCATAGGAATAGTTTGAGAAATATGAATACTATTGCTTGGAACTGTCAAGGGTGTGGTCCTCTTGTCACTAGAAAATACCTCTTAGATATCTCCTCTCGTTATTCGGTTGATATAACTTTTCTATCTGAAACTAAGAATATTGATACCAAAGTTATTCCTCTTCTCAAAAAATGTAGCTTTGTTAACTGGGATACCTTTCCGCCAATAGGGAGGTCTGGGGGTCTTGCCAACCGAATATGAAAATTTGTGTTACCCAAAAAAGCTTCAATATGATTAATTCGATAGTTACTGATCCAAACTCCAAAATAGAGAGCCTTATGACTCTCTTCTATGAAAATCCCTATAAAGGCACAAATGTAATCCTTAGAAGGAAATATCTATTATTGGGCTTCAAGCCTCGAATATACCCTGGATTTTCATGGGAGATCTTAACTTTGTGTTTGACCCTTTGGAAAAATTAGGTGGAAATAAGTCTCAGAATTTTAAAGTTATTTCTATAATTTCGATAATTGACTCTTGTGGGCTTTTTGATATGGGATTTGTTAGAGAAAATATGATTACCTAGTCGAATCATAAATACTCAAATGAGATTATTGAACAACGCCTTGATAGAGCCCTTATCAATTCTGAATGAAATTTAGCTTTTTCGAATTCCATCATCTCGCATCTTGCTCCTATAGGTTATGACCATAGCCCCCTCCTTCTGAGATTATCTAAACCTCTCTATTCTGGATCGAAACTCTTTAAATTCACTAATCCTTTTTCTTTTGCTGACCCGACCTGCTTAGAGGTGAATTAAACTGTATGGGAAAAATTCATATTAGGTTCCCCTGGCTATAGGGTCTGTTCAAAATTGAAATTTTTAAGGAGGGAGCTGATAAAGTGGAACAAGGAGATCTTTGGACACATTGGGACTCACATAAAATCTCCAAGGGAACAATTAAACTTTCTTCATAAAATTAAGGACAAAACCAGAGAGGACACTCAAAAATGGGAATTTCTTTTAAAGGATCTCACCAAGTGGTATAACATAAAAGAAGATTTTATGTAAGAAAAGTCGAGAGATAATTTCATTAATCTTGGAGATAGAAATACTGGTTTTTTTCATCGATCTGCTGCGAATCGATTCAAATTCAACAAAATTTTGAGACTTCAGGACTCTCAGGGTACCATTCACTCAAATCCTAGTTCTATCGCTTCTGTGCTCAGAAACCATTTCCAATCGATAGCCCAATCTTTATGCTCAAATGACATGGCTCACCAAAATAACCAATATGAAATTCTGGAACTTCCACCGTCTTGGGTATCTGAAGATCTTAATAAATCTTTGGTGGCTAAGCGGTCTGATGAGGAAATTTGGGAAACCTTATAGCAAATGCATCCCTCCAAAGCCCGGGTCTGGATGGTTTCCCGGAGAGATTTTTTCACAACAGCTGGGATAACGTAGGAAAGGATATTTGTCTTTTTGTCCAAAAAAGTTCTGAATCCAAATTCTTACCAAAGGAAATAAATCAGACTTTTTTCCCTCTCATTCCTAAAAAAGACCACCCTTCTCATCCGGGAGAATTCAGACCAATTGGTTTATGCAACACGACCTATAAATTGATCTCCAAAATTCTTGCAAGCATGATCAAACCTTATCTTAATGGTTTCATCTCCCCTTTCCAAGCGACTTTTGCACCAGGTCGCCAAATTGTGGACAACATTGTTATCGCTAATGAGGTTCTTCATTCCATGAAAAAGAAAAAAAAAAAAAAAAGGAAAAAAGGGTTTCCAAGGAATCAAAATAGATATGAGTAAGGCTTTTGTCAAAATTGAATGAGATTTTGTTATTAAAATTCTCAAAAAGTTGGGCTTGGTGTGACCTCATCTATCAATGCCTCTCCACCACTTCGACTTTTGTTCTCCTGAATGGATCCCATGGTGATCCTTTCAAACCCTCTAGAGGAATAAGACAGGGGGGACCCTCTATCCCCATACCTCTTCATAATCTATATGGATGTGTTATCCCGGATGCTCATTCAGGCGGAAACTTCCAAGAAAATCTCTGGCTTCAAAGTTGCTAAGGAAAACCCTTCAATCTCCCATCTTATGTTTGCCGATGATATTCTCATTTTCACCAAGGAAACTTTAAAGGAATGTCGAAATGTTCTCAAAGTCCTAAACGAGTTTAGCCTCGCCTCGTGGTAAACTATCAACTTCGAGAAATCGGGTGTTTTTTTCATCCCAAAAGTCCTTCATAGATTATGCAAAAATCTTATCCGCTTTCTACGAGTAAAAAAGGTAAACCTCAAAGACCAATATCTAGGGGCCCCCCAATTTTTCGGCAGACAGAAAGCCCCGCGTTTCTTGAACCTTCTTGCTGAATTCAAAGTCTGAATTAAGGTTGGAAAAATAAATCTCTCTCCAATATTGGTCGGACCACTCTGGTCTCATCTACCCTTAATACCATTCCTAATTATCTTATGTCTTGCTTCCCTATTCCGATTTCCATCATAAATCAATTAAACTGCATCACTAGAGATTTCTGGTGGCGCAAAGAAGCAGGAAATAAGGGCCTTTATCTGAAGGCTTGGGAACCAATTTGTGCTTCAAAAGCTAATGGCGGTGTGGGACTGAAGAAACTGAGGAAGATGAATGAAGTTTTATTAGCAAAATTAGCTTGGAGGCTTATAAAGGAACCACATGCTTTATGGTCCCAAATAATACACTCCAAATATGCTAAACAATTTCATCTACTAAAATTTGGGACAAGAAAACAACAAGGTTCTATCATTTGGAAAGGCATTTGAAAAGGTCTTAACAATATAAACAATCTTGTCTTTTGGACAGTCGGAGATGGGTTCGTTACCTTAATCTGGGAGGATCATTGGGCTCTGACTCTTGCATCTAATCTCTCCCCTCCTTCGGAGGTTATCAAACTCCAATTCACTCTGGTAAGTCAGTTAATTAACTTTGAGCACAACTGTTGGGACCTTGATCTCCTTTTTGAAATATTTCCAAGGGACGTTGTCAGCCTAATCACTAGAATAGAGATAGATTATAATAACTAGGATAAAATTAAATGGATCCTCACCAAAAATGGGAAATTCTCTACCAAATCCTTCTATAATTTCGATCCCTCGAGTTATCCTTTCCCCCATATCCCATGCTTTAAAGAAATTTGGAAATTAATGTTATCCCTAGGATCAAAAATTTTATCTGGAAATGTTTGACCAATAGTCTCCAGGTTAGGACTGTCCTAAGTGCTAAAATTTATATAGAAACCTCGTCTTGTCCTTTATGCAATCAACATGAGGAAATACTTCTTCATCGTTTTAGAGACTGTTCCTATGCGAGAGCAGTTTGGTTTGGGGTAGATACAAAGATTGGGAATACGGATAGTAACACTATAGGGGTCTGGTTCGGGTCTTGGTTTCATGATCCAGAAGGATGGGACGACAATCACCATCAGTGGGCAGACGTGTGCGCAATCATTTCTTGGCATATTTGGAAAATCCGATACAAGCAGGTTTTTGATACGGAAGAAGAACAACAACCAACCAACACAATTATGTTAATCAATCAAGATCTATCATCTTATACAACCGCTTATGAAAATTTAGCCAATATGCAAGTTCATCTAGGTCACAAGCCAAAGGAACAGAAAAGGAAGACACATTGGATTAGTCCAGAACGGGAATGTGACAAGATTAACTATGATGCTTCTTTCATTGATTTTATCTCTTATGCAGGAATAAGTTTAATTTTTCGTGAATTCTCAGGTTCAATCAGAGGAGGGCAGTGCCACCAGTTGCTAGATTTCACAACTGAAGAAGCTGAGAGCCAGGCAGCGCTTTTAGCAGCAAAGTGGGCAAAGAAAAACAACATCAACTATCTGGAGCTCAAAGGTGGCAACATCAACATAGTAAACTATCTAGCAGGCAAGAAGGTCGAAGTCGAATGGAGATGCCAATCTTTCCTGGACGAAGCTCTTCTAATACTACGAAACCTTTCAGGTATTCGTAGTAGTTACGTTGGACGGGACGCCAATGGAATAGAAGACAAGATGGCTAAGCATGCTCGTACTTCAGGACCAAGTAGTTTTAATTTCCTTAACATTACTACTTATGTTTCATATATAGCTCCAAAAGACTTTAATATTATGTGTGATGATGTAATTTCCTTACTGGAATAATTTTTTCTTTAAATAAAAGTACTTTATTTATAAAAAAAAATAGAGTCTTTTTTGTTTTCCCACTCAAACTATTATCTTGCTCAATTCATTGAGTGTTTCAAAGGCGGTTGACCAAGTCAACGATAGAACAAGGAAAAATCACAAAATTCAGCCAACATTTTTCTCAGACTCTATTTAAAGGATGTTCCGACTCCGAAAACATTTTACAACATAGGAAATTCGAATAGATACAGTTATTTTCATTCGGAATTCATATTTAGGAGTGTAAACAGGGTTGAGCCAGGCAGTCAGACACATTTAGTAAACAAGTTACAGGTTAGAATTTCATATGATTGGAGTGTTGTGTTTACTTGGGATTGGTAATCCATGTGGAATTTGGTAACCTCCAAAATCAAGTTTTAATTTAAAAATCATATACCCATAGCCTGCCCAAAAGGGTATTTCGATAGCCTTAAGAAGTAATTTTTCAGCTTTATTAAATCAAAAAGTTAGAAATTAGATTAGGAACAAAATTATAAAATAACTTCCAGAAACGAAAAAAATGTATTTATTGTGAAGTAAAATTATTATTTTTTGCTTCTGATTTTTTAATATGACTTCCTTTTTTAGTTGTGAAACAAACTATGAACTTGTTATATATACATTTTGTGTCAGTATGAATTGGATTGGACCAGTTTTAACCTTATCCGCATCCAATCAAAAACATGGTAGATCTTAAGGTTGACATTCGCATTCAATCCAACATCTAATGGATGTGTGGATTTATACCTAAAAACAAATTCTTACAACAAGCACCAGCTTTATATGTCACGTCTAAGAAGACTATAAAAACTATATAACTACATCGTCTAAAAAGACTATAAAAATTATATAACTATATATACTAAGTGTCATACACAAGAAATTGTAATCGATCAAGGATAGAAAAAAAATATCAAGTAGTAATAGAGAACATTTAACCACAATAATAACACATAACAAATCATTATTATCATTATTACAAAGTGCAAAATGTAGTCACTGCATATTTTCTCTCTGCCTCTCAAATTCTAACCCTAAGATGTAAGTAAATGTTGAAGAGATAAGATGAATATATATAGTTGATTATATGTTGATACTATATTAGTTCCATATTTTACGAAAATTTTATATATTACTTTAAACGGATGTAGATGTCCAACAGATTTTTTAAATTAACATCCATGCACCCAATCTAAAATCCCGTTGGATCTCATATATTGCATCCACGTCCAGTCCATTGACATATGAATCGAACACCCACCCGCAGGAAAAAAATAAACAGATGGATCGGATTGGGTCTACATGTTGGATCCCAGATGCTCACTCCTAACTTAAACTTCTTTTTTAATAAGAAGTCTACAATCTATAAGCCCAGTTAGCTAGGGAAAGAAAGAAAGAAAAAAATTCTTTCATCCCAAGATTCTCAACACTAATGAGTTTTGAACTTAAATAGTTGGTATCATCACGGAACGACTACACAGGTCCCTAGATCTTGCCAACACCATTTCTGACCGGCTAACAATTCTGGGAGCACAAGAGGGCAGTAAGTAGACCTATCATAACATTAAAGTCCACTCCAGAAGAAGCTTTATACTAGTACTTATTGGACTAATTAGGTCAATAGTTGAATTACCCAAACAGGGTAGGGCTGCTTAAATAGGTCCTCTATAGATAGTGAGACTAAAATGTACATCTAGCTAATTGTTAACACATTTGAAGAATCAAACTAATATCAACACCACGCAAGTTGTTTTCAATGTGCTTGTTTCCATCCAAAGCTTTTTCGTAGTCAGCTACAAAAAGAAACAAACCCTTGGAGTTTTCTTCTTCAATGTGGCCTAACCTAGCTAGCTCTTTTTTTCTTCCTAGTTTGAAATTTTCCTTGGTTGAAAATTTGTTTCTTGTTTCATCTTAATCAATCAATATAATGCATGGCCATGCGACCCTTTGTAAATGTAAAGTGGCGAGCCGTCCTTGAGGCTCTTTTCCAAAACCAGAGGAAATTAAAAGTCTTTTTTTTTCTTTGTTCTTCTTTTTTCATCAATTGATTATTTTTTATTGCAGGAAAAGAAAAAAGGTTGATGTAAATACTTCACTTACGTTTAATTGGTGTGGAGTTAAGACTGTATTAGGAAATGATAATGATACTATTACCCTTTATTGACTCCAACAAGTTTAGAAAAAATAATGTAAATTGGTGTCCATTAAATTGGCATCGTTAATTATCATCAAAAGGCGATGGAAGAAAATAGAGAGTAATAATCATAATGATTAATGCAGAAAGATGGTAAGGAAATATTATAGAATCAACAATCCTAGACGAACCGGACACTTGGACGATTTTAAAACCGGCTACTAACACAAATGGGCCCAAAAATCCAGTCCGTGCAAATCTAGAAGGCAAGGCCCGCTCGTGTGATATCAAAAAGAGGGGGCACTTGTCCCCATCTTTTAATTTGCTTTCAATTCCTATTTATGCGTAATCTTACAAAAATCCATTAGAAGTTGCTATCCAATGTTGTGGATTTTTTTTTTAACTTCTACCTTCTATCGCGACTCTTAATAATTGAAAGCAGGTGAAATGCAAAGAATATGATCAAAGAAACTAATATAGGGGATGACCGCATCACTAAGAAAGTGTTTGGATACAGTTTAAAAAATATCTTTTCGATTTCTTTAAAGTAAATTAGAAATTAGGTTTTAAACAAAATTTAAAAATCATTTAAACAAACTTGTTTAGTTTATTCTGAAATTAATTTTTGTTTTCTAATATCCAAATACATCCTCTACATAAATAGTTCGCATAAAATTATGTTCCCATATCTAGCGCAAAATGCCGTGTAATCATCAAAGTGTATATCGATATTGACAAAGAACATATAGAAAAAGATCAAATAGAGAGAACATGAAAGCTCCTTTCATTCATGTCGACGGTGGCAGGCAGTTTAAAGCATGGGTACACAGTTGCACACTCAGTCCACCAGGTTTCCAAACCTAATTATAATTAATTTGGTCATTATTTTGTATAAAAAGGCTGCCAAAGTCCATTTTACACCTCCTAGCATCAATAGGAATTTTTTTTGCACCTCCTTTCTTATAATCCTGGCTCCTGGTGGTAGTCATGTTACAAATGATCCGCAAGGGCATATATACGTTGTCTGTAGTGCATGGGAGTCATTTTACGGTTCCTTAGCCACTTGCTAGCGCCTCCAATGATAACATGCATGGTTTTACATGGTCAGACAATTGAATCCCATGCACGATATGGCCGTGGACCAATGTGAAGCAGCCTCCCAAAAGAAAAAGCAAGCTTTTTACCTCAATTATTAGCGTGTCCACAGACCTGCCTTTTTCTCTTAGCCATAACTCTGAAGTTCCTCTTTGGTCCAAATGGTCCAACAAATGGCAAAGATTATTGCAGGCCAGATTTTATTCCCTATAGACTGAGCCCAAGTCTGCAGCTGCAATGATAGTGAGTCTTGTTGAGGGGCCATTTTGCTTTGTAATTGAAATATTCTCCATGGGGGTTGAAGAGGGAGCACTTCTTGTTTTTGATTATACACCCCCTTCTACTTAGATTATCTGTTGTGGAAATGACATTTTGCACTGCGGCTAACCCATATGAAATACTACACTTTGTAAGGGGCTGGCTTGAGGTTCTAGGGACACCTTAGGGTAGACCTTGATCTCAATGTAATGAACTCCAGGGTGTATCAATCTTCATCTCTGGTTAATACAAAGATTCAAAAAAAAAAACTTGGGGATTTTATAAAGTTTCTTTTAATTTTTTTTTGATAATACTTCCATTTCAATTACTAATTCATAAATTATTCTCATATTCTTTTTTGAAATTTATAAAGTACCCCAACCTTGACCGTTTTGGTTTTGTTGTTTTGAAAAAACGACTAACGGCAATCTTACATGTAAAAAGTCTCAAAATACCATGAATTGGTTGAGTTGAACCGAGTGGTCCATATTTCCTTGGTGAGGATGGTAAATGACTCAATGATCCTAAAAATGGTGTAACAATCCTGAACCGGACATAACGAATATGAAAACAGTATAACGATTATAATTCAGACTCGACGAACCTGAAAGTTGATCCTCTAAACCCTGGACACTTGAGAATAATAAATCATTTTTGAGAAATGATATAACACACCTGAAAAATACTATCGGATTCGATAAATCTAAAAAGTATAGAACCTCAAGGGAAATTTTTTGTTAGAATTCAAAAACATATATTAAAATACTGGCACTTATGTAAATTCATGATCATGATATCTAACTATCTTGTGTATATTTAAAAAAATCCCTAGAATATTAATCCAAATTTGTACTATATACATTTCTTGACCGAGTCCACCGGTTTGACCAGATGGTTGGTAGGCCACACATTCAAAAACCACTTTATATAACACAAAGTTATATTGAATAACAGTATTCACTTGGGCCAGCGAGATCTTACCTCCCGTATTACCTGGTATACCACTTACAGCTAGCCAATAAGCCACACAAGATCCAGAGCAACCATCTTGGTGGGTTGGAATAACCTTAACTTGGATTGGATCAAAATCAATATGAATGGAACATCCAGGAGATTTCCTGGAATTGCAGGTGCACAGTTCATATGTAGAGATTCAGAGATAAAAATAGTGAATACAGTAGTGCAAACGTTGGGTATCACCACCGCGCTATTAGATAAGACATGGGCCATGTTGATGGCTTTGAGAACGGCGACACAATGGAATTGACCAAAAGTACAAATCGAAACGTATTGATAAAATCTTCTTTGGTTCCTAAGCTCGGACACTAAACCATCATGGTATATAGCATGTATGATTAGTGAGATCAGGCAGAGAATGCACCAAATTCCTCAGTGCATTATCCATCACAACTATAGGAAAGGAACCAGGAAGCGAATGGTCTGGTAAACTATGCAGCGGATGGTCTAGCAAACTATACAGCAGATGAAAGTCAGTCAAAGAACCTCTCAACAACATTTTAGGACCATTCTACCTATCATTCCTTAATTAAATTGTTCTAGGTGACTCTTTGGATATAACATACCCTTGTATGATTTCTCTCTAGTTGGTTATTAAATTTCATGCTTTAAAAGAAAGAAAAAAAACGTTAGCCAAAACATTTAGAACATTGAATGTTTGCCGACACAAATATGATAGGGTGATGATTACTAAATTTCATGTGGTATTATTATTAATCAAGTAAATCCGATAGTAAAAATTATTTTGTTTTAACTCCCGTAGAATTTGCTAACCCATATAACATTCATGGTGATGAAAGCTTAATCTTTTATCTTAGCAATATGATAACGGCACCAGGCCTCATTCAACGTGTTGTCAAAAGCCTCACCCGGTGTGTGATAAAGCACCTAAAGTGGATACTCTTTTCCTTAAAAAGAAGTTAGAGATGAGGCCCAACTATTCTTGGATCCCCTTGTTCTCCTAATGTTTGCTAATCATTCTTTATTCTTTAGTACCAATTCTTACTTTTATTTTCAAAGGAAAAACAAGATATAAGAGCAAATCTTATAATGTTCAATGTAAAAAATACTAATGAAACTTTTAGATTGGGCAGATTTTATGGCTTTAAAGTGAACTCTAGACGCTTTTCATCCAAACAATTAGGCACGTTCAAGGGGAATTTGCAAAATATTTTGGAAGCCAAACCAAAACAGATAGGGATTTCATCTATATTTTATAAGTGTATAGTATTGATGTAATAATGTATTTTTTATAAAAATAAATATGTTAGTAGGTATAAATGGTCGATTTGTTCCATGTTTTATAGGAATATATATATTGGTATACCAGTATAATTCTTAAGAAAATATATTTGTTTGTAGTTAAGAATGGTTAACTTGTTCCATGTTTTGTAGTTGTATACATAGTTAGTGCATCGATGTATTTTTCCATGTGCAATAAATCTGTTTGTAGGTGAAAATGATTGGTTTCATCCATGTTTTGTAGGTGTGTGTATATTGGTGGACCAATGTATTTTCACATATGGAAAAAAATTATTACACACACTTATGCTTGCATAAATAACTATGTGTACAAGTTGGTACGCATGTGGAATAAATGACTACATAAACTAATGTTTGTGTTAGTTTATGTGTGTACAAACTGGTTCACATGTGAAAAAATGACTCCATAAGCATATGCAGGTGTAAATACATAAATCAAAATTTTATGTATGTGCATTTTTTTATACATATGAGATAAAGATAACGCAAAAACTAAAAAATTTAAAAACAAATTTTTTTTCTAGTCATACTGGTCCATTTGTGTAGATTTATCAACGCGTTTTCCAAAAATATTTTGACGAGCGGTTTGAAATATAAATTAATTTTATGTTATTTGATGTCATTACTATTTATCATTTTGACTAAATTATGAGGGTTATTGATATACTTTCTATATTTTAAATAAATAAATGACGAATTTCGGACCAACCATATGTTATTTGATGCCATTATTAGTTGAATGGCTCAGGACTAATCAGTTCATATTAGACCCAATTTCGGACCAACCATTTTTTTTCCAGAAGCACGTTAGGCCAGTTCCTATGCACCTCTCAAAATACCAAAGTTTGTCAAAAGCACCCACTATATACCTCTCAAATCATCAAATTAACCTTTCAAACGCTCAACTTTGAGAGGATGGTGACCAACTCTTTGTTGCTCGACAAAGACTTTATCTCTAACTCAATATTATGTTTTGTATTTATCTATCCTACTTTTTAGTTATTTTAACCAACTTTTATTATACAAGGATCCCACTAAATATATTATAATGTCTAAAAATCCCGCCAAACATATATAAACAAAAATTTTATTTGTTAAGGTTCCCACAAAATACAATTAAATATATCATTTTACTCAAATTTGATAGTTTATCATAATAAAAAAACACCTTTGTCCATCCACATGGATGGACAAACTAACCCATTTGAGGGGGGTGCATAGGGTTGGACCTTAGTACTAAACCATTGGGTCAAGTGATGATCGCTGACTATGTAGCATATTATTTGCATGTACTACATTTTTTATCAAAAAAAAACAAGGTAGACTCTCCTAAAAAATTCTTTCCTTATTCAAGCTAAATTTTGTGTGCCGAATTCATATTTTTAAAAACGAAATATGTATATCATTCCGAATTACGAATAGTTGTCTAGACAGTAGATTGAATTTTTATTTTCTTAAAACGAATAATACCCAGCCATTCTTAATTCTCCCCATACCTCAAATTACTAACTAGGATTTAAGGTTGTATAGAATGTCAGCCATATGTCACCTAGGTTCGAAGAAGCCCATGGGCACCCGATAACTTATCATGGGTTTGCCCGTTTATTTAAGGTGGGTGGATAGAGACTTTTATGTAGATTATTGGACCTAACATGTCCACCTGCTCAATAATTTGTTTTTGTTCCGTCGTAGTTTTTACAGCCATAATATTATGTTTTACATGTATTTTTTTATATTACTTATAAGATATAAATAATATTGTTAACTCATTTACAATATGAATTAGATGATAATAAATTAGATTTATCATGAATTAATATTAGTGACCATTGAAAACACTTAAAGTACGTGGACCAACAAGCCTTGCCTAGCCTGCTTGAGTATTTTGATGGGCCGTTGACGAGTAACGAGAACTAAATTATTCACGTTGGACCCGATAAATTTTATGGGTACTTTATGATTAGGCCTGGCCAGCCCGTCCTGATAAGATAAATGGGTCGGACAACCCATCCTAGTCGGTTGTACACCCCTACTAGGATTGCACATGAAATTTTAGAAATAGCGAACTATGTGCCTCTTTTTGGGCCCATGATTATAGGCCATATCGCCCTACCATAACGATTACACTAAATAAGAACGATTTTTTGGGGACCAGCCCATTTTTGAGGAGACCCTTATTTACTTAGGAAATATACCTACAAAATTAAGGGGTGTCCTAATATGATGAAATGACTAAGTTACCCTTTATAAAATTCATCATAATCTAATATAACCACTCAAATAACCATCCAAACTAAAACAAATATAACCCTAAAACAAAATCAAAAACTCTTAACCGAATTTTCTTTTTCAAAAAATTTGCTTCTCCTCTTTCCCTCTTCATCTTTCATAAACGATTAATCGTCGATTCATATATGAATATCATTGTCGATTAATTTTATCATCTACAAATTTCTCATATAAACATTTAAAAGAGATGTACGACCTAATCCTAGGGTTGTGGAGATTGCAAATCAAGCAAATCAAGAAGAAGTTGAAGAACCGGTTCTTCAACCCGAAATCGAACCCCAAACGGAAGAACCAATCCATAATCAACCCAACATACAAATTAGAAGGTAATTTATGATAAACCACTTCTATTGCATGCATTTTTTATTGTCGATTCGAGTAGAAATCATGATTTTTAAGGTTCAAAATGTAGGTTCAGTAAAAAGTTCGGCTAAATCCTTCTCGTTTTAGCCGAATTTTCTGTTTTTCAAGAACATGAAGAACAGTTCGATTGAGAAATAATTTTAGGGTTAGCCGAACTTCTTTTTTTTATATTTTTTACCCGAACTTAGGAGCTCGGCTATGTCGATACTATCTTTCAGCCGAAGTTTTTAGTCCAAAATGTAAAGTTAAAGTTCGGCTATACTCCAAAATTAATATTCCAATCGAACATTAATCACACTGTTTTAAATGGAAAATGATAGATGCTAGCCAAACTTTTTTGTTGTTGACCGAACTTTTTTTTCTGTTAACTCGATTGTGTGTTATGCTTTGCCGAAGTTTTTTTTTTTTATATCCCAACTTCATTTTTTTTTTGTTCGAATTTAGTTTAAGTAGTCTTTGTTTTGTTTTGAGGAAAAATTTAAGAGGTAAAGCTAAGTAGATGCTGGTGGAAGATCTTAGAAATCTGACCCCTCGTCACGGTAAACACTTAGGGGCAAATAAGTGTGGAGCTAAAGTTACAAAGAAATCGGGGTCGTTACTGGGAGTTGTAATCCGTGAAGTGAACCAAGAGATAGAGCAGGAAGATGAGTAAGAGAAATATAATGAGGAATAAGAAGATCCACAACGAAATATTTCTCTTGTTGTTGTTAATGAGAAGAAGACGCCTAAGACACTTTGTACTAGATATGCACATATTCCTAATGATGATTTGTGTTTAACTCTTACTAACCCACCTCGTGGTATGCCAGAAGATGGAGGCAAAGTGTTGTTCAGCTACAAACACTCATGGGATGCCAAAATCTACTCGACCAAGGTATTGAATTTTAATATATATATATATATATATATATATTCTTTTCCTAATTATGTTCTCTTAATTATGATTTCGTGTGTGTTAGTTAGTCAATGATTATGTTAATTTTGTAGGATCATAACAATACGACTAGACTTTTGAGACACCAGAAGGCGGTTTCATGGGATATAGAGGATGAGTGTGAAAAGGTGGTGGAGAGAGTCAAATCATGTGTTTTGTGGTATGTTATCCATTATGCACACGTCGAGTTTGACAGTATCACTGTCTCAGCGTTTGTCGAAAGGTTTTACCTAGAGACGGATACTTTGCACCTCCCATTTGGTGAGATATGTATCACTCCTGAAGATGTGCGTAGGATCACTTGACTTAGTGTGGATGTGAAATGTGTTGCAGAAGGCTATCAATCTAAGATGAGTTTTGAAGATCTAGAAGTTTTAGCGAAGAAGACGCTAGGGTGGAGCCGAAGTAAGACCAAGATAGAGTTTAGAGACTCTGTTAAGGAGCCTAAACCTGGTATAGAGTTGATGGATATCGATAGCAAGGCTCGTATGATCAAGAAGCTGAGGAAGTTCAAGTTGGTCGTTTTGAAGAGAGAATTCAGATGGACAAGAAAGAAAGTACAGAGAGAAGAGTTAGTGATGGACGAGGACAAGATTAAGCAACATGGACTGCTTACTTGTTGACATGCAGTTTTATATTTCCCGTCACTTCTCGAAATAGGGTATATGCCAATTTTCTCCAGCTTTTACATCCCCTCGAAGAGTTTAATGATTACTCTTGGGGAATTGCGGTCCTTGCTTTCCTTCAAGACCAACTTAGGAGCGTTAATCGGATTAATACTTCATATATCGGAGGCTACTACCCTCTTTTTTAGGTGTGGGTGGACGACCACTTCCCTTTAATGAAGTTTCCTGATGAGAAGACAGGTTGGAAAGATGGGCAGCTGATGACCAGAAAGTACGAGTTCAAGCGCACACAGTTGAAGGCTAAAGAGGATCCGTTGGCATACACGAGGAGAGTGTTGGATGATTTGGGAGCGCATGAAGTAGTTTTTCACACCTACTCTTTTGTTGAGGATGAGATTTCGCCAGTCGCGGCTTACTACGGGCCATTATTTTTTCCTGGCGGTTACTCAATGTATAACCTTCAAAGAGTATTTCGCCAGCTCGCTTGTGTGCAGACTATCCCAACTACGGAGAATAAAAACTTTAGATTAAAAAAATAGGGTACCAAGAACACCGTTAATTTCTTTAAGCCCCGTCATGACCCACATCCAATGCCAGAGATATGGAACAACATAGCTGAGTACATTATTGATGAAGATGAGTGTATATCTTTAGAGGAGGGTACCCAAAGTGCCTATGGACAAGGGTACATGGATTAGTATCTAGGTATTACTCATCCATATTATAGAAACCGCGGAAATACACAGGACATGAGTCCATCGTGGTTTGGCCTTTTCTCTTAAGGTCTCTGATAGACACCTTTATATGTCTAATTTGTTCCCAACTTTTATAGTGTTGGAACTCAATTTTGTATTAATATTGTGTTTATATTATGTGTAGGTGTTTTTGGGAAATAAATATTTTTGAAAAAATCGGATCCAAAAGTTATAAAGGCATCCCAAGAATTTCTAAAGGCATCTAAAGTGTTAAAGGCACCCATACATCAGATCGGGGAACCCCCTTCTTCTTTACCATTCAAACATTTCTTGGCGGGAAACAATAGTCAGCCAATTGTGAGATTTCTGGTGAAATTTGACGTGATTCTCTCGAGATTTCCTTGTTGTTTTAGATTGGGAATGAGTTGTTACAACTAAACAGGGAAGGTAATCAAATTAGTTTCGAGGAAAAAGGAAGCCACACGGCTTTGGAAGAAAAACATGGGAAGCATATATTCTCGGGATATTTTTAAGTTATATTTGGGATTTTCTGTAGATGGCGTGTGACTTGCAAGAGTTTTACTCCATCTAAGGTATGTAATCAATGAGTATGGAGTGTCTTAGCTGCCAGCAGACGCATGCAGAGAAATAATTGGAAATTATTCTTCGTAAATGGTAGAAAAGAAAAGAGAATTATTCTCGGATTAATTGAGGAGATTTTGGGGTCTTGCGAGTATATAAAGGAGTTATGGGAGTCAGAGAAAGGTCACAGAGAGTTTTGGAGAGAAGAGAGAGGTTATAGAGTGAAAAATCAAGAAGTTGCAGAGAATATTTTTCTACTGCTGAAGAACACGTAGGACAGAGAATAAGCGACGGTTCCTTCAACCATCTATCACAGTTTCTTCATCACATTTGCAATGAATAACTTTAGTTTTGCAACATTTACATTTAGCTTTGCAACATTTATCTTCATCTTTGCAACGTTTATCTTCAGCTCTGAAATACTTGCTTTGTAACACTGAGTCTGTAATGCCTATAAACGTTGCAAACTCGTTGTTTTCTTCAAATTTTTTTCTCTTTTTGCATCTTATAAACACTTTTGAGTAATGAATATGAATTTTGAGCATGTTTTCAACATGAGGAGCTAAACCTAATCCCTGGGGCAACTGAAGAAGCTATTTTTCCAATGAAAAAGTGGTATTTTCTATTTATTTAATTTGTGCAATTTTATTTATGATTATCAATTGTGATTTTTATTGATAGAACATGCTTAGACTAGGGTTTTGATGTCTCATGCTTTCGATATATAATTGTTATTTCTAAATTCTACTTTTGCAATATTTTAGAATCAAATTGAATGTATGAATAGCATAGTTACAATAATTGAAATAAAATCACTTTAAAAATTGGTAAATAGTGGAATCTTAGCCTCGGTACTCTCTATATCTTGAAATCAACTTCGATTGACTCTTGCTATTTCCTGTAGTTTTAATTCTTAAGTCTAAATTCAAAATCTTCACAAGTTCTGAAACAAACCCTTTCTTACCACTATCACAAACACATCAGTCTCTATTATGGCGTCGTATATAGTCAAGGGGTAAGGTGTGTGTAAGATTTGCTCATTCCTTCGTGAATGTCTATTACACAATTCTTACTGAGTTAACTTCTTACTAGTTCATTAATAAGAGCTAACTCGGTAAAGAAGAGAGATGTGTTGAAGTCGCCACCTGACTAAAGGGAGTCAGGACCCTTTTTAACTAGTTTGAATTCTTTTGGGAAAACATATCTAGTTATGACTTTCATTTTCACGGTCTGTTTATTAGATAGTCTGAGTAAGGAAATTCTAGTACGGGATAGGAAGGTATTATGCACCCATCAACCGTCCAATCGTAAAATTGGCCTCTACTTTAATGACTAAATGAGGAAATGTTTATAATTTATTTTGCTAAAACATACATATGCAGGCTTGTGATTAAGGATCTAGAATTTAGAATTTGTTTGAAATTGAGAATAGGTTTTCATGTTTGCTATATAGAACTGAGGCGTAGTTGAAAGCTTGGCGAGGCTTCGATTACGGATTTTGAAATCAAGAGTTTAGGTTAACTCTAAAAAAAATTGGGTTTCTAGGAGGCTTTGGCCAACTCCTAATATGCTAAAAATAATAAGAATCTTGTTCGACTCCAATTTTATCGTGTCAGTAAAGATTAAAGGAAAACCCAAGCATAATAAGAATCATCTAAAGTTTAGGACGACGATAGACTTAGTTATCAGAGTTTTTAGAGCGCCTCCAAGTGTGACGGAAAAGAATTCAACACCAATTCGAAACATAAACGGGTGCCACCTAGTAGTCTAGTTCGACTATGAGTTACACATTTTAAGTTATGGGCTAATTTTGATCTAATTTTAGAATTGGTTTTAATACAAAATTAAATCAATAATCTGCAAAGAATTGAGAACAAATCGATGCATAATATTGTTGAATACTTTTAATCCATCTATAGATCCGTCATTTAGAGGTGAGATTAATTTTACGTTCAAACTCGAAATTTGGATGAAATTTCAAAATTAGACAATTACTTGTAGGCTGACTCATGAATAGGGAAAATAAAAGAAGGATTAATGTAACAATTATTATTTATTTATTTTTATTTTTTAATAATGGGTCTAATATGAAAGGGAATTCCGTTTTATACCCACACTTAGATTTACCCCCACTTTAACAATATAAAATCATTAAACACAATTTTTAACATAACAAAATAGCAGTATGGTATTACTACGATATGGAAAATCATCTCGTTCCCGCATGACTATATAATTTTAATGGGCAAAATAATTAATTATTATACCTGGAATATGATATTTGTAGGGTTTCTTGCAGTGGTTTCTTGTCTTTAGTAAATATGCTATAACTAATTAAAGTACCTGCAATTTAATACTAACCTTTTAAAAACTTATAGACAATACTTAATTAATTAAACTAATTTTTTTTTATTTTTTTTAATTGAATGAGATGCAAAACTAACTTAACCTTGAATAATATTTAAGATATATTTCATAATCTAAAATAAACATGAGTAATGTATCCATACTATTTGATAAAAAATTCTTATCATTCTTTTTCTTTTCCTATTCTCTCTCGCCTCACTCTTTTTTTGTGTGTAGGTGTTTGACAAATGAAATATGTTGTACGAACACATTTTCTAACCAAAAAATATTGTAATGAAGAATCTTGTGTGAATGTTTTCTAGCCAAGATGTTATGAATGTTGAATGAATTTTTTCATCTTTTTCCCTTGCTATTTATAGTATTTTAATTTGGTTTTAATGGGGGACAAACCAAAATGAAAATAAAAGTAATATTATGAAAAGATTTAGGTGAGATGTTAAAATTGTTTTTGAATTTGAAATGGGGGAGGCACCAATGGTAAATGGGTGTAGAGGTTGGCTAAAAGAAATGTTATTTTTATCTCTTTTGTTTTCTTCCCATTTTTGATTACGAATTAGGAGAACTTGCTTGAGTGATGTATGTGAGAGGGATTTTGTTGTTCTTTTGAAAAGGTATTTACCGCCTTTTTTTTGTTTTGATATTGACTTATAAAATCAATGGGAAAAGTTGAGAAAATACAATGAATTTATTTTCCTCTTTGGGAAATGTGTTGGTGAGTGATATGGAATGGGGTGTTGAATGGTGTTTTTCACTTGTTCCCTTTTCTTTGTCTTGCCGACACATTGATTTCACAGCCATTTTTTATATCCGGATTTGAAGCATAAAAAACGATTTTTATGGAGGGTGCGAAATTGGGGTATTAACATATATGTTATAAATCATGTAGAACAAGCTAAGGCGGATAAGGCGAAGGGAAAGGAAAAGAAGAAGGATAAGGGAGTTGAAACTGGGAAGACACCTATTTGCGATGAAGATATGGCGAAGGCTTTGGAGAGTATGGTAAATAAATAATTTTATTCTTGTTAAGTTTTTCGAAGTGTTATAAACTTTGATCTAAAATAATGTGTTTTTATATTTAACTTTGAATATGTTAAGTTGGGTAGGAAGCTATTAAGAAAAATAATGGATAAAATTCGCACGGGAGACCCTATGTCGACTGAAGAACAGACATCCCTTTACAACGAATGGGATAAGGTCATAACGAAAAATGAGGTTGATTCGATCAAAGAGAAAACGCCCAAGAGGAGTCGTGTACAAGGGGGAGGTTCAACTGTTGTTGTTGTTACTATAAGGGGACCAAGTGGGGAAATATCAAGTGAGGATGCTGCAACTAAGTTGGAACCAAGTGGAGATGAGACCCCATCCGACGAAGAACTTGGACGTGGTAAAAGAGTTCGTCGTAATCGTCGACGTGGTGAATAAGTGTTTGAATTCAGTAGTTTGCATTTTAGAACAATTACATGATTTGAATTTCGTAAGTTGGTTTGTATTTGACGTTAATACTTCATAAATTGGTTTGAAACTTTAGTTAATCAATTTCATAAGTTTGGTAAAAAAATCGTTTCATAAAGCCTATTACATGACAAACCGAACAAATAGTCCGGTTGTTAAAAGAAAAGTTCGGTCGACATATATTTAAATCTATGAAAAACAGAGAAATGTTCGGTTATTAAATTCTATTATGGAGCTAGTTGAATTGTGCACTTGATAAAACTATTTCATATTTTGTGTAATGTTTGGATGGAGAGAAATGTTTGGTTATTAAATCATATTATCGAGCTAGACGAACTTTCTACATGATAAAATTGATTGATATTTTGTGTAAAGTTTGGCTAGAGAGAATAAGTTTGGCTAAGAATTGCACAATCCAGAGTAATGTTCGGCTAGGCAGTAAAATATCAACCCTAGACGAACTTCTGACACCGACAATCCCTGGTGAAATCATAAATGTTCGGCTGTCTTAAATAAATAATTTCTAACCGAACTTCTGACACAAAATAACCTGGAAAATTGAAAATGTTCAGTTAAAATACAAAATATAAGCTTAAACGAACTTTTAGGATGGATCTAGGCATACAAGTTCGGTTATAAAATCATATTATCGAGATAGCCGAAGAACTTTATACTTGATAAAATTCTTTGTTATTTTGAAAGTTCGGTTAACAATCACATTGTTCGGTTTGAAAGTTTATTAAAGTCCTAACCGAACATCTAAGTTTGGCTACTACCATTAATATTACTACCAGTTAAGTTCGGTTATTACCAATAGTTTTAATCAATAGTTCAACTACTACCATGAATTCAGATAGTTCGGCTATCTGTGTTCTTCATTGTACTAGTCGAACTTTTATCGAGCTTGCCGAAGCCAAGCTATAAGGTCCAAATTTAAGCCAAAAACACATTAATAAATATACCGGGTATCCCAAATATTATAATCTTCATCTTCTTCGTTGTGATCTTGGTAATCTCGAAAAAAAATCTAATCTAGGGGTTGAGTTTGGGCTTGGGGAAGAATACATTCACCATCTAATAATATCTAATCTCATCTAACATTTAAAATAAGTTTAAATAACTCTAATTATTACCTTCTAATTAAATAAAAATATTTTTGTTATTAATAAAATTTTATAAATATGGGAAGCTAGAAATTAATTCTTAATGACCTTAATAAAATAGGGATAGTCCCCTCAAATTATGAGAATTCCCAAAAAAAAAATTGTTCCTAAGTAGCTCAGTGACCAACAAGGGCATATATCAAAGGTAATTTCTGCATGGGACTCATCCTGCAGTTACTTTCCACCAAGGATAACATGTCTTATCATGCATGATTTTACATAATTATTATCAACTTGGATAAGATTTACCAACTTAATATTTATCCACTTGTTGGACTGGACATCCTCTCATGTTATTAGGAGGAGTAATAATTCTATAGCTGGTGAGGCAAAAGCCTTTATCCACTTGTTGGCCTCATGCAACCTGCTTGTCAAAAGCCTCAATAAAGCACCAAAAGTGGATACTGAGGCCCATCTTCTTACTGTTGGTCCCCTTGTTTTTCCTAATGGTTGCTAATCAATCTTTAGTATCAACTCTTCACTTTTTCAAAGGAAAAACAAGATATAAGAGCAAGCCATTGGAAATCTTGTGAAACATATGACTTGCTCGACATTAAATCAACAGAAACATAATCAAATTAGGTAAAGAGAAAAATAATTGAAAGCGAAATATAGCTTCAAGTTGCAGTAAGTGTACAACCATCGCATCAAACGTCGAAACAATATCCGGACAAGCGCTACAACTGAACTCTTGGAGCAGAGACTCTATGACCCCTCGAGGATGAGAGTCATGCTCTTGGCTAAAAACTTTTCTAACTTTTAAAAGTAAAAAAGTCAAAAATTAATTTGGATATCAAAATAAATTTTAAATATAAAAAAGTTAGCTTTCTATGAAATAAATTGTATAAAATATTTTTATTTTAGATTCTGAGATTGATTTCTGCTTCTATAGAAATAGAACAGAAATACTTCTGCCTTTGCCTTTGCCTTTGATATCCAAACACCCTTTTAATCTTGAGTAAATTGATTCCTTGGCCATTGCTGGATCTATACGATGGGCGGATGCCACCAAATATTAAGAGACCCCATTTTATGATAAGTTACATGTTACATAAGCTGTCTAGTAGATAAAAAAAAATGAAAATTTTGTGCATGTTCTTCTCTGTACTGTAACCACCCTGTTGAAATTAACTCCCACAAAAACTGAATTTGACACTTGTTAAGTCATTTTATTAAGTAATTTGTATGTCTCTTGCACCTCTTCCTCTTATGAACACAAATGAGTAGGAGAAGACTTTTGTATTTAGATAATCAATCATGTTAAGGTCTAATGTAACATGACCCATGTGGGTTTTCCTTGCTTAAAAAACAGGAGCATTACCAAGATACAAAAGGAAGAAAAAAAATAATTCATCCAAAATTAAACACTACTAAATTCGATGAATACTTAGTACAAAAATAGTCCAGCAACACTGCATGATGATGATTTTTTTAAATTACTAATATTTGAAGCTTATAATCCTAAATCCCCCTCCCCCCCAACCAACCACCACCATTATCGTTTCCCTGATTATGTTTGTTCATCTGACACAAACCATAACTATAAGTTGCCATTGACATACATTAATTGAAGTCTAATTATGCAGAGAAGCTGATAATTAACTAGTAATATAATTATGCAGCTACGAAGCGGCTGCCTGCAATTATCCGTCTATCAAAAATATAAAAGTCAGTCTCCTGATCAACTATGCAGGCAGGCTATTGTAAGTACTCGAAGGAAGCTAATCTAATCTCCTGATCAAACAATTTAGGATTCATCTATGATCTATGAAAAGTGCATTTAAGAGTCTGAAACAAGCCAATATTAACTAGGTACTTAGCCAACATTAACCATCATTCCAAGCAAATGCAGTAACTCAACACTGACAAGTTACATAAGCGACAGACAAGGTTGTACATGAGTCCTGAAAACCAAGTGGAACATAAATCAACTTGAAAGAACAATTCTACTCTGTTACACACTACAACGCAAACTGACCAAAGTAGCTGAATATGCGGTAACTGCACAAGCTATATCTATGCACTAGCTATGGATGGGGGTGGAAGATGCCTGATAGATGTCTATATAGGCTACAGAACATTGCATGCAGTTTCAATCATTCAAACAAATATTCCAACGGCAAGAAAATTGATAACGAAAACAGCATCAAACAACAACAAAACGGCCAAACTAATCAAAGATGCTGTCTTGATCTGTTCAAGAAATGCCTAAATGTATGAGAATTCAATGTCTACTAACCTAAGGATTTATATCACAAGCACAGAAGTTCAGGAGGGAAGTCATGATCAAATATGAACACGAGATCAAAATAAGGACACACCGATAGCATCTCACATAAGAAAAACATATAGAAAGAAAGAAGAAATGTTAATGAGGGGGGGTTAAATCCTTCTTTTGCATTCCCATTTTTCTGTTTAATCGTTGTCAAGTATACACCATCACCACCTTAACTACAATCAAGTACAACATCAAGACATAATAACAGTAAATACTCATGTTCAAGATAAGTTGAGAAAACAGAAAGGAAGACCATGTACTAAACCCTCCCAGTTTCTGAAACTTGTTTTTTAAACTATAAGGAAATTTAACAATTCTCCATAAACCCACATAAACAGCTGCAAAAAGGAGAATCATAGGCAAGGAAATTCACAAACTAGTGGGAAACTGAAATAGTAGTTAGCAACATAACTTTCGCCTGAGATTAAAGAGTACTAAAGCAGTAAATTATGTGGCACCTTACGAAAGTTTTGCTGAATTCCTCCTCTTGCCTGCAAAAAAGAAGTTCTTCTTAACATCTCCAAGCTGATGCCGACACAAGCTCCCTTCTCTGCCAAAAGAGCACAAGTGAAGCCTGTCGTTTCTCAACATGAAACCCTCTTCCTTGTAGCCTCTTCAACAAACACTCAGCTTGGGTCTCCGTGAAATTACTGAAAGTTACAGGAGAAAATCCAGCTGAAGTAAAAAGAGTCCTCCACGGTGGCAATTTTTCGTGAGAAAGGTGGCGCTGGAAGACCGTGCTTTCAATTCTTGGCTGAACCAAGAACCTCTCAATCTTGCTAATAGCGTCCGAATTCGAATTTGTGGCGTCAAGTGAATCCAACAAGATCGAATAAGCCTGAAGAGCTTGCAAAAAATGATGAGAAAATGGTAAATCACTTCTGTCACAGCCTCTATCAACAGAGACAACAATTTTGGGTGAAAGCTGCTTGATGAGGCGAAGTAGTGCAGGAATGGAAAATGGGTTAATGCATGAAGAACCAACTGGTAGATTCACGGCTACAGTTTCTTTTTCTGATACATGGATTGGAAGAGACCAAGAAGATGGGTCTAGTGTATCTAAATCCACCACATCAATCTCAAACGAGATACCCAAGTCATTAGCAAAATGGATCAAGTGTTCTTTAGTAAGAGCAAGTTCAAGTTTGTGATGATCATTTGATGAAAAGGAAGCAAAAGCTGAGATTTTGAGAGAAGGTGCACCACCCATTTTCATTGCAATTTCCTGCATAAAGGAAGCCCATTGTCCACCAATACCAATATCAAAATCGATAATGTGAATATGATCAAATCCATCAAGGGATTCAAGGAGAGCTTGGTTGAGAGTGAAATTAGAGAACTGCAAAAGCGGAGAAATCTCTGAGAAAGACTTGTAAGCACCTATCTTCAGAACCACATCAAAAGGTGAGAAATTCTTAGAATTAGGTGTGCCATTAAGCAGTAGAAGGAGTGCCTCCTTGAAATAGAAAGCTGCTCTATAGAGAGGCTTCCCAATTGGGTGGGAGAGCTGGTGATTGAGCCGCGCCAATATCCCTTGCGCGAGTACAGAGTTTCCGGATTCGACCAACTCAGCTGCCTTAAAGAGTTGGTCTACCAACGCCTGATGCTGCTGCTGCTGCTGGTTTTGCTGTTGGTTTTGATGTTCATCCAGTTTAGGCTTCGTTAGCATTACTGGAGGTGGCCTTTGCTGTAGATGATTGGGAAGTAAATGAAGCTGATGAGGAAACCCATTTTGTTGTTGTTGCTGCTGTTTTCGAAGGAAATGTTCTTGACCTGAATTCATAAAAGAGGAAGAATTCTTCTGAACAGAGGGACAATTACTAGGGTTTCCTCCCATTCCTTGGTGGCGTTTCGGCGAAGGAAAACAACCACTTTGATCTTGCTGATATGAGGGTAATGGAACAAAGAATGGTGGTGTGGAACTATTCTTAAGATGTTGATTCTGGTTCATCATTAACAGTTGTGGATTGTATAGTTGTGGTTTTTCATCCTCAAACTGCTGATTATTATTATGATAAAACACCCCAGGAGGTGGCAGAAGATTATGATTAGGTGAAACAGTAAAAGGATTAGTAGTAGTACCAGTGTTGTTAAAGCAAGGTGATGGGTTCTGCTGCTGCTGCTGCTGTTGGATTGAATTGTTAAAATTCATCCTTCCTGAAGAAAACCCAGAACAAGGAACACCACCACCACCTAATAAGTTTATATAACCACCACCACCACCACCTCCTTCTCCAATGGATTCAAAACCAAAACCTGCAGCCGCTGCTGTTGTTGGATCGACTATTCCAAAACCTGCATTGTAAGAAGCATTAGGAAGATGACTTACTCCTCCAACTCCTGCTCCTCCTCCTCCTCCTCCTTGTAATAAAGAAGCTGAAGAAGTAGGGTCTTCAACATCATCAATGATCCATCTTAGTAATGAAGGAGAAGCTTCTGTTTCTGATAACATATTATCCCAATCTTCCATTGCAAGTCCTCCTCCATATTTTTCAGCTCCACTGATAATAGTATTAATCCCACCACCGCCACTACCACCGCTACTAACGATCTCATGATTATTATTAGATGAAATGGGTTGAAGTTCAGAACCCCATTCATCTTTCCTATTCCCACTACCACCATCACCAGCTGAGCTGCTTCCAGAGCTAGCAGGTATGTCAGCTGATACATCAGGTGTGGCCTCAGTTGTTGAGTTCTCCTCCTGGGTTGTAGTGGTGGTGGTAGTCGGCCATTTCTGTAGAGGGTTATTATCTGAAACAGCCGCCACGCTGGCTGTGTCGGTAGAACCTCCTCCTCCAAATCCTCCTACTGCTACTATTCCTCTTCCTCCTCCTCCTCCTCCTCCTCCACCACCAAAGGATGAAGCAGACAGAGTTGATGTTGAAGAACCTGGACTCCTCCTTGAATCCAGAACAGATGTTGGCTCTATCTCACTAAAAAAACAACTACTTAAAATCCCTTCACCTTCTTCTTGGTTTTTCCAGTAGAACTGATTCAGTGATGAAATCTCAGCTGCTGCTCCTGCTGCTGCTGATGATGAAATTACTACTCGTTCAAACTGATTACTATTATTCCCCTCCAGATTATTAAAGGGTATACCTCTCATCTACACAAAACCAAAATCTAAACAATATAAAAAAAACAAAAATTTATACCAAAACCAGATCTTGCTCCACCACCACCAAAGTAAAAAACACAAATTTTCAAACTTTTTGAGCTATTAATACTCAAAAACACAAATTTTCAAACCCCCATTATACAGTCTATCATAATCTATCATCTTCCTCTATCTCTTCTCCTTGTATGCAAACCCATTTATCTGATTTTTCTTTATCCTTCACCACCAGACCTCTCTCTCTTTTCTCTCTCTCTCCTGTATTCTCAACCCAGAGCCAGAGACAGCACCAGCCTCATCAACTTCTTGCTTTCTTTCTCTATTTTGTCGTCGTCGTCGTCGTCTTCGTAGTAGTGTAGTAGTAGTAGTAAGTCTGTACTCTTCTTCTCTGTTCTGCCATGGATGCTTGCGACATGAAAAAGCTAATAAAGGAGATGGAAGAGGAATACCCCCATCTCTCTCTTCTCCTAATATTTTATTCATTTGTTTTTTTTTATTCTATTTAAATTTAAAACTTTAATTTTTTGTTTATTTGTGGTCGTTTCTGTCAATCACAGAGTTTTGAGCTGCTTTTTTCGATTTTTGTATTAAATAAAATAACATCACGTCATAAAAAGAGATAAAAGTTTACTTCCCCATGATATTTTGTTTTCTTCCGAATTTAACCCTCATCACTGTTTTAACTTTTAATCACCATGGTTAATTTTTCGTGTAAAAAATACTTCTCAGTTCTATTTGTTGACGGTAAATTTTTTCTAAATAAGCTACCTGGACATTCCTCTAGTCCTTTTGTTGGAATGTAAAAAATAGGGATAAAAATGGAATAACATATTTTGATTATACATAATCCTAAATAAATTATTATATAATATAATTTTAAATACAGTTATAATCCGAATTATTTCTATGTTTTAACAATTAGTTTTGGTTTCTTTCAATTTATATACAAAAGCATGAGTAAAATGATATAAAAAAATCTCTTTACCTTATTCTAATACACTTTTAAATAATTTTGTGTACTATTATAACTATTGTATAAAATGAAAGGTAAATACGGAGAAAAAAAATGTACAACTTTATATAAGGCATGTTTTCTTTTTATATAACTTCATAATAATACGAGTAAATGATGGACCAAACTTATATATACTTGTTGAGTTGATTGTAGTTGGACGGAACATAATCATATTTGATTCAGATTGTTAGAATTTCAGATTAAAAATGGTCTAAAATCTGGACCAAACCCAAATTTAATGTAAGTGTAGCCAACGTTTAATAGTAGACGTAAACATAGTGGACGCCTCATTAGACGTGTATCACTAGTACGCCTCTTGCAAGGCTTAGTTGATGTGTACGCCTCTGTGGGGCGTTGGTCACACATCCGCCTGTGTAATTTTCTTCCAAAATTTAGGTTATTTCATTTTATAATATGAATGAATGAATACTACAACTTACATAAACTTTAGCAACTATGAATTTATATATCCGTTGTTTGCTCTACTTAATGAATTTGCTAGCTGATAATATACTTCTTCTAAAATTACTCATTAATTTGCTTTACAAAGCCTTAAAATTATAGCACTAAACGAGCCATTAAGAACACTTCCAGAAGGATACCAGATAAAAGAGCCACATCAATTTTGGACTTGAAAAACAAATATCTGCTGCAATCCTTTAAAATAGTGGTTTAAGCCCACGCATGTTGTGAAGAGTTGGTATTACCATCCGTCTTTTCATGCGTTGTTTTAACCTACGCTTGTTATTTGGGTGAACTGTTAATCGTTCGTCTAATATCAAACGTTGTTTTAACATACGCCTCTTATCATGTGTTCATTTTACGACCGTCCAAACAAATGGTTCATTTAACATTTTCCCAAACAACATATATGTTCTACATCTGCGTCTAAGATCAAGCCAAGCGTGGATCATTTTTGCGCTTGATCATATTTTCCTTTTCTATTATCGTTGCGTTTGACCATCGAGAAAAATAAAAAAAAATTAATATATGTTCAAGGTATTTGTTCTATATTCAACTCATGACTGTAGGTGTTTTTATAAGACTAATATAGACTCATTTCAATTTGTATCACTCTGAATGGCTGATATTGACACACCGATGTCTAATTGTTTATTTATTTTATTGATTTTCATTTAAAAATTTAATTAGGAACTTAATCATTTAATTTACAATCTAAACTAAAAACTAAATATAAATGTAGTTACAGTTTTTATAGTTGTAGCAGTTAACATTAGGTATCACTAAAATAGACATCAAAATAAATTGTATCTCTTTGATCCGACATATGCACTGTTGTCTATTTATTTAATTTTATTTTATTTATTTTAACACCAAATTGTAATATTTAATCAGAATTTATCAAGGATTAGGTACAACTTAATAATCAGATTTGCAAAATAACCTTCACAATATTTAATAAAACTAGACATAAATGGCAGCTGGTTAGTATCACTGAAAGAGACATCGTACCAGTTACCATCAAATTTTTACTGAGGGGTATTTATGACTTTTCATCAAGATTTACCTTTTGTTCTGGTCTCGTTCTCGAAACCAAATCTGGAGGAGTAAAAAGAAAGAAAAGAAGTGAGTCTGAGACAAAAGGAGGGAAAAAGGTCGAAAAATCAGAGATATTGAGAGATGAGTGGTCAAGATTTAACTCATGTGGGGCCCATGTTAATGCTTTGAGTCTTTTAAGCCAATGACGGCTTAGTCATAGTGCTGTGAATCTTGTGATTGACTCATCTTTTTTTTACCTAAAAAACAACCTTTTAAAAGTAGTTAATTATTACCATTTTTTGCAGAAGGGTATTATTGTCAATTAAGGTAGATTTGGGTTATGTTTGGTATTTTGGGTAATCTTGAGCCACAAAAAGATAACATAAAGAAGAATACTTGCAGCCTGCTACAGCAGCTGTTAGGGGGTGCAGTACATTTTTTTTTGTAGGTCAGGTGGCATGCATGCAGTAGGGGGTGGGGTGTACGGACTAAATGGTAATTTTTTCTTGTCCATTGAGAGAGGACATTGGCATATGGTGTATGATCATTTTGAATGTTGCAGCAGGGTATTATTGTTATTATTATTTCTCTTGTATGATTTGAATTCAATGGCAAAATCTTCTCTATCTATATGTAAACCTTGATTTTTGATTTTTACTATTAAAGAAAGTTTGATATAAGGGCTTTTATATCTGGAAGGTTCCAAGGAAATTTAAGGAAACTCATTTTTTTCATTAAGGGATGTTTCATGGGTTATGTTAAATGGCCATTTTATTTTTATGCCAATTAAAATCTAAATAACCTTTCAAACACAAATCATTTCTAACTTTCAAAAACTCTTCATCTCTTTTTAAAAACTCAACCGTAAATTCTTTATCGAAATTCATCGTCGATTCATCGTCGATTAATCGTCTATTAATCGTCGATTCATCGTCTATTAATCGTCGATTCAGAAAAATTTCGTCGATTAAACTCAACAATTCGAGATGAAGAAACATACTAAAGATGTTGAAGGTAGTAGTGATGCCAATCAACATTCCTCTTTTCAACCTAATCAAGAGATTAATCAAGAAATCGAATAGTGAAAATCAAAATCAATCCCCTCAAAATACAACAATGGTGTATCTAAGGTATTGAACAAAACTCATGTTATTTTTAGAACTTCTAATTGATTGATTGGCATGTTTGATTTTGATTTAGGTTAAAAAAAATTGGACACAAGAAATTTTACGGTTGGGTTCGTGTGAAAACCCAACCGTAGAATCTCATGTTCTTCATGTTACGGTTGGGTTTTCTTCAATACCCAACCGTAAAACAAAGGGTAGAAGATGAAGAGTTAAGGATTTTATGGTTGGGTTCGAACCCAACCGTAAAACAATTTGTATTTTTTTAAAAATTTTACGGTTGGGGAGAAAAACCTAACCGTAAAAAATAGCGTAAACAAAAAATTTATTTGAATTTTACGGTTGGGTTTGTCTCAAAACCCAACCGTAAAACAAGTGTGTAACATTTTGTTACATTTATTTTACGGTTGGGTTTTTGTCAAAACCTAAACGTAAAAGGGAGACAGATTTTTAACTGTAATTTTACGGTGGGGTTTTGAGAAAAAATCAACCGTAAATAATCATGTGTAGTCAATTTTTTTGAGTTGAAGTTGAATTGCTTGGAAATTATCTAACTTGTATTGCTTGTATGTTGTAGGAAGAATAAGAGGGGTAATAATTTAACACCAATTTCTCACACTCCAACCCCTCGCCATGGAATTCATTTATGGGTTCAGAAAAGAGGCGTGAGAAAGGCACATAATCCATATTTTGAGGTAGGGGTGGTAGTGTTCCTCAAATTGCACAAGAGGAATATAATGTGTTCCAAGGCTTGGAAGATCTACCAAAGGTGGTAAATGCTGAATTTGGTTAGAGAATGTTTGATAATTACCTTTATAATTATGAAATTACCAAGGTTTTTCCTAGATTTATTAATTGTTGTGGATTCTACGTTGGTGGATTCAAGTACAAATTGAAAAAGTAAAGAATGTTAATTTTAGTTCATTTTATTAAGATTTTACCTTAATTTACCCAGATTCAGAAGATGAATTTTGATGATCAATATTGAATTTTCAGAGTGCGAGGACATCCACATGGTTTGAGTCGACTCGTCAAGATTGGACCTGAAGCTGGTGGAGTTGTTGATCCACCAAGGGATGTTGATTTGGTGCCAAATTTAGTTCAACCACCTATTATTATTGATTTGGAGAATGATGAAGTTCAACCACCAGTGGTTGAAAACCGAATGTCAGTTATAAGGGATTTAATTGATCAGTTGGTTAGGGCACTAACCCGGTCGATTGAATCTGGAGAAGTGTTTAACATAGCAAAACAAAAGGCAGTTCTACAAGTGCTTAAGAAGATATCAACCCTTACTTCTGATGATAATGAAAATCGAAAAAACTAAATGAATTAGCTACTTTTGGTTTTGAACTTTATGGTGTTGAACTTATCTTACAAAGTTTTTATCTTTCAAAGTTTTGAACTTTATGGTGTTGAACCTCTTTAGTTCTTTTAATTTGAATATGAATTTTAAGTTCAATTAACTTTGTGCAAATTACCTAATTTTAAGAAAATAAAAATATCTTGCTAAGTTAACACATATTCCAAAAGTTTCATACATATTCATTGAAACTTAACTATCTTACATGTTTTACATAAGTAGTATTTGTTTCCAATAGATTCAGGTTTTTTAGAAGTGAGTCGATTCATCTTACCATCACAACATGGATCTGTGCATAGTAAGAGGTTGGTTCGGCAGTTATAAGCCATGTGAAGTTGGATTTGAAGTTTAAATTTAACTTTCATGTGAATTATAAAAATTTAACTTTAAATTTGTGTACTACATGTTTTATTTTCAAAATTTTGAATTTGAAAACCATGCAATGGGAAACCAAGACAAAAAACACCAAAAAGCCAGTTTTACGGTTGGGTTTTCTGCCAAAACTCAACCGTAAAACTGTAGTATGAAAATGTGATTGTTTTACGGTTGGGTTTTGTCTGAAGACTCAACCGTAAACCTGTCACATTTTCATACTACAATTTTACGGTTGGGTTTTCAACAAAAACCCAACCGTAAATTTAACAAAATAATTTTACGATTGGGTTTTAAGCCAAAACCCAACCGTAAATTCTCCTGGATCGTTCAAAATTGGATTCTCAAACTTGTTTTTTTTTTTGTTTTTCTTTGTTTGAACTTCAATCTAGTTAAAATGATTGAATAAGTTCAACATTTTGATTTTGAAACCCGAATTTGACCTTAAAACCCAATGCTCCAAAGGATATTTTACGGTTGGGTTTTAAGCCAAAACCCAATCGTAAAACTAATATTGTAACTCTAAATTTGTGACTCCTCAAAGTAGACAAACCCAACGGTTTTTTTATTTCAAAATCTAGTCGTTGGGTATTTTTTCACTATAAAAGGAAACCTTTCCCTGTCACTTTCTTATTATTCTCTATCCCTTTCATTCTCATTCTAATCTTAGAATTTCCAACTCATTCTCACCATACCTTTCAACTATTAAAAATGGTTCGATACACGAATGATGAAGATGTTGCAATTGTTCGAGGGTGGATTACTATGATAGAGCACGCTTAAGAAAGAGCTTTCTATAACAACAATAACAACGCAGTTGCAGCTGAAGATTGGATGGAGGGTCAGGAGGACGATACTTGGTGGGAGCGTGTGTTTCAAATGTTTGTGGATTTATAGGAGAATGGAAATAGGAGGACGTGGAGAACCATCAAAAGACACTATGAGGTGTTGTATGAAGAAATGGAAAACTTAAAACTGGAAAGGAAAATGATAGTTGAAGCATTTCCCGACGAAACCAGTGTGGAAAGAGTAAGTGTGTCAATTAATAAATCGTTCGCTAAAAAGAGTTTTAAAAAATTCAAACTTATAATTGATTTGTTTTTTCAGCATGTGATGGCTAGGGCGGAATATAAAATCAAATATGGTAAGGAGTTTATGCATGAGGATTGCTATCGTATTTTGGAACAAAGTTTCTATCCTGATTTTTGCAATTATGTTTAAGTGTTTAAGTGTAATCATCTAATGATCTATTGTATTTCGTTTCCTTTAGTTCTTCCTCTAATATTAAAAATAAGATTTTTAACTACTCTTGTAATTGATAATAAAATGAACTAAACCCAACCGTAACTAAGTTTCTACTTTAAAAAACTTCGTTTTACGGTCGGATTCGATATCTAAACCCAACTGTAAACCCCATAATTGTTTTTACAGTTATGTTCCATTTCCAAAACCCAATCGTAAATTTGTGAACACTAAAACTAACATTAATGTTACGGTTGGGTTACATTATAAAACTCAACCGTAAAATTGTATGCACTAAAACTAACACTTCCATTTAAGGTTGGATTTTAAGCCAAAACCCAACCGGAAATTCTACTGGATCATTCAAAATTGAATTCTCTAACTTGCGTATTTTTCGGTTCTTCTTTGTTTGAATGACCCAAATTACCTTCAATCTAGTTAAAATGATTGAATAAGTTCAAAATTTTGATTTTGAAACCCAAATTTGACATTAAAACTCAATGCTCCAAAGGATGTTTTTACGGTTGGGTTTTAAGGCAAAACCCAGCCGTAAATATATGATGAAATTGTAAACTGAATTTGGAATTTACGGTTGGGTGTTTTGGAAAAAAACCCTGGAAAGGAGAATTTTTGGTATTTTACGGTTGGATACGAACCTAAAACTCAACTGTAAAACTGGAAAAATATGGCGTTCTACGGTTGGGTTCGACATGAAAACCCAACCGTAAAACTCTCCATCTTTCAAATCGTAATTTCATCAAATTTGAGCCATAAAAAGACTAAGAGTTTAAGCTAGAGGTATACTCAATGCTACTATGGTTGATTGAATCAAAATCTAGGGTTAAAAAAAGCGATTTTTATTTCTTATATTTCATCTAGTTTTTCTTCCCACCAAACAAAAATTTTAAAAAAAAATTGAATTCATTTGATTAAGTAAGAGATTATGTTTAATTAATCATGATTAGCTTAATCTATTAATTAATTAGTGTAATTAAGATTAACTAATCAGTTCATTGTAAAAATATTTTGGATAAGGGGTTTTTGAGTTTTACTTCAAAATATCTCTATTTCGTCTTATTATAGGAGCCCCCGCGCCCCCCCCCGGGGGGGGAGCCCCTATAACAGCCTTCTGTAAAAGAAAACTCCTACTTTGTCAAAATATTTGCAAAAACTTTCCTAGAATTTAGTAGTACCCTTGTAACATCCTTGAAGATTTGTGGAATTCATTTTATTTGATAGTGTGTCGTTTGGGTGTGTGGATATGGTTGTAGGTAGAGGGTAAGTTTGGCTTATGTAATCCAAATAATCAATCCTACGTACAATATGTTTCTTGGTTTAAGGATATTTTTTAAAAGTTGGTGTATCGGTAAGAAAATAGGATGTGTTGGGTTTTTCATCATGGAAATAACATTTTGAGACTTGTAGATATCTTTGACTCTTTGTAATCAATTGGGAAAATGGTTAAAATATGTGTTTAGATGTCACTGGTGTTTCACCTTTTATTTCACGCCCGATCAAGCTATTTCCAATGCAGTCACTTGTAGACATAAGAAATATTTAGATAAATGTTCTGCATATGGTTATGGTTTTGGTATTTTAGTAGCCTTCTCAACTTTAGGTGAACTTGGAGTTGATACCGTGGTATTTCTAAAAAGATTGAAGAATTGTTTATCTAGTCAGGATGTCAATAATAAAGTGAGTAGTTTCCTTTTTCATAGAATATGACTTGCATTCAAAAAGGTGTTACATCACAGCTTGTTGCTTTCAACCAACTTGTTGTATTTCTTTCTTTTGAAATAATATCTCGACTTCATAATAATAAGAGAGAGAGTGTTCGTCGATTGAGTGGAGAAAATTTCGACGATTGAAAGCCCTTGGTTTTTCACTACAAAATCATCATCTTCTTTCGTTTTATTATGACTATTACAAAATTTCAATATGCAGAGAATGCCTTTTTACCTCTTCATCAAAATCATAGAACCTGAACAAGGTAGTTACAAGTTGTTATAGCAGTTGGAGCAGTTATCTTCATAGTTTTTGGCATTATGCCAAGAACCAGATCTTCAGTATTATCTCAAGATTCACTAGACTTTGTTGACGAAATCAATGGCTTCCTGTTCCAATGCCCTTCAAATGCTTTGATGGATGTCATATTGGAGTTGGTGGTAGAGGTTTCAGCAAAACTGGATTCTACAAGCATCTACACGATAGACATCTCCCTTCTGAAGACGCCAAAACACTTGCAGAAAAAGAATCAGCGCCAACCACACAATATATGAAGCATGGAAAAGTGTCATTTCTAACCTATAAATGTGTCTTTGCACTCAATGCATGCATATTTATTCATGGAGGAGGCCATGTCGTATGCATACCGGTGACATTATTCCTAGGCCCTATAATATGTTGTCTGCTGATTTCTTGATCAATCGAATAGATAAACCCCAAATAATAATCTCAAATGCAAACTTTTTAGATACCTTTAGAATCAGATGGGTTGTCATTGGATATGTTTAATTTGGTTTACCAGAAACAATTCACAACTGTTGCAAGCATTCCTCCTCAATGTATACTTGGTTTTTCTAGAACACTTAAAGAAACCTTAGATAGGGTAATTTTAAACCCAATGGATTTGAAAGCATGGTTGCATCTCCTTTTGCTACCAATTTGCACTTTAAACTTATACATTCCCCGGTGTACCATGGAAGAGAGATCAGGAACAAGAAAAAGGCTTCAATCTGCCAACATCAACCAGGATTTGTTGCAATGGAAAGAACCTAACACATGCTCTATCATGATACATAAACTCTTTGTAATATCAAAGCAACTTCAAATGAGCAAAAACTACAACAAAAAGAAGAAATATAATTTTAACCTTCATGATTGCAACAAGAAGTTGAGTTATGGTCAATACACTTCAGCCACCAAAGTTCTATCTTCAAATGGCATAACACCTAATAATGCTGACACTCTCAATCAATTAAGCCAAAAACATCCACATGCCCCCCCACCATCCATTCCATCTGAACCTATTCATGCGGATGCCTTAGTAGTGGACAATAACGAAGTTTTAGGGTTAATTAAAATCTTTCCTAAGGGTACATCTTATGGTAGAGATGGACTTAGATCTCAACATCTTTTGGATGCCTTAAGTGGCTCAGCAGCTGTCGTGGAAGATGATTTTTTAACATCCATTACAGGTGTCGTTAACTTGTGGTTGGCTGGGAAGTGGCCCTCTGTGCTTGGTGAGTACATAGCTAGTGCTCCCCTAACACCTCTACTCAAACCTAGAGGTGGGCTTAGGCCTATAACAGTGGGGACAATTTGGAGAAAATTTGCTCCAAACTTGCACTCACAACTATCTGCAAGGAAATATCCACTTATTTGGGAGATCATCATTTTGGTATTGGTGTGCAATGTGGTGGTGAAGGTATTCTATACTCTGCAAATAGGCTTCTTGAAATGAAAGGTAAGCTACCACACATGACTATGTTTCTAGTTGGTTTTAGCAATGCCTTTAATTTAGTTGATAAAACCAATATCATCAAAGAGGTTATGAGCAAATGTCCAAGCATATCAAAGTGGGATGAGTTTTGTTATGCCAAACCTGGAAAATTATACTACAATGATAACATTCTTGCTTCAGCACAAGGAGTTGAACAAGGTGGCCCTCTTGATCCCTTACTATTTGATGTAATTTTAATAGTGGTAAATAAAGTGTTCGATTCTCGAACTTGTGAAGGTAATGATTTTAGAAAATATTGAACTTAATCTAAACTAATAAAAATCAGGAAAATAAACTAGAGATGATTTTTAGAAAATATGGAGAAAACCAGGAATCAAGATTCAGTTATTTCTAACAATTTATGTGATTAATCGGGTAATTCTTTTAAATAAATTAAGCTCAAATACTGCCAAAATAGGTTTTATGCAAACAAGTAGAGGTAAATCACAAGCATGGGACATCAGAGGTTGTCAACCCAGCATGACCCATCAAAGCAAAACACCACTACTGAATGAAAACCGTTTTTCTATTTCAAAACTATGCAATTTTAACAAGTAAAGAATTATAATTAATTAATTAAAAATAGACTTACCACATAAAATTGAGAGAAAAACCTCCTCCATCATCCCAGTAAATATACTTAGCTCATGGTGAAGAAAACTTGCTCAAAAGACCTTTTCATTGCTCAAAAAGTTGATTACAAGGTTAAAGAATAGTGCAACAGCTGAACAGATACGTTATAAGTGTTGCAGAACAGGGTTCAGCCGTTACAGAAGTGTTTCTAAGCAACAAAGGTTTGAAAGAATAGGCAACAAGAGCAGTTTGAATCAGCAACAGATATAAATGTTGCTGAGTCGTCTTCCCCGATGGTGGCTGATGAAGAACACGCCGACCGGAGCAGTAGCAGGTGACCGGCGGCGACGGAACTTGACCGGAAAATCTATGTTTTCTTCTCTAGGCTTCTGTGTGTATTTTTCTTAGCTTCTATTGGTTTATATAGGGTCTAAAAACCATAGAGAGAGTTCTAAACCTAATAGAACTCTCTCAAATCACTCCCAAACTCAATTCCAACTCAAACAGGAACCGAGTCCGTTTTCCGGCCAAAATTGGATTTCCCGAGCTGATTTTCCGGGATTTTTCGCTGTCTTTTGATTGCTTTGAACTCTATTCGCAATGGGTTATCTTTAATAGTCGAAAACAACCCAAAATTCACAACCAAATCCTTTTCTTGTTTGAAACAGGAGAACCCGATGAGTGGATCGGCGACTCGACTGAGTTGACTCGGTGACTCGCTGGGTTGACTCGCCGGGTTGACTCGCTGGGTTGACTCGGTCGATCCTAGGGTGTCCCTTATCCATTCTTGGGGTGCCAATAACACTTGTCCTTGGGGGTGCCTTTATCACTTTTTGAGCCAATTTTTCCACAAATCTTTATTCTTCTACTGTACCTACAAAAGCATAAAAACACGTAATATTTGCAAAATCGAATACTAACTTAATAAGAACTAAGGTGCAATTTAGATACTAAAATGTGTCTATAAAATACCCCCAAACTTAATATTTTGCTAGTCCTCGAGCAAACTACTCCAAAAATAAAGTAAAAATCCTAACTCACTTTCGCAGGAATCGCGACTACATTTAGCATATGCAGCAAGCCGTTAAACCCCTAGGTGCCCCTAGTGGACGAGTTTTGTCTCGTGAGGGTTTACAAGAGGTATACCCACAAAACCTGGATTTGAATCTTAGCAACATGTGAATGATTAAGGATAGACACTAAACAATCTAGTTAGTTGGCTACTCAGATAGTCGGCTATAGGGACCATTACCCTTTATGAATCCAATCATTGTACACGAGTGTTAACTCAAGCATACTAAAATTCATATCTAAGACAACAGAATTCTACTCAGACAGTTATCTAACCACCCATCACATGAAAAGACTTAGAAGATGAACGTAGACTGTAGAAGATCGCAAGTGTTGACCAAGGCGAATGATGTGTCCCATATCTGTCTGAAGGTCAATACCGAGATGAAACCTAGTGTGTCTAGATACTCCCCATTTATTTTCAACGGTTACTACTAACTAGAATATTTACAAGTTCTCATGGATCCTGCGTTCCACGCTTGCTTAGGCGACGGGGACAGGGAGAACTTTAAAATACCAAATACTATTTTTTTCAATTTTTTCTAACTTTTTTTCAATTTTTTTCTTTTTTTTTTCTTTTTTTTTTCCTTTTTTTTTTTTTCTGACACCTAATACATGTGTGTTCCCATGGATGCATTCCACGCTTGCTTAGGCGACGGAAACAGGGGGACCACACACATAACTCTAAAACACTAACGTATTATTCATGTGGGGCATGATCTCAACACACTAAATGTCATTCCGGTGCTAATTAACATGTCGATGCTAGGACCCACCAATACTCTCAGAGAAACACGAAATTACAAATAATAAAACAGAACGTGATATGGTGGTGACAACTATCATGTTATTTCTAACACCTGAACTCTGTCTCCTTTATGAATAGACCATCTAGCTGGGCACACCAATCCTTATAACAAAATGGCTAAGTTTCCATCTACCTAGAGTGGTTAGTGTCACCCTGAATTGTTCACATGCTTCTAAATTCCAAATCTTAGTAATCCTAAAAAGTCTCCCAATACCCCCAAACTTAAATTAAACAGTGTCCTCAATGTTTCTAAACACTGCACGAAAAGGAATTAGGGAAAGATATGACCATGTCGCATGAGCATAAGTTACCTCCTTAAATCATATAGCAATAATCGGAACAACTGTGGATCATCTGAATCAAATAGTGTTATCCACAATAGAAGGAAACAACAGCAAGTGACGAAGATAAACAATCGGAACACACTTTGATCCCTATCTAGATAAACCACATCGACCAGAGGATGGGTTTTTGGCAACTGAACTTCTTTCTGAACAGGAGGATAATTGGATCTAGCTCGAAGATGATCTTGTACAATGGCAGACGTGCATATTTCAGGTCCCAATCTAGGGACCTTCCTAAGAGTTAATGATATAACATATGAAGAATGATAGTCACCCCCAAACTTAGAATTTTCAGTGTCTCTAGATAGACTAATAACACTATCATTATCGCCATCAATTCTATAGTTGGCTAGGCATTTCTCTAATGGATCTTCTAATGGGTCGAGCCTACACTGCATCTCCCTAGACAGTTTGGATTCCTCCTCTAATGGATCTGGTGCATACAAACTGTTGGGCTAATTCCCTTAATATCTGCTACGGTCCCTCCTAAGGCTTTCTGATTGTCCTGAAGCACGGTTACTAGCCTATTCTCATGGTCACTATCCAAATCTGAAGCTACAATCACCGGTAAGGTCTCTGATGGGCCTAACTCATCAAACTCTAATCCAAAGTGGGCTAGAAATTCTTCTAACGGGTCTTCTATCAAAGTGTTTGGTAATGACTCCTGAACTGGGGTCTCTATCATGTTGACGGTTTCTAAGGTAGGGTCATCAAGCTCAGGTAGTTGATTACTAATATTGAAGATATTCAGCTCAATAGTCATGTTACCAAAAGATAAGTTCATAACACCGTTACGACAGTTAATGATCGCATTAGATGTTGCTAAGAACGGGCGACCTAGTATAACCGGTATATGATTCTCTGGATCAGCCACAGGTCTGGTATCAAGCACAACAAAGTCCACTGGATAAATAAATTTATCCACTTCAATCAAAACATCCTCTATGACACCACGAGAAATTTTCAAAGACCTATCAGCTAACTGCAAAGTCATCTGAGTCGGTTTCAAATCGCCTAATCCTAGCTGGAGGTACACATGGTACGTCAATAAGTTCACACTGTCTCCTAAATCGAGTAAGGCTCTTTCTACCCGGTAGTTTTCTATTGTGCAAGCTATGGTTGGGGAACCTGGGTCTTTGTACTTAAGAGTTGTACTATTCTGCAAAATGGAACTTACATGACTAGCTATAAAGGCTTTCTTCTGCACACTATGCTATTTTCGGCAGCGCCCGAAAATTAGCTATATTCACTTTCGCGTGCACAAGTCCTTAAGGAACTTGGCGTAGGCGGGAATCTGCCTAATTGCATCTAATAATGGAAGGTTGATAGAGACCTGCTTAAATACTTCCATTATTTCATTAAAATTGGATTCATTCCTAGTAGGCGCTAACAACCTTGGGAATGTGGCTCTACGCATAAAATCGGTTCTCTGAGGGGTTGCCTCAGGCTCGTCAGAGACTTTATCAGTCTCTTCAACTATTGGGTCAGGGTGAACTACAGTTTGTTCACTATCAAGCCTAGTTACCTTGTTATCCACTACCTTACCATTCCTAAGGGTACTAATTGCATTCACATGACTGGATAATTTCTCACCAGTCAACATTCCATTGGATCCTCTAGGATTGGGTTCAGGTTGACTAGGGAACCTACCAAGTTCTCTCTCTCTCAGAGCCGTAGCAATGTCACTGACTTGGGTTTGTAAACTAGACACAGCTTTTTCTAGGCTTTGGAACCTTTGCTCATACTTTTCATCATTGCTGGGATGAGTTGGACCAGCCGAATTCTTATAACTGAAGCCTGGAGGACCTTTAGTATTACTAAACTGACCTTGAGCCTGGCCTTTTGACCAGGAAAGGTTCGAGTGGTTTCTCCAGCCAGGATTATAAGATTCCGAATACGGGTCGAACGTTCTGTGGTTAACAAATCTAGTGTTATTATAAAGAGCAAAAGCCTGCTCTTCGAATTGGTTGGGCTCTGAACTACTAGCTTGATTCATTTCGACCAGTTCTAACCTTCTAGATAAGGCTTCTATTTGGGCCTTTGGATCAAAAGATCCTTCTACCCTATTAACATTTCCTCTTCCTAGAAGAATTGTTCTTTTTGGCTCTCTACTGCTCTCCCACTGCTGGGTCTTCTCGGCGATGTCCCTCAGAAGTTTCATCACCTCAGCAGGAGTCTTACTGTTGAACCCTCCGGTTGACAAAGATTCGACCAAGGTTATAGATGCGTAGTCCAAACCGTCATAGAGGATATGACTAGCCTTAACTCCTCTATTACGTGGTCTGGGTATTGGGACAATAAGTCATTGAACCTTTCTACATACACATACAGAGACTCTCCCTCTAGCTGGGAAAACGTGCATATTTTCTGCCTAACAGACGAAATTTTGTTCCTAGGGAAGAACTTCTGAATAAAAGCTGAAGTAAGTTGCGCATAGGTTTCAATTGACTGAGGAGCCAAGCTGTATAGCCACGACTTGGCTTTGTCTCTTAGTGAAAAGGGAAATAGTCTAAGTTTAATAGACTCGTCATTCAAGTCTTTAATCCTGATTGTGCTACATATTTCCTCGAATTCCCTAACATGAAAATAGGGATTCTCGTTTTCTTTTCCTAAGAATAATGGGAGCATCTGGATGATTCCGGGTTTCATTTCGTAGCTCGCTTCAGTAGCGGCTAACTTGATGCAAGATGGACGTGAGGTCCGGGTCGGATTCAACAAATCCTTCAGAGATGTCATTGCTGACACGGTCTCGGGAGTGACTAGTTCACTCTTAGTTGGCTTCTCAAGGTTAAGATGAACTACAAGTCCTACCTTGAGGGTCTCTATCCCAAGTTAGCCTTAAGGGCGTTCTTGGCATTAAAAAATTAAATCCTAACAAGCAATTAATCAAACACAATCGTGCCCTGACTCAACCAAATCGAACCTAACTCTAGCAAACAACAAGCATGATGGCTCCACTTAGATTTTTTCTAGACCAGCTTCTATTCTTTCAAAAAGCAGCTGGTTACAATTTTAGCAAACCTCTTAGAACGATCTGAATTAGATTAAGTCGAAGAGAAACAGGAGAAGCTCAATGGAGCTTTGATACCCCTGTCTCTTTGGCACGTTTCCTTGGGTTACAAGGCGGCTCTAATCAACTTAAAATAATCATCCTGGACTTCGAGTTAGGCTAATAAAGTAACCCGTACAGTCCTTTTGAACGATTTTCCAATAAGCTCGATACCCTATAGGTCTCTTTCTAGTCAAGATTTTAGGCTTAGGTTCGCGTAGGTTTCGTTTTCCTAGGGCGGGCAAGAAGAAGACGGTGATGAAATCCGAAACCTTATCTTGTATGGCCAGGCCTTGCCCTTTACTATGCAAAAATTAAAATCCGTATTCAGTCCTCAACATATATGCATACAAAGGCGTCCATAAAACCCACTGACAAGAGATTCGTGGGTTGGTCGAAGTTTACCTCCCGTACTAGACGGGCGACGAACCGTTGAAGTCGACTCGGGCCACTAATATCCTTTTCAATAGTGTGCGAACCCGAGGGGCCGAGACAATATCGTAATTGTCGTCCTTCCCTGCACACAGTTTGATATTTAACTACCCTTCCGTAGGGTTTAAAAATAATAAAATGTCCAAAGTCCCAAAATAATGTCCAAAAAGTGTCCGAAAATAAAAGAAAAATTACAGAAATAATAAAAACCCTAATACAATCTTCTAAACTAATTAAAACTAATTAAAATAAACTAAAAATCTAATTAAAAAAATAAAATCTTCGATCTTCTTTTTCGTTCTTTAAGCTTTTCCCTTTAATTCCAAGTCTTTAGCTTTAATTCCAAAACTTTGGCTTACTTCCCTTTTCGATCAAAAATTCAACCTGTAGCAAAAAGAGAAATACCAAAAGAAACGTAAAATAGAACAAAGTAAAATAATAAAACTAAAAAATAAAAAACCTAAAAATAAATCTAAAACCCTAAACCTAAAAACAAGTCCGCGTCGGCGGCGCCAAAAATTGATGTAATTTTAATATTGGTAAATAAAGTGTTCGATTCTCGAACTTGTGAAGGTAATGATTTTAGAAAATATTGAACTTAATCTAAACTAATAAAAATCAGGAAAATAAACTAGAGATGATTTTTAGAAAATATGGAGAAAACCAGGAATCAAGATTCAGTTATTTCTAACAATTTATGTGATTAATCGGGTAATTCTTTTGAATAAATTAAGCTCAAATATTGCCAAAATAGGTTTTATGCAAACAAGTAGAGGTAAATCACAAGCATGGGACATCAGAGGTTGTCAACCCATCATGACCCATCAAACAAAAACACCACTACTAAATGAAAACCATTTTTCTATTTCGAAACTATGCAATTTTAACAAGTAAAGAATTATAATTAATTAATTAAAAATAGACTTACCACATAAAATTGAGAGAAAAACCTCCTCCATCATCCCAGTAAATATACTTAGCTCATGGTGAAGAAAACTTGCTCAAAAGACCTTCATTGATCAAAAAGTTGATTACAAGGTTAAAGAATAGTGCAACAGCTGAACAGATACGTTTATAAGTGTTGCAGAACAGGGTTCAGCCGTTACAGAAGTGTTTCTAAGCAACAAAGGTTTGAAAGAATATGCAACATGAGCAGTTTGAATCAGCAACAGATATAAATGTTGCTGAGTCGTCTTCCCCGATGGTGGCTGATGAAGAACACGCCGACCGGAGCAGTAGCAGGTGACCGGCGGCGACGGAACTTGACCGGAAAATCTCTGTTTTCTTCTCTAGGCTTCTGTGTGTATTTTTCTTAGCTTCTCTTGGTTTATATAGGGTCTACAAACCATAGAGAGAGTTCTAAACCTAATAGAACTCTCTCAAATCACTCCCAAACTCAATTCCAACTCAAACAGGAACCGAGTCCATTTTCCGGCCAAAATTGGATTTCCCGAGCTGATTTTCCGGGATTTTTCGCTGTCTTTTGATTGCTTTGAACTCTATTCGCAATGGATTATCTTTAATATTCGAAAACAACCCAAAATTCACAACCAAATCCTTTTCCTGTTTGAAACAGGAGAACCCGATGAGTGGATCGGCGACTCGGCTGAGTTGACTCGTTGACTCGCTGGGTTGACTCGGTCGATCCTAGGGTGTCCCTTATCCATTCTTGGGGTGCCAATAACACTTGTCCTTGGGGTGCCTTTATCACTTTTTGAGCCAGTTTTTCCACAAATCTTTATTCTTCTGCTGTACCTACAAAAGCATAAAAACACGTAATATTTGTAAAATCGAATACTAACTTAATAGGAACTAAGGTGCAATTTAGACACTAAAATGTGTCTATCACTATTCTCCCTGACACTACACCTACTTATCAACAAAATAATCATTACATGTACTTTTGATATGCATGCATGGTACCTTGATGATGACACAATGGAAGTAGCCAAAGCACTATAAATTATACAATCTGAAGGCATTACTAGGGGTTTGTATCTCAACATCAGTAAAATTGAAATATTTTGGCCATTAACTGACCCCAGAAGCTTGGTTGAAGGGGTTTTCCCAGCCAATATTAGTCGACCTCCATTGGGTGTGAAGATACTTGGTGGACCAGTTAGCCTTGATCTGGAGTTTTGTAGTGACTTGGTGAAAAGCAGGATGGAGAAAACAATTCAGTTGATGAATGTTGTAAAGAGACTTCAAGACCCATATAGTGAATTATTGCTCTTACGTAATTGTGCAGGTGTTTCTAGGATTTACTTCACTATGAGGAGAACTAATCCAATGGCTCTTCAAGAGGATGCTTTATTCTATGATCATCACGTATTCTAGTTCCTTAGACACCTTGTCACTGGAGATGGTGCAGGTTTTGGTCCTCTTCGGCAACGCATAACAACTTTATCCTTGAAAGACGGAGGCCTGGGTATGTACACAATGGATGATACCAACCAGTAATGCTACCTTGCTTCTTGTATCCATACCAAATACTTACAGGACACTATCCTCAATAATTCCATGTCTTCATATGTATCTCACAACTTCTCGTATGCATTAACTAACTTTAACAGGTATGTGATCTATTTTATTCTTCTTTAAACATCCAAGCTACTGCCCCAAGTTATATGCACTCCTTGGCAGTCATTTACTTCGATGTTATTCTGCTAAGGTAAACTGATAGACACATTTTTGTGTCTAAATTACGCTCGACTATCTACTTTGATAGTATTCGATTTTGTTCTTATTATGTTTTTTATGTCTTTGTACATATTTTTTGAGAAATAAACACTTGGGAAAAATGTGGTTCAAAAGTGATAAAGGCACCTTCATATTGGATTAAGGTACCCCACTTGATTTATAAAGGCACCCAAGTTAAAGGCACCCAACATTTTGAATGAAAAAATTTGGGCGGGAAGAAAAATTTTCTTCGCGTACAAAAACAGGAAACTGTACGGGATTTGAAAACTAAGTTTTTTTTTATGGAAATCATCTTGAGTTAGGAAATTAAATGAGTTTGGAAAGAATTGAAAATAGAAGGATATCGAATTCTCCTCATAATAGAATCCATAAACGAAGAAATCAGGAAGAAAATTTCTCTTATTTGGAAGTTTTTCATCGGTGATTCTGTCGAGAATTAAAGGAAGTTATTCGAGGAGATTTGAGGCTAGCTTTGTTGTGGTAGTATAAATAGAAGACTAGGGAGGCCTACAATCGAGGGGGGATGGCTGAAGAGAAGGGATCAGAGCTTGGGAAGAAACGAACATGAGAAGAATGCTGCTACGCGGAAGAAGAAAAACACGAAGAACAAACTGCATACTAGAACTGTCGTTCATAGTTTGGAACAACCGTACTTTTTCTACCGTGACAGAAAACCATCCTTCTTTCCCATACTCTTTTAATACTATTTGTAACGCATAGAACTATTCAAAGTAATGCTTATAAGCGTATCAAAATTTCTGTGCGCGATTCTATAATCATTGTAAGCACTTTTTGAGCAATGAAAGACTATTTTGAGTGTGTTTCCAATACAATGAGCTAATCACCATCACCGGGACGACGAAGGAAGATTTTTCTCCAATAATTAAGTGGTAACTTCTATTTTATTTATTTATTTATTTTACAATTCTTTTATTATTATTTGCCTTAAATTAAATGGAAAAAATGGTTTTTCTCAAGTAATTGTGTTTTCTTTTGATGGGTCATGCTTGGTTTTAAACTCTTGATGTCTCATGCTTACGATTTACAACTATTTTCTCAAAAACCTAACTTTAGAAATGATTTGATTTAACTGAATATAAGAATTGCATGATTTTATCACTTGAGTTATTGATTAAAAGTGGAATCCTTAGTCCTGCTTCCTCCCTTTTTAAATCAACTTTACTTTAATCTGTTTTATTTTTAATCTGATAAAAGGAGGACGACACGTGTAAAACGATTAAGGAAAGAAGTAGTGGTTCTAAGAAGAACGAGAAGCACACAATCAAAGCCGTATGAAAGGATCGAATAAAGGACAGATGTAAAAGATTGAATAAATCCCTGCATGATCGACACATAAGATCGGGAAAGTAGTATCACATTGATCGAAACAAATAGCATTAAATGCTTATTGAACTGGAAAGTAATAGTAATAATGAACATGGAACGGGAAAGTAAGGGTAATAATGAATCTGGAACCGGAAAGTAAAGGAAATAATTACTTTTATTTACTTTAACCACATGACTGACACCTATGATCGGGACATAGATGATTCTTGAAGAACGAAGAGTACGTGTCAATCATACAAGGTAACAGACCAAAAAAGTGAAGAGCATGACCTGTCAACCATATATTCATTCTGATGTAGAGATAATAAAGAGAACGAAAAAAGGTATCGGGACAAGATGGACCCATTAGATAATCTATAAATAGAAGAAATCATTCAACAGAGAGGGGGTCGGAAAATTAAAAGAAGAAGAGGCTAAGGAAGAACAATCAGAGAAGAAAGAAAAAAGATCATTAGGTATGTATTCATGGTGAAAGATACTATTTAAAAGTTCCACTATCATGATTCATCTTTCATACTTAAAATGATTATGAATTAGATACTGTAATTTGATCAAATGTTTGATTTGTAAATAAATGGATAATTGAAACCTTTCTCATTAATTGATTTTAAAGAGGATTCTGTGTATCAAAATGTTAGTTAAAATATTTCTATTTACTGTATCTTTTCAATTATTTGGTTGTTCATGTCAATGGGAATTTTAGCATAAACAATTTGGCGCTAGAAACATGGAACTGGGTTAAAGGATTTATCCTGCCTGTTCAAGAAAATTGGATTTTTCTGTTAAATATATGTATTATAAAAAGTAAAGAAATTTAGTATAAAGAATTTGATAGTTTTATGCAACATTTTGGTTTAATTTAATCTTTGCCAACAAATGATTTCTTTTGCATAATAACCTTTATGTGTTATGCAAAAGGGAAATTGTATGTCATTGAAAAGAAAAAGTTTTAAGTTTGAATGGATCTGTTTAAATGTTTGATTTCCTTTTATGTGCATTTTAAAAATTCGTGGAAGATGATACAAATTATTTTACTAGAAGTATAGATAGATTTTTAAGGGGTCAGAAAACTAGTGTCTGTCTCTTTCTTTAGTAAATCATCTGTTAAGAAATTATATGACTAACTTATAGAAGATCATTAGAATTCAAGAGAAAAAAAAAAGCAATCCAGAAACAAAGAATCCAGAAAAAATATGTCTCAAGAAGCAGGCTCTGGAAATCAAGATAGTAACGACAGACAAAGTTATAGACAAAGAGAAGAAGAGAGTGAGCTAGAACGACAACAGAGTGGTTTGGGAAATCATACACCTATTCATGAATTAACACCAAATACCATTATTCAAAATCAATAGTCACATCATAAGAATTCACCAAATGAAGCAAATCATCTTCAAAATCTGTTGGAAGAAATGAATGAAATAAGAAGAGAAGAAAGGGCCAGTAATAATCGAATCAAATTATTAACCAGAGAAAATCAAGCGTTGAAAAATGCGATCCAACGTGAGGGAAGATTAGCTGCAACAGGGTCACGAAGTCAAGAAGCAATTTCTGGAAGGCATGCACCTAGAAATGAAAGGGAAAATCAAGATCAGAGAATGGTATTAGCAGGATCATCATCCCGGGCTAGGAGGCAACCGGAAAATCAAAAAATTCAACGTGCACAGTGGCAAAAATGTGTTGAAGCTATGGAGCAAATGAAAGAAGAAATAAAAGGGTTAAAAAATAAAGAAGGAGGAAGAATTGAAGAGGTGCTGAAGGAAGCCAAATGAACACTGCTGGCTCAACAGTTGACATGTGTTCCATTGCCAAGAGAATACAATATCCCTGTATTTGAATGTTATGATGGTACAAAGGACCCGACCTCACATTTAAAATACTATAATCGAGTGATGTCACGATGGGACGGACACGAAGCAATAATGTGCCGATGCTTCCTATCAAGCTTGAAAGGTTCAACATTGTTATGGTATGATAGATTGCCAGAAAGTTCTATCCAATGTTACTCACAATTAGTGAGGAAATTTCTCGAAGCATATATGTACAACAAGCCTGTTGATTCGGGAGTGGATAGACTATATTCTCTTACATCATGGCCAGAAGAGACGATTCGGTCATATACGACCCGATGGCATACAATATGCCAAGCAATTGGAGATGTATATTCAAGTACAACTATCAATCATTATAAGTGGGGAATCGCTGATCGGAGATGTCAACTTTTTATTGAAATTCTTAACAATCCCAAAACTGAAGGACAACTCAGGGAAATAATAGAAACATGTGCAAGATTACAAGATGTGCAAGAACAATGTCCGAGAAGTAATTCGCGAAATCAAAGAAACATAAAAAGAACAAATTCAATCGAAGCATCATCAGAACAAAAAAAGAAATTCCCTCATAAATCTGAACCAAGAGAATCGAAACGCCCAAGGCAAGGAGATAACAAAAATTTTGTTCAGTGATTCCAAGAAAGAGTGTTCAAAGAACTCAATATATCATATTCTGAATTATTCGAAATAATTAAAAATAAACCAGATTTTCAGTGGCCACCCTCAAGAGGCAATCAGCCAGAGTTCACACAACATTCAAAAGATTATTGTGACTACCACTGTTATAAAGGGCACACAACAGATAAATGCAGGAATTTTATCATACAGGTACAAAGAATGGTTGATGCAGGAGAGTTGAAAGAATTCATTCAAAGGCCCGAACCAATAGTAAGACCAGACAAAGGCAAGGCAGTGCATATCCCATATAACGAACAAACCATTAATACGATATCATTTTCAGAAAAAAGAGATACAGAAATAAACGTTGCAATCAATAAAATTTTATGCAAGAGGATTCGGGACCATGAAAATTCTAAAGTATCAGGAAGGATAACGGAAGCTTGGGAAGACTGGATGGCATCCCCTTTAACTTTCTCGGCACAGGAAGTAAATCAAGAAATTGAGATGCATAATGATCCTTTGTCCGGATTTTTTACTGTTTGGGATCAAAAATGATCACAGAATTGGACCAAATCCAATTGTAGTGGAGCGTTAACCTAGTCGTCGTTTCGTTCCAGGCGTAATACTGGCTCTCCGTTTGATACTCTTGGCATTCACCTAAGAGCACGTCCAACAGGGCGTAACACCAGAAACACGCTTGGTAATCAGGCGACTGGCTAACACAACGCATGTGTTGGGCGTGCTCCTAACATAACGCCTGTTGTGGGCGTGCTGCTAATCCAACGCCTGTGTTGGGCATGTTGCTAACACAACGCCTGGTTTCGTGAATGGATTCTATCTAACTGATTCACGTCAAGAAGCATTTAAAACTAATTTGAGTGTTTGTTGTGTGTGAATCAAGGTCGAGAGAAGAAGCAGTTGTTGGTGTTCTTAGCTAAAGAGAAGGGTTCTGAGCAAAAAGAAATATGGAATGGTGCATCTCTTCTTCAAGCAGTTGCCATCATCACCATTTGGTGTTGTTTGAGATCAGGAATCCAAAGATTAGAAGAAATGTTACAAGGCAGAAGAATTAGATTATATTTCCATGGCTATTATTGATTCATGGTTGTGTACGATGGGTAAGTAGTGAATTCAACTTCTAATTATTCAACAACAACACCAATAGATCCTAGGGTTTTGGATGTGAATTGAGCTCGAGTTAGAGCTGTTGTTGGCTACAGAAACCGAAACCTGAAGAAATATTAACTTTGTACATAGCAGCAACGGAAGATGCAATCAGCGCAGTTATGGTACGTACTAATGAGAAAATAGAAAAACCAATATATTATATCAGCAAAACCCTTAATTCAGCAGAAAGAAATTACACTAAAATCGAACAACTCATTTTATCATTGGTCTTTGCCACTCAGAAGTTACGTACCTATTTTCTCACACATTATGTTCGTGTCCCGAGCAAGGCACCGTTACAATCAGTATTAAAGCATACAGGAAAAGTAGGGAGGATCGCAAAATGGAACGCCCAGCTAGAATAATTCAACATCATTTATGAGTTGCAAACCGCACAAAAATCTCAAGTTTTAGCTGACTTCCTTGCGGATTTCCCGATTGAAGAAGAATATGAAATTCAAGGTCCGATAAAGAAAATTTAAAACTTTTTCACTAAAATTTTCATTACTTTAATAATTCATTTTTTTATTTGTATATCTATGTTAAAGGATTACCAGGATGCGAGGAAGAGGACCCACAAGATGTTCTGAACTCCACAAATTCTCAAAGGTGGGAAGTCTTTGTTGATGGGTCCCGAAACAAGGAAGAAGCGAGAATCGGCATTGTGAGTACTGCACCAATGGGAGGACGAATGACACATTCATTTCGTCTTGAGTTTGAACAACATACAAATAACATAGTAGAATATGAAGTTGTAGTTCATGCTCTAAAACTCATTATCGAGCTAGGAATCATCAATGTTCGACTCACAAGTGATTCACAATTGGTAATTCGTCAAGTCGAATTGAAATATCAAACACTTGACGAAGATTTAGTACAATATAAAAACCTTGTTCAAACCTTAGCAAATCAAATCCCAAACATTATTTTTCGGTATCTGTCCCGAGACAAAAATCGACATGCTGATGCACTGGCATTCATTTCCTCTATGGTAAACGATCCTAATATCACAACTATAAAAGTCGGAAGGCTATATGAACCGTCTATACAGATAAAAGCATTTAATAACATAGAGGAAGACGTGATAGAAGAAATTAATGATCCCGCAATACAAAATGCTGCACCTATGCCTCAACAAGTAGATGATCAATCAAATGAACCAGATTGGAGGATTCCAATTCATCAATATCTACAAGATAAAATATTGCCTTCAAATTATAAAGAAGCGAGAAAAATTCAACTCAAATCGGATAATTACCAGCTTCGGGATGGAATTTTGTATCGTAAATCATTCCTCGGACCATTATTCCGATGCTTATCACAAAAGGAAGGATTACGAATACTCAAAGAAATACATTATGGAGATGCGGGAAACCACAGTGGAAGATGTTCACTCGCATTAAAAGCTAAAACTCAAGGTTATTATTGGATATCCATGCTAAAGGACTCAGAATACATGGTACGAAGGTGTGAAGAATGTCAACGATTCGCAAAGAAAATCAAAACACCTTCCACAAAGCTTAATTTTATACTCATTCCATGGCCATTTGCGAAATGGGGGGTAGATATTGTTGGTCCGTTAGTTGAAGGGACCAAAAAGATAAAATATATAATTATGGGCACCGATTATTTTACCAAGTGGGTAGAAGCTAAAGCATTAGCTCGCATCAGAGACATCGATGTGTTCATATTTTTATTTGAAGATATCATCTGCAGATTTGGGATTCCAGCAGCCATAGTTTCTGATAATAGAAAGCAATTTCAGGGAAAGAACATTGATACGCTATTTGAAGCATTTAACATACAGAAACACAAATCCACACCATTCTATCCCTAGAGTAATGGACAAGCTGAATCCACCAATAAAACAATCACAACAAGTTTGAAGAAAACATTGGATGGACATTACAAACAATGGTGTGAACAATCACATAACACATTATGGGCTTATCGTATCACAAGAAAAAATCCACTGGAGAGTCACCATTCCTTCTTACTTATGGGACAGAAGCGGTTATACCAACAGAAATCATTCTACCTACAACTAGAACAGAAGCATGGGAGAAAAATATAAATTCAGATTTAATGTTACAAAAGTTAGATGATTTAGAAGAAAAAAGAGAAGTGGCACTCCAGAAAATGGAAAACTATCAAAGAAAGTTGGCACGAAATATCATAAAAAGGTAAAGTAAAAAAACTTTGTCCAAGGAAAATATGTTTTACGACAAATACAGAATACCATCGGGACAAAAGTGCAGGGAAGTTCGCACCAACTTGGGATGGTCCGTACATAATACAAGCATCAGCGGGACAAGGATCATATTACCTTCGGAATATGCAAGGAGAAATCTTACAACATCCATGGAACGCACAATACTTAAAACTTTATTATCCATGATTAACAGTAAAGCTATGGTGGCCAATACATGTATACAAATTTTTATTCAATACTTTATTTGATGATAAGATTTCTTATGAAGTTATACTTAAGGAAACAACCAATTCCAGAAACACCTCATTCTGGAAAACGCTACGATTGGCAACATAATCAAAATTCAATTATTCCAGGAACATCTTATTCTGGGAAACGCTACGATTGGCGACATAATCAAAATTCAAATCCAGGAACACCTTATTCTGTAAAACGCTACGATTGGCGACACAATCAAAATTCAATTCCAGGAACACCTTATTCTGGAAGACGCTGCGATTGGCGACACAATTATGATTCAATTACTCCAGGAACATCATATTCTGGAAAGCGCTTACGATTAGCAATACAATCGTAATATAAACAAAAAGGTAAATGTCCTTATAGAATTTTAATAATTATCAGATTCTAATAAACAAGGAATACCTAATTTATGGTTATCATTTTCAAAGTATGTTCGGGACCAACTCTGTATCTTACCCCTGGCCCGGGTTTGTTTCGTATGTGTGGGATCTCGAATTACATGTTTCGAGGTATATAAACTTCGATCCATTGTACTCATGAAACAATATGATTAATCTAAAGATTTCATAAATGTCATTTCTTCTGCAGGAACAATATTAAAAGCATATCCAAGCATGATAACAAAAGACCACAAAATGAAGTATCCAGCTAAAGTATGTCAAAACTCAAGATACAAAAGGAACAAGATATAAGAAAAGAATATCAAAAGATGAAGCTATGAGCATTAGAGCAAAGAACAAGTACAACTAGGCTTCAGAATTGGTGCGTCGGGATGGCTGAGAAGGAACCTCCAGGACAGCAGCGCAACAATTCAATACAATAGGATTGGCTTGAGCAAGATCCAAGGTAGCATTAAATGACATTGCAATTTTTTCTTTGGCATCTTGTCTCACCCAACTTATATAAGCACGCCCGTAATCAATTTCTGATTCAAGATCTTTAATTTATTGGTGATACTTTTCTACTTGATCTTTTTCAGCTTTTAATTCCTTTAATATCTCTTCAGATTTTGATTGCATTTTTATAATTTCTTGTCCACGAGCTTCGAGTTTAGAAGTCTCAACATTCACCTGAGATTGTAAATCCCGAAGCTTTATTACACTCAGAGCTACGTTCTTTTCCGAAGTCTTCAACTCTTCAGTAATATTTGTTATTATGTTATTCGCAATATTGAGTTCAGCTTCTGCTATTGTAGCTCGTGCATTAGCTTCGTTGACCTTCTTTTCTAGCCCTGAAAACCAGAATAAGTATCAAATAAACCATATAATACCTTCAACAACACAAGCATATAACTCAAGCATATACCTCTAGCTATAGACTTAAACTCTGATTCTCTAAGGGTTAAAGTTTTCAGAGCTTCCTGATATTTCGATTCAGCTCTATTGCGTCTCCAAGTATTTAACTCAATACTATCGGACAACTGTGCTAATTTCCCTTTGACCAATTCCATTTCCATATTTACTTCCCTTGCATGATTGTTCAACTGAGTCATCCTACGCTCGAACCTAAATAGAGATTCCAAGTCTCCAATGATCCCATAAATGAATTTCAATTTAAAAAAAAAGGGCATGGAACGATCCTTGATTCTGACTTTGAAGCCTTTGATTTTGATCCTCAAAATTTTGAAGTTGTTGTTGTTGCTGTTGTTGTTATTCTTGTTTTTGCTGTTGTTGTTGTTGAAGATAGTTGTTTTGCTGCTTGAGATTTTCATTTTCTTGTTGCAAATCATCATTTCCGCGCTTCAACTTCGCTGCTTCGTTCTTGAACAACAGTTCCATCATTGTGGCCCGAGCTTTATAAAACTTATACGCAACAATTAGGCAATCGATACCAAATTTAAGCTGAGCAAGAGAGCTTGTTGTGGAAAAGAATAAGACGGACCCTCTACAATAGTCAGAACTTCATTTAAAGAAGAAGGGAGATTAGGTGGGAACGATTGATCATAGCATTCGCTTTCGAACCAAGCGTCCCGAGCATCCTCCAGTGGAACAGCACCAGATGAACTCCGCAGCCTAGACATCGAAGCACTATCAGATTTCAATGGGTCGTGACATGCGGAAGTATTCAGAAATCCTTTAGAAATAAACCACTGGAAAGCTTCATCCTCATCACCAGCAAGATTGATTCCTTCATTCGTTCTCATATTAAAATCCACTTCAGAGAAGGACCCTTGAGTAGAAGGTTCGGCGTTAGTCATGTCAAGATCGGCTCTATCAGCAGTAGTGGAAGAATGAACCAATGTCCCGATAGGTGCATTTGATTCATGAATGACTCCATAAGCATTTTCAACCACAAGAAGGTTCGCTACATTAGGGACATTTGTAACTGAAGTACTAGGAGCTATGTTTTCAACATTCGCTTCTTCAGTAACTTCATTTTTCTTTTCTTTCTATAATAACATCAATAACAACATTTGCGTTTTCTATATTTTCTTCAAAAATAACAACATCATTCACTTTTTCAATATTTTCTTCTTCAACAACAATATCATCTGCTTTTTCTTGAGGTAGTCCAGTAAAAACTGTCATTATACCACTATTTGAAGCGATTGGTTCAATGTCAAAGGTGTAAGGAAGGGGAGAAAGGGAATCAAAGAAGCCGATAGGAGCAGCAGTAGAAGGAACAACTTCAGAAATAGATTGAGTTATTGAAGGTCGATTCAAAGAAATAATTGGCTCCCCCACGCTAACAGGAACAGGATCAATGATGACGCGTTGTCCCGAAACTTCTGCTTGGACCGAACCTTCACCGTTCTGTCCCGCAATTACGATAAGAGCGAAACTGTTATTCCCTTCAACAAAGCAATTTCTAATTTCCCCTTCTTCTATTTCAGAAAGGTACAACGGTCTTTTTGGTTTCTTTTTCTTCTTCTCAGGGAAAACCAATTTTCGTTTCCCTTTACCTTCAATAACTTATTCCTCAACTCTATGCCTACCTTCAACGATCTGAATACCGAGGCTTGGGCGAGGAGGAGGAACTTCAGTTTGAATTTCGGAATCGGGTTCAACCTGAAGCACAAACATTTGTCCCGTAAGAAAAAATTCAATGGTAATTCGGGACAATACTGAAATAAAGAAGAATACGAACCTTATAATCAAACTTGAAGTCATCAAAATTTAACCGCCAAGGAAAATAGCTTGGGAAACGTCTACGAATCCTTTGAATTTCATCTTTGGAAATGTTACCAAAACCCCAAGGACCTTCAATTATAATTGGAGTGAATACCACTTATAGTCATGATCTTGACGAATTCGTTCTTTTGTCGGAAAATCAGTTTTGGTATCTGGAATAAACTTAATTTTTGGATCGTCAACCTCATATAATAAGGGAAATCCCGTAAGACACTTACGAACAGGGCTAACGCTCCACTTCACATAATTCCTGTTACTAACACTATCTCCGTATGTAGTATGAAAATTTTCAACTGTATACTTTTCGCGTTCTGCAAAATTTGGGACGTAGCAAGTAATATTACTTCGCCCTTCACTTCGGAGGCTACACTCATGAAGGATACGCCACCAATTTCCATTATATTGAGTAATGGATCGAGCTTGTCCGTGAGGAGAGTCACCACGAGATGCAAGAACTTCGTACTGGAAAGGATTTTCTTCTTTATATAATGGGAGACGAAGTCCGGCCTCTAAAGCACCAGCTGAAATTAATAAACTAGGAGGAGAATAGTTAAAGCTCTGAATTGCTCCTAAAGTTAATATGTCGTTATTTTTTTCATAGAATGAGACTTTAAATCCCTCAAGATCATGTCTTCTCTTAAAATCCTCAATATTCATTGACCGATAACTATAAGTGGCATGAGCCCGCTTATTTCTGGGGGCAGGATTAGCAGTTATAGAAGCATCAGGAGCTGGGTTACCAACAGACCGATACACAGCATATCTAGAAGAAGAAATTCTTGAAGGTCTTCCGGTTTCTTGGTGATCACCAGCAACATTGGGATTTCTGAAAGACATAATGTTTTATCTGAAAAGAAAATTTCAAAGGATCAATGTATGAAAGAATCATCATAGATTTAAAAGAAACAATCATAAAAATCAAAAACAATTATCAGTTCAATCATACTTGTTAAAAGCTAATCATGGTTAAACTTCAAAGTAAGATACTGGAGGTTAAAATCCTCAATATACGTGGAGAAAGAAGATAAGCAATTACTTGATCAAAGGTAGAATAAATGTGATTGATGCTAAAATCTCCTGAACAGTTGGGAGAGCAAAAGTATTTGAAAATTTCAAGGAAGATAAAGAGCAACAACTTTAAGAGGTAAAGACAGAAGTGAAAAAGACTGCACCGTATTTAAAGAAAAGATAGAAACCGTCACAATTTGAAAAGGTGTTAACGTGTGAAAAGAAGTAATGGTAAAGCGGAAGGTAATAATTGTTCTTCTACTTTTTCCAAAACCTTGGATCGACCGTTAAATTTTTTTGAAAAAAGAAGAAGAAGGGGGCAAGTTATTAGGAAATAAAAGGAGGACGACACGTGTAAAACGATTAAGGAAAGAAGCAGTGGTTCTAAGAAGAACGAGAAGCACACAATCAAAGCCGTATGAAAGGATCGAATAAAGAACAGATGTAAAAGATTGAATAAATCCCTGCATGATCGACACATAAGATCGGGAAAGTACTATCACATTGATCGAAACAAATAGCATTAAATGCTTATTGAACGGGAAAGTAAGAGTAATAATGAACATGGAACGGGAAAGTAAGGGTAATAATGAATCTGGAACGGGAAAGTAAAGGCAATAATTACTTTTATTTACTTTAACCACATGACTGACACCTATGATCGGGACAAAGATGATTCTTGAAGAACGAAGAGTACGTGTCAATCATATAAGGTAACGGACCAAAAAAGTGAAGAGCATGACCTGTCAACCATATATTCATTCTGATGTAGAGATAATAAAGAGAACGAAAGAAGGTATCGGGACAAGAGGGACCCATTAGATAATCTATAAATAGAAGAAATCATTCAACAGAGAGGGAGTCGAAAAATTAAAAGAAGAAGAGGCTAAGGAAGAACAATCAGAGAAGAAAGGAAAAAGATCATTAGGTATGTATTCATGGTGAAAGATACTGTTTAAAAGTTCCACTATCATGATTCATCTTTAATACTTAAAATGATTATGAATTAGATACTGTAATTTAATCAAATGTTTGATTTGTAAATAAATGGATAATTGAAACATTTCTCATTAATTGATTTTAAAGAGGATCCTGTGTATCAAAATGTTAGTTAAAATCTTTCTATTTACTGTATCTTTTCAATTATTTGGTTGTTCATGTCAATGGGAATTTTGGCATAAACATATTTGAGGCTAGATTTGTGATGATAGTACAAATAGAGGCTGGGGAGATTGATTGGGGGAGGAGAGATCGATTGGGAAGCTTAGAAGAGATTGAAACAGCGAAAAAAAAAGTAGACAAACGAAAGCTTGCTGATGCTGCCATCAACGATGAAGAAGAAGAACAAATTACATACGATAACTGTCGTTCATTAACAAGAAATCCGTTCTTTATTTCTATTATCTTTAAACACTTTCTGTAACGGACTGAAGTGCTCACAGTAACGCTTATAAGCGTATCAAAATTCATGTGAGCAATTCTATTCTCATTGTAAGCCTTATTTGAGTTATAAAATCGATTTTTGAGGGTTTTGCCATTACAATGAGGAGTTAAACTTCATCTCTGAGGCTACAGAGGAAGCTACTTTTCCAACAATTATGTGGTAATTATTTAATTAATTTATGCAATTTATTTATGATTAATTACCTTGATTAAAAACTGATTTAAAAGATTTTTGTTAAGCAATTGTGATTCCGTTAGATGGTGCATGCCTCGGCTTAGGTCCTAGATGTTCCATGCTTTTGTTATACAATTGCTATTTGAATATTTATTTTTGCAATGATTTAGAATCAAATTAAATGTTAGAATTGCATGATTATACTTAATCACTTTGAAATTGGAAAATAGTGGAGTCCTAGCCTCAGTTTTCTCTCAACCTTATAAAAAAATATTTGAGTTTTCATACTTTTAATTTTAGAAATTAGATTTAAAATCAATCTCCACAAGTCTGAGTAACGAACTTTATTTAACACTTTTTAAACCACATCAAATTTTTGGCGCCGCCGACGCGGACTTGTTTTTTAAAAAAAAATAGATTTTTTTAGTTTAATTAGTTTAGTTATTTATTTTTTTTACTTTTTTCTATTTTACTTTTCTTTTGGTATTTCTCTTTTTGCTCCAGGTTTTGGATTTTTGATCGAAAGGAAAGTGAGCCAAATATTTGGAATTAAAGTCAAAGATTTGGAATTAAAGCTAAAGACTTGGAGTTAAAAGCTAAAGCTTAAAAGAACGAAAAAGAAGACGAAGATTTTTCTTAATTAGATTTTATTAGATTTTATTTTTAGAAAACTGTATTAGGATTTTAATTGTTTCTGTATTTTTTTCTTTATTTTTGGACACTTCTCTTCGGACTTTGGACTTTTTGGACTTTACTATTATTTTTAAACCCTATGGAAGGGTAGTATTAAATATAAATTACACATGGAAGGACAACAATTACGATATTGTCTCGGCCCCTCGGATTCGCACACTGACACAGGAGTCGGTGGCCCGAGTCGGATTCAATGGTTCATCGCCCGTCTGGTACGCGAGGTAAGACTCGATCAACCCACGAATCCCCTGCAAGTGGGTTTACTGTATTCCTTCGTATGCATATATGTTGAGGAACTGAAAACGGACTTACTTTTCTAGTAAAGGGCAAGGACTGGCCATACAAGATAAGGACTCGGATTTCATCACCGTTTCATTCTTGCCCGCCTTAGGAACACGTTACCTAACGCGAACCTAATCCTTAAAATTTGACTAGAAAGAAGGCCGATAGGGTATCGAGCTTATTGGAATATAATTCAAAAGGATTGTATTGGTTTCTTTGTTAGCCTAACTCGATGTTCGAAAAGATTATTTTAAGTTGATTAGCGCCGCCTTGTAACCCAAAGAAACGTTGCCAAAGAGATAGGGTTATCAGAGCTCCTTAGAGCTTATCCTGTTTCTCTTCGACTTAATCTAGTTCAGATCGTCCTGAGAGGTTTGCTAAAACTGTAACTAGTTGCCTTTCGAAATAATAGAAGCTGGTCTAGAAACAATCTAAGTAGAGTCATCATGCTTTTTGTTTCTAGAATTAATAGGTTTGATTTGGTTGAGTCGACCTTGCTTTGTGTTTGTTTAGCATTCCCTTCTGATTAGGAGTTATTGCATGCCCATTGAGCGTGCCTGGAGAAGAAATTCGATTGGCCGTTTGATCAGCGACGAGAATAGAAACTTTGTCGCTGAAAGTGAAAATTTAGGAAACCCTTCTTTTGAGAGCCCTATATTTGGAAACTTTAGTTTTGAGAATTTGTCTCTTAGTGAGGAAGTTATTCCTAATTTTCCGGTTGTGTCAGAAATGACAACCTTGAAATCTTTGTTGAATCCTACTAGGACTGCTCGTCCATCATGTATCAAGTTGGCTGAAACTCAAGCCAACTATGAGTTGAAACCTGGGACAATACAGATGCTCCCACTCTTCTTAGGAAAAGAAAATGAAAACCCTTATTTTCACATTAGGGATTTTGAAGAAATATGTAGTACCCTAAAAATTCACAACATGTCTGATGAAGCTTTGAAACTTAGGTTATTTCCTTTTTCCCTAAGAGACAAGGCCAAATCTTGGTTATATAGTTTTCTATCTGAATCCATCGAGACATATGAACAACTTACAACTTCCTTTTTAGCTAAATTTTTCCCTAGGCACAAGATATCAAAACTTAGGCAAGATATTTCCACATTTGGGGCAACTAGAAGGAGAATCTTTGTATAAGTATGTGGAAAGGTTCAATGAATTAATAACACAATGCCCCCTATACGGTTTATAAGATCAAAGACTGGTCCAGATCCTTTATGAAGGACTAGATTACCCAATAACGATCATAGTTGAGTCATTGTGTACAAGAAGTTTTGATAGTAAAGATGTTACTGAGGCAATGGAATTTTTGCATGAAATTGCTGAAAAGACCATAAATGGGAATGAAGTAAGGAACCCCCGAGAAAAACTCTTCTGCGCAGAGGTAATATCAATTGGGTAGATGAAATTCTTGAATCAGATGCCAAATATGCTTTTATAGTAAAAATATTAGAAGCCTTAGAATTGAGTCAATCTAGTCGTGGAATAGATCCCAATTCATTTTGGGAAGGACAGACTGTTGAAGAGCAAGCACATGCTCTTTATAATAACACTAGATATGATAACCGATAGAAGTTCAATCCATATTCAGAAACATATAACCCTGGTTGGAGAAACCATCAAAAAATTTCTTGGTCTAAGGGCCAGAATCAAGGTCAGTCTAGTAACCCTCAGGGTCCACCAGGTTTTGGTTATACTAAGAATTCTTCTGGACCGGCACAATTTTAAAACCCTTCAGACAAGAAGATCATGAGTTTAGAAGAGTCTCTCGCTTTCCTAACATGTAACTCTGCTGAGTTTCAGAAAAAGGTCAACCAAGATTTAGCAGACAATAAGAAGATAGTCCAAGATAACACTCATGCTATTCATGATTTAAAAAACCAATTTAGTCAGTTGAGTGAGTTTTTGAGAGAAAAAGGCAAGTTCCTTGGTCAACCACAACCCAACCCTAGAGGAGTTCATGAGATATCTAATAACCATGTGAATTCAATTAAAACCCTTAAGAGTGGTAGAGTAGTTGACAATGAGGTAACCTCGCCCAATAATGAACATGCTGTACTTCACCCTTCCGAGCCTATAGTTGAAGAGAATGATAAAGTCTCTAAAAAGTTCAATGCGGTTCCCGCTGAACAAGACTTTGTTCCCAGAGTACCATTCCCACAACTTCTAGTACCAACTAGGAAGGAATCCAACTTTAAATGATATAATGGAGATTTTTAAGCAGGTTAATATTAATCTTCCTTTATTAAATGCAATTAGGCAGATTCCTACTTATGCCAAGTTCCTTAAGGACCTTTGTACACGAAAGTGAAAGCTTGGTGTACAGAAAAAATCCTTTATAGCTAGTCATGTGAGTTCAATTATTCAGAATAACACAACTCCTAAGTACAAAGACCCAGGCTCCCCTACTGTTTCTTGTACCATAGGTAAATACAATATGGAGAAAGCGTTACTTGACTTAGGAGCTAGTGTGAACTTACTTCCATATCATGTGTACCTCCATCTAGGAATTTGTGACATAAAACCTAACCAGATAACACTTCAGTTAGCTGATAGGTCTGTAAAAATTCCTCGTGGTATTGTTGAAGATGTTCTTATTGAGGTCGATAGGTTTTTTTTGTCCTGTGGATTTTGTTGTTCTAGATACTCAACCTGTTCCTGACCCAGAAAACCAGATACCTGTGATATTAGGTCGCCCGTTTTTAGCTACATCTAATGCGATCATTAATTGTCGAAATGGTATAATGAATTTATCTTTTGGTAATATGACTATTGAACTGAATATTTTCCATATTAATAAACAACCGCATGAGTTAGATGACACGTGCATTGAAGAGGTGAACATGATAGGAACATTAGTTCAGGAGTCATTACCAGACATCTTATCTGATGATACTCTAGAGAATTGCTTAACCCATTTTGGCTTAGATTTCGATGATGTTAGCACCATTGATCAAGTGAATGCTCTGTTAGACTCTACACCTATGTTAGATACTGATAGATGGAAAGCTAAGTTCGAACCACTACCATTTTCTAATTCCACCTTAATTCCTTCCTTAAAAGAGCCTCCTAAGTTGGACCTCAAACCATTGCCAGATACTTTGAAATATGTGTTTTTAGGCCCATCTGAGACTTTGCATGTAATTGTAGCATCCGATTTGGATAATGATCAGGAAAGTAGGCTAGTAACCGTACTTCAAGACAACAAGGAAGATCTAGGGTGGACCTTAGCAGACATTAAGGGTATTAGTCCCACTGTTTGTATGCATCAGATTCATTTAGAGGATGACACCAAACCTTCTAGGGAGATGCAACGTAGACTGAACCCTAACATGAAAGAAGTAGTTCGAACTGAGGTGCTTAAGTTGCTAGATGCGGGTATTATCTACCCAATTTCAGATAGTAAGTGGATCAGCCCCGTTCAGGTTGTTCCCAAGAAATCAGGTATCACTGTAGTCCGGAATGAAAATAATAAATTAATCCCAACCCGAGTGACCACGGGTTGGTGTGTTTGTATTGACTATAGAAAATTGAACAAGGTCACAAGGAAGGACCAATTTCCCCTTCCTTTCATCGACCAAATGCTAGAGCGATTACCTGGACATAGTCATTATTGCTTGTTAGATGGCTACTCTGGTTATAATCAGATTGTTATTGCCCCAGAAGACCAAGAAAAAACTACTTTTACCTTCCCCTTTGGTACCTTTGCGTATAGACGCATGCCTTTCGGGTTGTGTAATGCACCCGCCACTTTTTAGCGTTGCATGATGAGTATATTTTCTGACATGGTAGAATAAGTTTTAGAGGTCTTTATGGATGATTTTTCTGTGTTTGGTTCATCGTTTGATGAGTGCTTGCATCATTTGACATTAGTGTTGACTAGATGTAAGGAAAATAATTTAGTGCTTAATTGGGAGAAATGTCATTTTATGGTTCGATCAGGAAAGGGCATATCATATCTTCTAAGGGTATAGAGGTAGACAAAGCCAAAGTTGACCTTATTAAGAATTTACAGGTCCCCAAAACCGTAAGAGATATTAGGTCATTCTTAGGGCATGCAGGTTTTTATCGTAGATTCATTAAGGATTTTAGCTTGATTTCTAGACCTCTTTGCAATTTGCTTGCAAAAGATGTTAAGTTTGTCTTTGATGATGCTTGTTTAGAAGCTTTTGAGAAGCTTAAAACTTTACTCACTACCGCCCCCATAGTTCAGGCACCTAACTGGAACCTACCCTTTGAAATCATGTGTGATGCTTCAGATTATGCTATTGGTGTTGTGCTAGGTTAACGAGAAAACAAATTACTTCATGTGATTTACTATGCTAGCAAAACTCTGAATGATGCCCAACTAAACTACACCACCACAGAAAAGGAATTGTTAGCCATTATTTTTGCCTTAGACAAATTTAGATCCTACCTCTTAGGTTCTAAGGTCATAGTCCTTACTGATCATGCTGCTTTAAGGTATCTTATGTCCAAGAAGGATACTAAACCTAGATTGATTAGATGGATCCTTTTATTGCAAGAGTTTTCTCTAGAAATTAGAGACAAAAAGGGTGCTGAAAATGTAGTAGCGGACCACTTGTCTAGGCTTGTTTCTGACGTCCCTGATAATTCCCCTCCTGTGAGGGATAGTTTCCTTGATGAACAACTTTTCCTTGTTTCCCAATCACCTTGGTACGCGAATATAGTGAATTATCTTGTTACTGGTCGAATGCCCCAACATTGGGGTAAACAAGATCGTTCTAGGCTTTTAGCCGAGGTTAAGCATTTCTTTTGGGATGATCCTTATTTGTTTAAGTATTGTCCAGACCAGATTATTAGGAGATGTATACCTGAGAGTTACCAGTCCAGTATTATTTCCTTTTGTCATAATCATGCTTGTGGGGGGCATTTTAGTACTAAGGAAACCGCTGCTAAGATATTGCAGTGTGGATTCTACTGGCCTTCGTTGTTTAAATACACCCACCAGTTCTGTGTTACTTGTGAGCGTTGCCAGAAGTTAAGAAAAATTTCCCGTAGGAATATGATTCCCTTGAACCCTATTCTAGTTATCGAGGTCTTTGATGTATGGGGCATTGATTTTATGGGTCCTTTTCCTAATTCTTTTGGTTACTGTTACATCCTTGTCGCTGTAGATTACGTGTCTAAGTGGATTGAAGCGGTTGCGTGTAGAACAAATGACCACAAGGTTGTGGTCCAGTTTTTGAACGATAACATATTTGCACGCTTTGGTACACCGCGGGCTATAATTAGTGATGAAGGGTCGCACTTTTGTAATCGGCCATTTAGGCTTTTAATGAAGAAATACGGTATTACCCATAAAGTAGCTACCCCATATCACCCACAGATTAGTGGTCAAGTAGAGGTTTCCAACATGGAAATAAAACGTATTTTAGAGAAAACAGTTAATCCTAATCGGAAAGACTGGTCATTAAGGCTTACTAATGCCTTATTGGCTTACCGTACTGCGTTTAAAACCCCCATTGGAATGTCGCCTTATCGTCTAGTTTTTGGCAAGGCATGTCAGTTACCTGTCGAGATAGAGTATAGAGCATATTGGGCTGTAAAACAACTTAATTTTTTTCTAGACAAGGCAGAAGCTCACAAGAATCTCCAGCTCAATGAGTTGGACGAGATTCGTAGAGATGCATACGATAGTGCTAAGGAGTATAAGAACAAAATGAAACTTGTGCATTATAGAAATATTTTAAGAAAGTCATTTTCTCATGGTCAAAAAGTTCTTCTGTATGATACCCGTTTGCATCTATTCCCCGGGAAGTTATGCTCTCGGTGGACGGGTCCTTTTATAGTATGCACTGTTTATCCTCATGGTGCTATTGAGATTGAGACACTGGATGGTAGTAGTTCTTCAAAGGTTAACGGTCAAAGATTGAAACCATTTTTAGAGCCCTTTCCTACAGGTGATGTTGAGGAGGTCCCTATAGAGGACCCTTCTTACCTTGATTGACCATCAAGGATGTTATTGTACATTAATAAATTTTTGTAGGTTTTGTTTTTATTTTTTTCTGTCTTATTCTCCAAAGAAGGATTGTTACGCTTCGCCCAGGTACTATCTTTCTGACTTACCTCTTTATTCCTCTAGTTAACTATATTTTGGTATTGCACTTTAATTTGAAACATTGAGGACAATTTTAGTTTAAGTTTGGGGGTAAAGGAGAAACTTTTAGTTGAAATAATAAAACTCCAAACTTTAGAAACTTGTGAACAATTCAGGGTGACACTTACCATTCTAGGTATATGGAAACTTAGCTCTTTTTCTATAGGAATTGGTGTGCGTAGCTAATTGGTCTATTCATAAAATGATTCCTAGCTTAGGTGTTAGAAATAACATGATAGTTGTCACCATTTCTCGGAATCTATCTTGACCATATCACCCTCGGTTTTTATTTTTGTAATTTTTGTGTTTCTCTAAGTGATTTGGTGGGGCGCCAGTATCAAATTGTTATCACTGCCACGATGAAGTGTTTGAGATCAAGCCCCATTATTGTATTAGTTAGACTTATTGTATTACTTTTTCCAAAAAAAAATAAAAAAATTGACTGACACTTTGATAGCAATAAATGTGTGTTCTCCCTGTCTCTGTCGCCTAAGCAAGCGTGGAATGCAGGATCCATGAGAACTATAATGTATGTTGTCAATGCATTTAAAATATTTTCAATAAATCGACCGCTGGGACCCTTGTATATACCAGCTGAGTCGATAATTAGTTTAAGAAATAAGACTAGTGAGAGTGTATCTCAAGCCATTCATCATGGCACTAACCTTCAGACAGATATGGGAAACACCGTTCACCTTAGTCAACACTTGCAATCTTCATATTTTTCATGTTCATCTTCTAAATCTTTTCATGTGATTGAACTGTGATAGATTCTGAGACTTGTGGTTGAACGATTATCTGAGTAGAGCTCTGTTGTCTTATATATGAATTTTAGTATGCTTGAGTAAACACTCGTGTACATCAATTGAACTCATATAGGGTAATGATTCCCATAGCCGAAGAATTGAGTAAGCGAACTAAATAGTTTGTTTAGTGTCTACCCTTAATCGTTCACGAGTCGCTAAAATTTGGAGTACAGGTTTTGTGGGTTAACCTCTTGTAAATCCTTACGAGACAAAACTCGTCCACTAGGGACACCTAGGGGTTTAACAGCTTATTACATATGCTAAATGTAGTCGCGATTCCTGCGAAAGTGAGTTAGGATTTTATTTTCTAGATTAGATTTGCTCGAGGACTAGCAAATAATAAGTTTGGGGGTATTTGATAGATACATTTTCGTGTCTAATTTGTTCTTTGTTAAAACTCAATTTTGTACTAATATTGTGATTTTATGTAATAATAGGTATTTATGGAAAAATAACATTTGGGAAAAATTGGCATGGAAAATTGATAAAGGCACCCGGACATTGGATATGGGCACCCCTTCTTCACGGTTCAAAAACTTAATTTGGCGGGAAGATTTTGGCTTAAATGCAGATTTGATTCTGAGCATAATTTTCACGTGATTTTTGGGTCAAAAGTCACAGAGAATGATTACCATAACTAAAGTGATAAATCATGACCAGAAGATACGTGAAAATCACTAGAAATATTCAATCACAAATCATGATTATCTTTTTCTTCTCTCTCGAGAGAAATATTTTTGGGAATTATTTGGTGAAGAGAATATCCACAGAGAATCAGTATCAAATACCTATATTCATACACCAGAGACGATTAAAAGATACTTAAAGATACCGAGGATCGAATCATATCAAAAATCAAGAAAAAATATCATCGGGTTAATGAGTTCCTGTTGAGAATTAATTGAGGGATTTGGAGGTGTTATGAAGCTATAAAAAGGGGTTTCGGGTATCATAGAAGGGAGGAGGAAGCTTAGGGTAAGGTTCATAGAGGCAGAGAAGCTCGAAAAATCAATCCAGAGATTTTGCTGCTGCTGGTGCACGAAGAACAAGAAAAGGCGACAGAAGCTTTAACCGAAAGGCGACGGAATCTTCATCCAGTTTGCAACAAAATCTTCATCCTGTTTGCAACGATTATTTCAAATCAGCAATATTTGTTCTTTAGACCCTCTGTAACAGTGAATCTGTAACGCATATAATCGTTTCTAATTCACTGTTTTATCTATTTTTCTCATTTTTAATCATTTGTGAACATTTTGAGAATTGAATTGTAACTCTGAGCAAATGAAAAATATGAGGAGCTAAACCTCATCTCTGAGGCGACGGTGGAAGCTACGTCTACCAAAAATTATGTGGTAATGTTATTTAATTAATTTATGAAACTATTTTATGATTGTTTGTGTTAATTAAAAATTGATTTAATAATTTTTATAGAGCCATTGTGATTTCGTCAGATGGTATATGCTTTGCCTAGGGTTTAGATATTCCATGCTTTTGTTATACAATTGTTACTTTAAGAATTTACTTATTGCAACATTTTAGAATCAAATTAAAAGTTAGAATTGCATGATTATAATTATTGAATTTAATCATTATAAAAATTGGAAAAATAGTGGAAACCTAGCCTCAGTGTTCTCTCAAATTGATTATCATCTTTACTTGAGTTTTTATTATTTTTAGTCTTAAAAATTAAATTTAAATCCAAATCTTCACAAGTCTTAACGAACTTTTCTTACCACTTTACGAATTGCATCACCTCCCCAGGAAGTGGGACAATCGGCTATATTGTAGTGATGTAGAGATATTTTTTACTAAATTTTATTATTTTACTAAAAGTATTATATTATAAGTATTATTTTAAAAAATTATATTGTAGTGAAGCATTAAATGATAGAGGCATAAATGGGTCTATAAGTCAATAGGAAAGCTTAGTAAAAGTATTATATTATAAGTATTATTTTAAAAATAAATTATTTTAGTGAAGTATAAAACGATAGAGGCATAAATGGGTCTATAAGCCAATAGAAAAGCTTATTAGATATCAGGGACCAATAAGGCTTTGATACTATTTTATCCTACACAAACCATCACAGATGAAAAGGTTATCCCCGTTGATATCTTTGAACCCCTCTCCACTGTTCTAAAAATAATATTTAAAGAACAAAAGCATACCATATCATGTTCTATGGCACCTTCACAACACTACCATCTAATATCGCGAGCCTTTAAATTTTGTGCTTATTATTGTCTGACATCTTTTAAATTAATGATCTCTTGTTGTAGTAATTTAGTGGTGTTAGAGCAATCACAGTCATTGGACCAAATGATGCACCAAATCCATATTTGGTCTTTGGTCCGTCCAAATTGAAAATTAGTGGGGAGTGTAAATTAAGTCTCTGGTCCACATTCGACCGATTAAAGATTATTTTTAATCTTTAGTCGCCAATTTTCAACAGCATTCTTGCGATCAAAGAGTTGGTTTAATCGACGAAATCGACCATACACGATTAAAAGTAATCGTCCGACCCCGACTAAAAATTATAATCAAGCGAAGTCCCAGGAGTTCGTTTGTACACAAGCGGTGGACTAGGATTTCGTTTAAAAACACGAGCGAGGAGCCAGGAGTTCGCCAGCCGAAGCGATACGTTGGGGCTCCGCTTGCATAGACGATAAGCTAGAGTACCACTTGTATCTAAGCGCAAGACTAGTTTTGCGCCCAGGGTGAGCAAAGCTGCACTGCTTCGCCTGGTCCCATGTGGGGTCACAGCCCCTCGCCTAATCCCAAGCGCGACTCCATCTACTCGCCTGGCCTCAAGCACTACTCCAATAGCTCGCCTAGTCCCATGCCATTTTCATTTTTACCGTTGTAAATTGTTATCGTTGATCAACGAATATAATTTGTATTATGATACAACTATAAATAAATGAATTCTTATCTATTATTCCCATTTGAAACCAACTCTTTTACATTTCATAGGTAATGTCGGGTTACGAAAATTTTAGGATTAATGCAAAGATTTTTACTATAGAAGAAGATTTATCAATATGTCGAAACATAGTGTTACATTATCCGACAAGGGGTCATGAACGTCGGATGAATGGTTCAATGAGCATGCAATGGTTAGAAGATACACATGCTAACTTTTGTAACAAAACCGGTAATCCCAACAACCGGAACCGAGCAGGCATTTTCTGTCGATATGTGCAAATCACAAAGGAAGTACTAGAATTTTCTTCTTTAACCGCTAAGGTGAATTCGCATTATGAACGAAACTGATAATGGAGTTGTTGCCAGATCTCTAGAGGGATGGAAAAGATGGAAACATTCAGATTTCAAGTACAAACCTCATTTCGAGATCCTAAGGGTGATGGAAAAATTCAATCCTTTTGTGTTGATTATTCTCCCAGGAAGTGAAGAACGTCGTCCCCGTCATCCTACAAACTAATGCTTAAGGTTTCATAATAGGTTTACTTAAGTAATTAAGTGTAATCTGCTGATTTATTATATTTCATTTCCTTTATTATATACCTTTCGATTCAATGAAATGATTACAAAAAAAAATTATTTCCGGTTATAACGATTGAGACCCTGGAATTTTGAAAATATTGTAGATCAACCAAACTCTAAAAAGAAAAAATAGCAAAAAACTAAAAAACGTTGGAGAAAGTGAGGAGTTACTTCCGGTTACATTTTGTACTTCATGAACTCGTAGCTTTCTTCAAATGTGAATTCTTCTCCTTTTTCCCGATAATAGTGCATTTTTGCGAGATCCTCCTATGAAAAAATCACATAATGCGTCAATTTAACTATGTTGTTATTGTTAGACCAAAAAACTGAGAAACAAAAGATACTTACAAATTGTTGAATCGACAACCCTAAATGGGTGGGGTTAAGGATTCGTTGTTGTATAACTATATAATCAGCTATTCCATTTCGGATAAGTTGGTATCTATCATGAATTTCTTCAACAAATCTTTGCTTTGGATTTCCATAATACTGAGCATAATTGATGTGGATCCTACCCCAAAAGGTTTCATGTTCAACCATTCAGTCTATGACATCTTGACGTATGGTTTCATTATACCAGGTGTGGGTTATAGCCAAGTCTTATACTGAATCAAATGTTGACATGGTTGCAGTAGAGTTATAAACTGAATTACAAAGAGGAGATGGATAAATGGAATTTGTAGAGTGTATGAAACTGGTGTATGATATATTTTGTAGATAACACACTTGTATATAGGATATAGAGAGAGGCTTAACGACTAGTATTTTTAAAAACTTACTACTTTCCATTATTTCTCCCTATCCTATAGAATTGGTTAAGAAAAAATGATCAGACAAATGGTACCAATAGATTCAAATACATACTACTATGCAAATGAGTGTGTAATTTATAGGACACTGACATAAACGACAAAGTTAAAAAAAATGAGTTTTGCTTTAACACTACAAATCAAAAACCCATTGTTCCAAAAGTATTTTGAAAATACAATTCATATTTGAAAAATGTAATCTTCAATCGGAGGTGGATCTTGGTGGGATAAAAAAAGGCAAAGATGGTCTGTCATTTTGCATATCTGATCCAATTGTTGATGAAGATCCCTGGCCCATTGTCTGAGCAAATGTGGCAAACCCAAGCGGTTGTTGTTGACGATAATGATTAAGCTGCATGTTTAACAAGGCATTCTCACTTCAGAGGTTGTTGTTTTCAGCGTCTTTAGTAGTAATGTACTCCCACCGCTCCTTAGTTTCAGCTAACGTAAAATGACGCAACTCTTGCTTAAAATTAGACAAATCTTAAGAAAAATTATAGGCCGCGACCTGGGATGAAAAAAAATAGATTGCCTATTGAACCAATTAAATCTACTAACTTCAAATTTGCAATGCTTTATTGAACACTTACGCATGGTAGTTTTTGTGGGGGAGGAATAGGTACATGTTCACGAGGACGTCGGATGGTGTGTTTGATATGGTCACCAGCAAGGACGTACGTTTCAACCTCCCAATCAACTTCCGTGACATATTTGTAAATGTCAGTAACATGTCGCCAATATTCATAATACACTTCGTAGTCCACGACACGTACATATTCACTAGCATTGACCGACTGGTTGACTATCATGTCCTCAATCTCATCGTCGGTGAAGTTGGAAATGATGCTCGGGGGGTTTGTAGGAACACCCCACGTTGGGTTGTTCTGCCTCCAACAACGATCTCCGAGATACATGTTATGCTTTATCCAAGAAATGTACAATAAACACATACCTATCAGATAAACAAAATAAAATTGAAAAAAAACAACGAAATATGTCTAAATTATCTAAAAACTCTCGGTGTCTAGCCAACTGAATGTAACCCCTTTCCCATAGAGCCCAACCACTTTGCTTACGATTTGTTGTGGGAGATAGTGAACTGCAATTAACCACGGTTTCCAGTTCACTGAGTCAACATGAAATTGGTTCAGTTCAGTCCTTGACCGAACAATGTCAATCCCCTTCCTCTGGCTACACAACCACCTTCGACATCTAGGCCATTGATTTTCAGTTTCAGGTGGAGGGTTATTTGGACGACAAATGCCCAGATATTTGTACCCCCAAAACTACAATATCAATATAACCATTGGAATAAACACCTTAGCATCAAATTTTTATTTAAAATAATTATAAATAACAATAAATAATTTACCTCAAAAATATAAAAGGGTCCGGAAAAGCGCACAATGTCGAAAAATGTAGACAAGAGCAAATACGGTTCGTTCCCACGAGGAGTTTGGATTAAAATATTTTTTTTAGATTCTATCTATAAAGAATTAAATTAACTAATGAATTAAAATTATTGAATAAAGTTTGGAAAATAATAAGAGGAAAACGTTAAAGTTCCGGGAATCCGTTGTAGATCAGGGTTTAATTGCGTTCGTCACATAGGGTTTCAATTTCAAGAGAATTGTTTGTTGTCAACCTAAGGTAAAATCTCGAAAGAACTAAGTATACGGGGCATAAGAGTCAAAGATTATTCATAAAAGGATTTAATACGAGGTTTCAACGAGTTCTCCTACTAACCAAACAATGATCTATACGTGGCATAGAACATGCAAAATTATCGAGAAGGTAAAACGCTGAGAGAAAGAGAGAGAGACAAATTAATAATATTTAGTTTATACAGTAAATAACCCTAGTTTCGAAACAAATAAAACCATCTCTACAAGTTCATCCTTTCTCCCTAACAAGGGAATTAGCCCGACATGGCTTTCTCAAAAGCCATATAAATTAATAAAAAGAAAACACAAACTAACCCTTTTTTCTGTCCGTGAAGCTTTTGTATCCGGAGGTTGTCTGCCTCTTCTCTCTGAAAAGTTGTTTTTTTAAAACTGCATCTAAGCTTCCCTTTATATAGGCTTTGGTAACCTCCTCTTGATCCTTATCCAACTAGGAAACCTAGTCTCATTAAACTTTTCCATTTTATTTTGATTCCTTGTCCAATTAGGAGACTTAACATCCTCAAAAACCAACAAAACCCCTAATTTTCACGTCAAAGGCGAGCCCAAAACGCTTCCCTTATTTCTCTTCCCGCGCAGGCCCAATAAGGCCCAACTGATACCAAATTCAAGTTGGTTTCACGGTTTTGCCCATAACTTCTTCATACGAACTCAGAATGACCTCATTCTTTTTGCGTTGGCTTTTCCTTTTAATTCTCTACAAAATGGTGGGTACAAATCCTGTAATAGACTGAGATTCACTGCGTCTTTGGCAATTCTTCTCTTATAAAGCTCAATTTCACTTGTTTCAGAGACGTAACCTAATAAAACAAATAAACTACAAAAGTAATAATAACACACGGTAATTCACAAAAAATATAACAAATAAGTATAAGGAAATGATACTTAAAACGTATAAGTTATGCACTTATCAAATTCCCCCACACTTGCCTTTTGCTAGTCCCGAGCAAACTACAAATCTAAACTAACATAATAATACAACTCCCTTTAGTTGAGGAAACGGTTACACTTAGCACGTGAAACAATCCTTTAAACCCCTAGGTGTCCCTATGGACGATTCATAGTCTCGTGAAGGTTTACAAGAGATTTATCCATAAAACCTACTCCAACTTCTAAGAAGTTAGAAGTATAAAGAACATTATTCTCATGCTTAACCCTTGAGTTAGGAGAAAACCACCATAATAAAGAATCCAGGTTCGAGAGTGATCGGATACTTCTGCCTCACCAATAAGGTTTTATAAATTTGACACTCAAAGGACGCATTTTATGGTTCACACATGTGTGTAGGTAGGAATGAAGTATAGAAATCCTACACACTTTGAATAGTAAGAAGGAAAGGTAACCTTCCGAATAATATGAAGATGTATCCCATAGAAAGTGGGACGAAAAAGAACCCCTTTTTATTTTTCTAGTGACCTCTAATAAAGGAAATCAATCACTATGCAAGGATGGGAATGCTTACTTACCTTCTCATCAGATCGACAATCAACACCACTCTCACAACATCCAATTGAAACGTCTTCGGTCTTCAACTATAGATGATGAACTCTAGAACTTCGTAGAACCTTGACAATTTGTAACTAATTTACTCAATTTTTTGTTATTAGAAACTCCTCTATAGATTTTTCTTCTTCCCACGACCTTATTGAATGAATACTAAAACAATGATAAATTTTTTTTTTGACAATATAAATTGAAAAATAAATGACGAAATTACTATGACCGTGGGATAGAAAATTTACCACTTGATTCTTCACAACATGTATTGCCTTGATATCATGAACTTTACTAACTTATATCTTTTGATTTCTTTTGCTTTTGTACATAAGTCTTCAACATATTAATTGTGTTGTTCCTTTACTGAATATGGAATTTTGCTCTTTCATAAACTGTTGCTTTTTAAACCTTAATTGTTTTCATCTTTCCTTTGAATTTTTGATATTCTGCTTGTTGATGATGATATGTTTCTATGGACCTGTTGTTGTCGAGAGAATGGTGTCAACTGCAAACAAGACTACAAGATAAAGTTAGTAATTCTGATGACACCCTCATGATTGATAGAAATAACACTCAAGAGATCAAAAAGTAGTGCTGAAATTGGTGCGAGGCTGGGTAGCTCATCATTCTACCCGGAATTTGCGCAGATGGAACACTCTAAACAGACAATTGAAGTTTTGGTGCCTCACTCATGGGTATTGAATGATCAGCAACTCTAATAATGTATTCTCTACCGGCAATTTAAGTCCATTTTTGTCATCTCTAGCCTCTCAAAAACTAAGCACTCCGAATATAGTTCTCTAATACTTCTAAGTTCAGTTGTTTCGGTTAGAACTCCGTATGTAAACGTAGCTAGAAGTATACTAAGTGACTCTAAAGTATCTAAAAGTTGAAGGTTTTCATGCAAATAATTTGAAAATTTTCTGCCTAAAAAGTGAATACTTAAGAATTATATATGCTTAAACTCCCCCACACTTAAACTTTACATTGTCCTCAATGTATACTAATTCATCCAATGTAAAATCAAGATGGGAAATCCTAGAATGATATAAAACAAGCAATCAAAAACTAAAAAGAGAAGGTGAAGGAAACAAATCTGATGGGTTGACTCCCATGAAGAAAATGATAGTATCATATAGCAATAGTCGGAACAACTGTGGGTCATCTGGATCAAATAGTGATATCACCAGTAAAAGGAACCTGCAACAAGCCAAGAAAAAAAACAACCTGAGCACACCCTTATCTAGGTTTCTATTTAAAACAACTATTTCTAGTTGTGGTTCAGGTTCAGGCTCTATGAAAGGGTCTAGATAAACTATTTCCATGGGTTGGATTTCCTCGTAAATAGGATCAATAGGGTCAGGTTGTGGAGTCTGGAATAACTCAAGTAAGAACTTAGAAGCACATAATAATAACCTGAATAATTACGGATCCTCAAAGTCAAATTGATTTGACTCACACAGTTGATTACTATGAAAATGGTCATTCTTAAGAAAATGTGTCGATTGTAATCTCCTAAAGATATCTTGCTTAGTCTCAATACTTAATAACTGACACATTTGAAATTTGTACGTTCCCACATATGGAAGAAATTATTTTGGTGGGAAAAAAAAAATTCAATCTTGGTATTATCGCCTAGGTAAACCACATCGACCAGAGGATGGGTTTCTAACAACTGAACTTCTTTCTGGACATTAGGTTCAGGAAGTATAGTGTGAAGATGTGCAAAATAGTAGAGGTGCATATGTCAAGTCCCAAGTTAGGGACCTTTATTCAAAGGTAGGGTACAGAGGGAATGATAATTACCCCCACACTTAGAATCTTGGATGTCTCTAGATAGACTAGTCATAATTTCCATATTTTCTAAATCGTCAGATTCTTGAAAATCGTCAATTTCTACTTCTAAATTATGATCAGGTGGTGCATAATCTGACAAATGTTTTACCTCATTAATAACACTATCATTGTCAATCCCAAAGTGCGCTAAAATAGCTTCAAATGAATCAAAGTATTTTATATGATTAGAAGGTATATAAGTTTGCACATCTACTTCCTCTGAGTTATTAAACTCGACAATAGTATCCCATGTATGAACAGGTTCTTCTAAATCATCATTTGAATAACTAGGGTGTCTAATCCAAACCTCATCCATTTAAATAGGCATATCATCATTAATATGATCGTGAGTTGGACTAGATTCAAATTTTATAACATTGTCATCATTGTTATAATCACAAGTGTCAAGTTCATCATCATTATCAAAACATACATATTGATCATCACTATCATCAACAAGTGTTTGCTGGAATGCCAGAATTCTTAATCTTTGTTTAATGCTAAGCGGTTTGTGTTTATAATACTTCTCATATATCATTAGAGGGTTATCATCAATTTCCTCAGGTGGAACAAAAACTTCCTTATGCCCTTGTTCCATATATTCCCGAATTGTCATCTTAGATGATGTCTCCTGAGAATTGCGACAATGTTGTTCAAATGATTTTTCCATGTCGTGACTCCATTATTCCAACTTAGATGAGAGTGATGCATATGGTTCACAGTATGATTGATCATCTCTCTCATACTGTGAATTATACGTGTGTGAATAATAATTTGAATTAGTATATTGTAACTCATAACCTGGGTAAGGTTGGTAATAATCATAACCTTCACAAGGTCCGGAATGATCATACCCATGAGAATAATTCCAATCTTCGGGATTCATAATACAAGGCAAAATATACCCAATAACTCACCTTGTAAAAGCTTTATGAGAATATCAAACATTTACTTACTCAAAAAGATAAATCCTAAATTGGAAGGGAATTTTTAAACAATCACAAGCAAGACTGACTCAACCAAATCACCTATCGAATCTAGCAAACAAAAATCAAGATGGCTCCACTTAGATTGTTTCTGGACCAACTTCTATTCTTTCGAAAGGCAACTAGTTACAGTTCTAGCAAACCTCTTAGAACGATCCGAATTAGATTAAGTCGAAGAAAAACAGGATATGCTCTAAAGAGCTTTGATAACCCTGTCTCTTTGGAAACGTTTCCCTGGGTTACAGGGCGGCTCTAATTTCAACTTAAAATAATCTTCCTGAACTTCGAGTTGGGCTAACAAAGTAAACAATACAGTCCTTTTGAATGAGTTTCCTTTAAGCTCGTTACCCTATCGGTCTCTTTCTAGTCAAAATTTTAAGGTTTAGGTTCGCGTTTGGTAACGTGTTCCTAAAGCGGGCAAGAAGAAAACGGTGATGAAATCCGAGTCCTTATCTTATATGGCAAGTTCTTTCCCTTTACTAGAAAAGTAAATCCGTATTCAGGTCCTCAGCATATATGCACACGAAGGAATACAGTAAACCCACTTGCAAGGGATTCGTGGGTTGATCGAATCTTACCTCCCGTACCAGACGGGCGACGAACCCTTGACGTCGACTCGGGCCACTAACTCTTGTGTCAGTGTACGAACCCAAGGGGCTGAGACAATATCGCAAATGTCGTCCTTCCCTGTGCAGTTTATATTTAATACTACCCTTCCGTAGGGTTTAAAAAAAAAAAATGTCCGCAATGTCCCAAAAAAAAATTACAAAAATAATTAAAAATTTCTTAAAACAATTTTCTAAATTAAATTAACTAATCAAAATCCTAAAAACTAAAAATTAACTATTTGTCTCCTTCTACGTTCGTTCAGCTTTAACTTTACTCCAAGTCTTTTAATTACCAAAATATTTGGCTCAATTTCTTTTCGTTTCCGTTTCCCAAAACCTGCAGCAGCAGATAAATATCAAAAGCGTAAAATTGAACAAAACAATAAAAATCTAAAAAATAATATAAAATCTAACCTAAAAATAAATAAATAAATCTAATCGGAAAACAACTCCCCGGCAGCTGCGCCTAAAACTTGATGCGTCGGAAAACCGACTTTGTTTTACCGCAAGCGCACAGTGTCGAAAGATGTAGACAATAGAAAATACGATTCGTTCCCACAAGGAGTTTGGATTAAAATATTTTTTTTAGGTTCTATCTATAAAGAATTAAATTAACTAGTGAATTAAAATTATTTAATAAAATTCGGAAAATAATAAGAGGAAAACGTTAAGGTTCCGGGAATCCGTTGTAGATCAGGGTTTAATTGCGATCGTCACATAGGGTCTCAATTTCAAAAGAATTGTTTGTTCTCAACCTAAGGTAAAATCTTGAAAGAACTAAGTATACGGGGCATAAAGAGTCAAAGATTATTCATAAAACGATTTAATACGAGGTTTCAACGAGTCCTCCTACTAACCAAACAATGATCTATACGTGGTATAGAACATGCAAAATTATCGAGAAGGTAAAATGCTGAGAGAGAGAGAGAAATTAATAATATTTAGTTCATATAGTAAATAACCCTAGTTTCGAAACAAATAAAACCATCTCCACAAGTTCATCCTTTCGCCCTAACAAGGGAATTAGCCCGACATGGCTTTCTCAAAAGCCATATAAATTAATAAAAAGAAAACACAAACTAACCCTTTTTTCTGTCCGTGAAGCTTTTGTACCCGGAGGTTGTCTGCCTCTTTTCTCTGAAAAGTTGTTTTTTTTAAATTGTATCTAAGCTTCCCTTTATATAGGCTTTGGTAACCTCCTCTTGATCCTTATCCAACTAGGAAGCCTAGTCTCATTAAACTTTTCCACTTTATTTTGATTCCTTGTCCAATTAGGAGACTTAACATCCTCAAAAACCAACAAAAACCCTAATTTTCACGTCAAAGGCGAGCCCAAAACGCTTCCCTTATTTCTCTTCCCGCGCAGGCCCAATAAGGCCCATCTGATACCAAATTCAAGTTGGTTTCACGGTTTTGCTCATAACTTCTCCATACGAACTCAGAATGACCTCATTCTTTTTGCGTTGGCTTTTCCTTTCAATTCTCTACAAAATGGTGGGTACAAATCCTGTAATAAACTGAGATTCACTGCGTCTTTGGCAATTCTTCTCTTGCAAAGCTCAATTTCACTTGTTTCAGAGATGTAACCTAATAAAACAAATAAACTACAAAAGTAATAATAACACACGGTAATTCACATAAAATATAGCAAATAAGTATAAGGAAATGATACTTAAAATGTATAAATTATGAACTTATCACCAAGCAATAAAAATCAAACATTCTAATAAAACTAAATTCATCATTAACAAAATACAACAATCTCAATGCACATATTAAGACCCAATATCATAATTACCCTAATGCAAATACTTCCTTATGTTTTTAAATTTAAACATTGTAAATTCCCAATTTTTCTAGACAACCTACTCAATTCAATAAAAATTTAACCACAACCCCACTAAAAGTAAACAATAACTTCATCAATTATATCTTCAATTTAACAAATATCAACAAATTCTTATACCCAATTTATAACTTTCATAAACCCTAAATTTTTTCCTCATTCCTTAATTACATCCCAATAATTAGAATTCGATAATCAATTTATAACATGATAATTACATAGTTTAGCATACAACATTTACAACCAATTGAACAACAAAATCATCAAAATAATTTTCAAAGATAAATATACTCATTTTTTTTGTTAAAAGATACCTGATTTTGCTTGGGAAAATCTTGAGCGAAGTATGGAAATGATGTAACGAGACTTTGGGTCCTCGCTTAGTGAAGTTGGGAGGAGATTTCGGAAGTATGTGTGGCTGGATACAGGAGGAAGAAGAGAAAATATGCGGAAGAAGAAGAGAAAACTAGGTTAAATCAGATGAAATAGTGAGGAGAACTCCTAGTAGCTCGCCTGGGAACACCAAGCGAAGAGCTGGTGTGTCGCCCGCACAATTTCATCACACGCTCTCTCCGCACAAGCACAAGTTTCTCAAGCGAACGACTGGAGTTTTGTTTGGTCGGGCGGAGTGCTCTGTCATCTAGTCTGAAACAAGCGAGATCCCAAAATCGCGTCCGTCTACTCAGACGAAGTGTTGACACTTCACTCTACTATAAGCGCCCCTCCATCCATTCGCTTGACTACTCATGGATGTTCTTCCAGCGTATGAAAGATCAAAATGTTTGATCTTTAATCTTTGATTTTCATCTTCCCGCTGCAGTTGTCGTTAGAGCATCCGCAGCGGAACGATTATAACACGGATTAAATATTAAAAGTAATCTTTAATCGCCAAAAATGAACCGCAGCCTGCGATCAATGATTAAAGGTAATCGACGGAATCAACTGTGTATGATTATAAGTAATCTCCCAACCCCGACTAAAAATTATAATCAAACGAAGTCCCAAGAGTTCGTTTGGACTCAAGCAGTAGTCTAGCATCTCGTTTAAAAACATGGGCGAGAAGCTAGACTACCGCTACCCGCCAAACGCAATATCAGAGGTTCGTCCACTGTGAGCGAGTACCTAGAATGTCATATGCGTTCAAACAAAACTACAAGTCTTCGCCTGAGTCTCAGCGCAGTGACAGTATTTCGCACTGTCCCATGCGTTACTCCAGCTGCTCGCATACATCAATATTTCCTTACCGTTATTTTTACCCTTAATATATGTTACCGTTGATATAGTCGTTGGTTGTATAACGGTTATATTTTTACACTATATGTAGAATACTAAACTCATGTCATTTTATTCAACTCATCATTGTATTTGAAATTTCTAAAGTTCCTCACAATTTAATAAGTTTGCGAATCAATTAGGATTATGGCGCCAAAGCTACCCCGAGGTCCAAATTTTTCTACATTTGAAGATCTTACGATATGTACAATCCATTTGTCGACATCTCAAGATTGTAATATTGGTACCGATCAATCTGAAGAAAAATTATGGTGTCGTATATTACATCGGATGAAAGAAGCAATACCTTCGATGCCACCACGTAGTTGGACCTCCCTTCAGAAACGATTTCAAATTATAAGTAAAAATGTAGCACTTATGTCTGCAAAGGAGGCCGAAGTGGAAAGGGAACATCATACTGGATGGGCCCCCGAAAATAAGGTAACTACTCAATTAATTTTGCAACTTACATTAATTTTTCAGATTGTATATCCTTTACTAAATTGAATTGAAAAACTAGATTGCAGAAGTAAAGAGGCTTTTCAAGGAAGCTATTGGGAGAAGTTTTAAGCATAAAGATTGCTACACAGTTATGTTAGATAATATTAATATTAATTCCAGACGGTCGACAACTGTTTTCGATTCACAACCTGAGTCTGATTACGACAACGTTGAGGACAACCTTGAAACACAAGACCTAGATGGTTCCAGTGCCTATAAAGACATTGGAGATATCCTTAACACATTAATCCATCCAATGGGGAAAAAAGATGCCAAACGACATAAGACAAAGGGAAAACAAAATAGGGTGAACAAAATAAAATGATGCAGAATATCTATAGAGAGCAAAAAAGCTCCAACGCCAAATATACAGAACAAATAGAACTGAAGAGGGCAGAGAGAGGAGCTGAGTTGGCAGCAATACTTGCTGATTCAAATGCAAAGTTTGCAGCAAAACAAGCTGATTCAAATGCTAAGTTTGCGGTAAAACTTGCGGCAAAACAAGTTAGGAAAGAAGCAGAAGATAAGTTTCATACAATGACGATGGATCTCTCCGGGATGGACGATGTATCAAGACAGTACATCGAAGTTAGGAGGGCAGGAATTTTGAAGAAAAGATTAAACCAATCATAGATGCCATTCTTATTTAGCATTGTCATATTTAGTTTGAGCTTTTATGAATTTATTTAGTTATTGTTAGTTTTTTTTAATCAATAAATTGTTATGTTTTTAATGTCTCCTCATTTAATAAAAAATTTAAATTACTTTTGTTTTTTAAAATTAATTCAGATACTCAGACGAACTCAACAGAACGTTGTCAAATAACAAGACCTTAATAAATAAAGATAACATCACTCTCGCTAGAATCGGGGGTACACTTACAAGAGATTTTCACCCAAAACCTATATATAGGTTTTACAAAACTTCAGTCATCGCCAGCAGATGATCATATGTGTTCGATCAAGTCATTGCGCAAACGAATCCCAGTCTGTTTATCGAATATTGAACGTTTGCATTGGTCCTTTAATAATCTCAAAAGTTGAGAAGTGTTCTGCCTAGAAATATGTACTGGTGCACCGTGGCTGCGTTGCTCATACTCATGCGGTCAATCACCGGGTAAGCGTTCATCTTCGACTATCATGTTATGTAGGATGATGACAATTTTCATGATATATGCTAAACGTCTGGATTCCACATATGTGCGGGTTGCTTGATGATTGCAAATTGATTTTGCAGCACACCGAAGCCCCGTTCCACATCTTTTCGACAACCTTCCTGCATATCGGAAAATTTCTGTTTCTTTTGGGAATCTGGATGCTTAATCATAGTCAGAATAGTTAGTGTCTCTGGGTATATTCCATCACCTAGATAATACCCCATATCGTATTGATTTCCGTTAACTAAAAAATTCACTGCAGGTGATGTACCGTCGATTTGATTTTTGAAGATATACGAACGGTTCAACACATTGATATCATTGTTAGAACTCTACATAAAACCCAAAGATCATACGACACCACTGCCTCTAGGATAATACTTTCTTTACCCTTGTACGCGGTATAAGCACCAGATTCAGCTGATGGGCATTTGTCCCATTTCCAGTGCATGCAATCAACACTACCAAGCATCCCTGGAAATCCCCTTTTTTGGTTCTCAGCAAGAAGGAGTTCAACATCACGCTCAGTTGGTGTGTGCAAATATTCATCCCCGTACAATCGGATTATAACCCGGCAAAACCACTGAGTTGCTGCCAAAACTGTGGATTCCCCAATACGTAAATACTCATCAATTGCATCTGCCGCATATCTGTAAGCTAGCATTCGAATTGTTGCAATAATTTTTTGGTGAGGGGTTAATCCAAGAACACCGCATGCATCTCATTTTTGAACAAAATAACTATTTACCGCCACAACATCACCCAGCATACAGTTGAATAAATTTTCGACGCATTCTAAATCTTCTACGGAATACATGTGCCGGAAACATCGGGTTTTTTCAAAAGTAATCTCTCCATAGAATTTTGGCGCCGACATCACAGTTTCTTTCTATTTATGTACGTGTATGTGGACAGTTCATATTTGAAACAATTAACCCAGCATTTACGGCTAGGTTATTATAGTTCAATGCAAGTGAACTTTCGTCTAATGAGTAATAACTATTGATATTTGATGAGTAATAACTATTGATATTGTTTTCATCATCACATTCAGACGAAGAAAAAGAATAAGAAGAAAAAAAAGAAGTATGAGGAGGAATAATAGAAGAGGAACCATACTCGTAAATGTTATTTAGAGAGTTTGCAAAAAAAAAATTGGTTTGTTGTTTTGTAGGAGAAGATAATATTTTTGGTTTGTATTGTGGGAGTAGCCGGTGAGTAATTTATATGAAGCTTCATATATGATTTTGAATATTGATATGACAACAAATCTAGTCCATTTCAATGCAAAAATGACCGTTGAACATTGTCAGACATATTAATCGGAGGTTGGGAAGCAATGAAAGAAAAAATGGGCAGAATATGGAGTATAATTATAAGAAAATAATTGGAAATATTGTATTTCATCTTACAATACAAATATGATGTTGATAGGCACATTTTTGTGTCTATATTGCGCCCGAATATCTGCTTCGATAGTACTCGATTTTACACTTATTATGTCTTTTTATGTCTTTGTAGGTATTTTTGAGAAATAAATAATTTGGGAAAAATTGGCTCAAAAAGTGATAAAGGCACCCAAACTTTGGATTGGTTGCACCCCTTTTTCATTTCAAACATTCGAAAATGGCGGGAAACTTTGTTACATGAAGAAATTGTGCTGCGATGATTAGCAATTGAGTTTTAAGGGTTTTGGAAACTTCTACGAGTACCCAAATGATTCAAACAACCTAAACAACAATAACACACAACAGAGAATTTGAAGCGGAAATAATGGCCGGAAAACCAATCAGGAATCGAAAAACCAAGTTCTACTCTGTTTGGAATTCTCACGTAATCAGAAGTGGATTTGGATAAGTTTTTGGAGTCATAATCGATTCATAAAGCTTATTAGGGTTTATTTACCCTATATATACGAAGAGAATTGAAGAAAATCGGGGAAGAGAGACACCGTGAAGAGAACAGGAAGAACTCTGTTGCTGCCGAAGAAGAAGAACAGCTGAAGAACAAACAACATCAGCGAACTGTCGTTCATTATCGCTGGAACTGTCGCTGCTTCAGCTGCTTAAACAGTTGTTCATCTGCTACACATATTATATGTCCTTCTTTCATGTACCTTGTTCTGCTCCTATAACACGCTGAACCACCTCACTGTAACGCTTATAAGCGTATCAAATCAGCTGTGTTACTTCCTTTTAGCCTTTGTAGATACTTTTTGAGCAATGAAAGATTGTTTTGAGCATATTTTCTCTACAATGAGCTAATCACCATCACTGGGATGACGGAGAAAGCTTTTTCTCTAATAATTAAGTGGTATGTATTTAATTAATTTATTTATGCAATTTATTTATGATTAATTGTCTTGATTGAAAATTGATTTAAAAGTTTTTTATTAAGCAATTGTGATTCCGTTAGATGGTGCATGCCTCGGATTAGGTCCCTAGATACTCCATGCTTGTGTTATACAGTTGTTGTTTTGAAAATCTATTTTTGCAATGCTTTATAATCAAAATAAAATGTTTTAATTGCATGATTAAAATTACTATCACTTGATTTATTGGTTAAAAGTGGAATCCTGAATCTTAGTTCTTCCCCATATTTTTAAAAAGTCATCTTTATTTTAATCTATTTTATTTTCTTTAATTAAAATTAGGTCTGAAATTAAATCTTCACAAGTCTGAGAATCGAATATTGATATGACAACAAATCTAGTCAATTTCAATGCAAAAATGACCGTTGAACATTGTCAGACATATTAATCGGAGGTTGGGAAGCAATGAAAGAAAAAATGGGCAGAATATGGAGTATAATTATGAGAAAATAATTGGAAATATTGTATTTCATCTTACAATACAAATATGATGTGACAATACCAAATGACATTTCTTATCTCCCTCTGTTTTATTTGCCATTTATTACTGCCTTGTATTGTCTACTCAACCGACACTTCTTATCTCTCCTTGTTTTCATTTACATGCTTCGTCCTGTCATTTCCATAGATAATTGTAATCTTTCTTTTGTCGCAATTATTTCTGCCTTGTATTGTCAACTCAACCGAAACTTTTGAATATCTTAGCTTTACTTTTAAAATAAAAATAAAACATTGTGCATTGACAAGCCAATGAAAGGAATTGACAATACACAATCACCATTTCAATACAAAAAGGCAGCAACACAATGAAAGGAAAAAATGTCAGAATTTGGAGTGTAGTTATGAAAAAGTAATTGAAAATATTGTATTTCATCTCAGAATACAAATATGATGTGACAATACCAAATGAAATTTCTTATGTCTCTCTGTTTTCATTTGTCCTTTATTTCTGCCTTGTAGAGGCCGTGTTACCGATTATTCAAATCGGTAGTTCTGCCGATCAATTTACTTCCGATCGTAAACAATTGGGTGAGTTTAACGTACTTTATGAACAATGTGATTCGATTAGTTGAACGTAAAATCATTTCATTTAATGGAAAAGACATACATGGAACATTACAGGAAATGAAATACAATAAATCAATTAGCATATATGTGGAAATTGAACAAGGTACTTTCTTCCATTATTCGATAGAAATCCTCATGCATAAAATTCTCCCCATGCTTCACGAAATATTAGTGTACATCTATCACCCTCTGACAAAAACAAATCAATTATAAGTTTCAATGTTTGAAAATTATTTTTAATGAACAACTCATTAACGTAAAACACTTACTATTGCCACAGGCGATTCCCTAAGACGAGCTCGGCACTGAATCGCCATTTCCTCTTTCAAGTTCTCCAATAGTGCAGACAACACCTCATACCTTCCCCTTATGCCTCCGGGAGTCCTTTGATTTTCATTTCCGTTTAACGCCACATAAATCTGAAACACACGCTGATACCAAGGATAGGTGTTATGATCCGCCATCCAATTTTCATTAGTGGCTCGGTTATTGTTGTTCCAAAATGCAGTTTCGTACTCGTGCTCCATGATCGTTACCCACAATCTAATGATGGCCACATCTTCATCATTGGTGTATTGAAGAGCCATTCAAAATCAAATGTGAGAATGAGAATGAGATTGAAAGAGATAGGGAAGATTGAGGTTGAAAGGGATAGGTGAGAATGTGTATCACCTTGAAAGGTTTTTGTTCCTTTTATAGTTTTTATTACCAACGACTATTTTTTCAAAAAAAATGCCGTTGGGGTTGGGTATTCCAAGCATGCCTTTAACATTATATAAGTTTCATTCATATACAACGGTCTCATTGTACTTTTTTGGAAAAAAATTAGCCGTTGGTACACCAGTTATAAAATCAACGTTCTCATACAGTATTCCACCAACAACATCTGCAAAGTCTCATCTTCTGCTTCAACAACCCAATTATTGAAATAATATTAACCAAAACTCAATGTAATAGAGGGTTCAAACTCATCACAAACTAGCCAGTGTTTTCTGTGTATTTATGCTGGTCATGTTGTAAGAAATTTCCCTTGGGAAGGTAGAAAATGTACACTAACAAACTGCAAGGGGTATCTGTTTCTTAGAAAAAACAAAAAAGGTAATACTGGATTTCAAACTTATATGAAGTGCAACTACTGTGGAGTTTTCATCTGGTTGGATGCTTATGTAGCATCACACCAAGGTATTCCACCACCCATTCCACCAATTTTACCAGATGAAGAAAAATGGTTACAAGATAAGCAATTGTAATGTTACTCATGTGGGGAAGCTGATCACATGGCTTATAACTGCCAAACCAACTTCTTACCATGCCCAGATCCATGTTGTGATGGTAAGATGAAGCGACTCACTTCTAAAAAAACCGAATCTATTGGAAACAAATACTACCTATGTCAAACATGTAAGAAAGTTCAGTTTCAATAAATATGTAAAAAACTTTTGAAATATGTGTTAACTTAGCAAGAAACTTACATTTTTTTTTAAATTAGGTAATAGTCATAAATAATTTAGCAACTCCATTTGTTTTGCACAAAGTAAATTAAACTTAAAATTCATATTCAAATTAAAAGAACTGAAAAGGTTCAACACTATAAAGTTTAACACTTTGAAAGATAAAAACTATGAAAGATTAAAACTTTGAAAGATAAAGTTCAACACCATAAAGTAGCCCACACCATAAGTAGGTTATTTATTTAGTTTTGTGGATTTTCATTATCATCATAAGTCTTCTTTGTTTTCTCCTTAAGCACTTGTAAAGCTTCCTTTTGGCATGTTAAACACCTCTCCAGCTTCAATCGACCGGGTCAGTGCCCTAACCAACTGACCGGTTAAATCCCTGATAACTGACATTCGGTTATCTACAACTAGTGGTTGAACTTCGACATTCTCCAAATCTATAATAACTGGTGGTTGAACATGATTTAGCACCAAATCAACATCCATTCGTGGATCAAAATTTTGGACACCACCTTCAGTTCCAATCCTGATGAGTTGACTCAAACCATGAGGATATCCTTGTACTCTGACAGTTTGATACATCTCACCATCCAACTCAAATTCAGATTCAGTTGATACTAGACCATTACGACCAATTCGACCTGATCTGGTAACTCTATTCTTGTTCATTTTCAGAATTTGCTAAATTTTAGGCCCAAACAGAAGTATAATTTTTTTCTCATATTTCATAAACAATAATATTATTCAATTATTTATATAATTATCCACAACCAAGTAAAACTATCTAAATACTTAATCAATCTTTATTTCAATAATATTTTTTCAAAATTGTACCAAATATGTACAAAATTCCCAAATTGCAAATTCTTTCATTTTATAGACATTCGACTTAATTTATACAAAAATTAACCACATCCCAATTAAATTTAGTCAACAAATTAATCAATTATATCTTCAATTTATCAAATTAACAACAAAGTTTTATACCCAATTTATAACATTCATAAACCCTAAATATTTTCCCAATTCCATAATTACAAACTAATCACCACAAATCGATAACCAAGACGCATGATGGGAAGAAGAGAAGATTAAGGTTTTTACGGTTATAAAAGTTAAGCGAAATCCTAGTAGCTCTCCTGGGACACCAAGCGAAGTCCTGTTATCTCGCCCGTAACTGTACATCACACGCTCTCTTCACACACACACAAATTGCTCAAGCGAAATGCCGGAATTCGTTTCTCCAGGCGAGATGTTGGAATTTCGTCTGGGTGTGAGCGAAACCATGGAATTCCGTTTGGAGCAAGCGAGACTCTAGTATCTTGTCTGGAATAAGCGGGATAGCAGCATTTATTCCGTCTTCTCAAGCGTTGCCCTGGCACTTCGTTTCACACTAAACGCGACCCCAACAGCTCGCTTGACTACTCATGACTTCTTACAGCGTATCAAAGATCAAAAAAATTGATCTTTAATCTTTGATTTTACTCGACCCGCTGCAGTAGCTAGGGCCGTCAATCCCAATCCGAAATTTGATAGTCGTCTCCGAAAATCCGGGTTTTTATAGGATATTATCCGATGTAACGATTATCGAATGTTGGAAACAAATATTATATCAGAATTTATTACCTTAACGAAAAGGAACATGATGAGCGACATTCCGTTTCGTTAAGTTCCGATACCGATAGCATATATATCCAGCCGAATTATCGGAAATTATCGGATAATTATCAAAAAATTTATGAAATTTGAACTGAAAAACAGGTTTATAAGATTTCTATTAGCTATCAGAATTTGTCGAAAAAATATATGATATCCGATAAGCTTATCGTAACGGAATCAGAATTGAATATTAAGTTTTCGTCAGAACTTATTGGAAACGGAACTGGCTGAGCCAGTTTCCGTTTCGATAGGATCCCTTGACATACCTAGATTTAGCCAAGTTTTATGCAACAGATCAAATTGGCTAGTCTACCATGCAAAAAATGTGGTTAAAAACTATGTTAGGATAACTTTTAGAAGTTATTTTTTGATTTTGGAAGACAAAAAAATCAAAAGTTAGTTTGTGTACAAAATTTCATAATAACTTTTTGAAGTAAAAAAATTAACTTTATATGAATCAATATTTTTTGCTTTTGATTTATGCTTCTGGAATACAGATCCTAGTTAGTAATTCGGGGTATGCCAAACGTTCGGGATGGTAAATGTACAAGTATTATTTGTTTTGACGGAATGTAAATGCGGTCCACTATTCGGTCAATAGATTGTGATTCGAGAATAATTCAGAACGGCATATGTACGTTTATAATTTATTTTAGGAATACAAATTCGGCACATAAAATTCGGTATACAATAACCAGTAAAAAATCATTTTTTAGGATAATCTCGCTTTAGGTACTATGATTTTTATGATTTAAAGGAACTATAAATATGATATATGCAATATAATCAGCAAATAATCGCGTACGTTGTTGTGTAGGACTAAAATTGGTGTACATAAGATTTTAAAAGTTAAAAATTTGATAAAAAAGAGTAATTTAGTGATGATGTGGCAAAGTATTATACATACCGTATAGTTCGGTAATTTGTAAATACGTATATAATTCGTTTTAGGCTGGAAATTCGTAAATCTAAGTCGGGTTTCGAAAGTACGTATGATACGTACGGATTTGGATGATACGAACGGATTCATGAATTATACAGATATAATTCGCGAATTTACTAAATCCAGATACCCTATTAATAACCTAGTTATTATCAAGCGACAGAGTGTTGGTTGCTTATTACCAAGACTTCACCGTTCGGTAGAGCCTAGGTCGCTAAAGCCTATTTTCTGACCAATAGCCAAATGCATGCTTTAAATTTTCCACAACCATACGTGTAACCAACAATTTCATTCAACTCACACCACCATACCATTTTTTACACAAGTTTCGTAGTTTATACCTATTTCTAAAATAAATTCCTAGATTTTTATAATTTATTTTAATTTAATTTCACGACCTATGGATTTTTCATATGAAGATGTTCAAATTGTTATAGATCGGTTTAAATCACAACAACAAACTTATATTTGGGTATCGCGACAAGTGGATGATGAATCAAATGAATATAGAGAACTAACCAATATTGTGATATTGGCATATTTATCAGGGATGATATCACGAGCTCTCGAACCAAGGGAAGTATTCACAAGAAAATATGCGTTTTGGGGGAGGGATGAGTTCCACCAGAAGTTGATGCTTCAACGTCAACTGCGTGTACTCTGATCAAGATTTCCAGCGTCGACTTTGTATGCCCGACACTTGTTGATAAATATTAATTAAGATTTTTGCCAGGTACAACCTGAATTTAATTATCAGTTTGATACACTGAATATTAGAGCCCATATACCAAAACAAAAGGTTACCTCGTCCCTAATGATTCTAGGTTACGGGCGTCCAGCTGATTCTAACGATGAGTATCTTCGTATGAGCAAAACAACTTCATGCAAGTATTTTTCATTGTTTTGTGAAACTATGATTAATCATTTGGTCCAATGTATTTATGAAAACCATCCCAAGAAGATTTTAGAAAAATACTGAAACAAAACTAGGATATGAGTTTTCTAGGAATGCTAAGTAGTCTTCACTACATGCACTCGGTTTTTCAGGGATACCATGTTTATTGGGTTGGTCGATATAAGAGTCATTATCCAAAATCAACTGTTATTTTGGAAGTTGACGTTACTTATGATTATTGGATATGACATGCTTTTTTTGGTATTTTGGGTTCACATGTGACATAATGTTTTGTAAAAATCGCCTGTGTTTGAGGACCTAAAGTATCGAATTAACCCCAATGTAAGTTTCAATATCAATGGGAAACACTACAATCATGGGTATTATCTTGCGGATGTAATCTCTCCTAAATGGTTTACCATACTTCAAATGTATCATTAGCCCCTCGCAGGCAGTGCGGGTTGCTAATTGAGGCATTTTATCACGCAACAAATAGCTTTGAGGAAGGATGTTACACGTTTGAAATTTTGAAGTGGAAGTTTGCTGTCATTTGTGGGTCATACCGTGGTTTAAGTGCTTGTGAAATGCATATGAACATGCTGACGTGCATAATTATGCATAACATGGTAATTCAGGAAACCCGTCGTAATAGTAATTTAACTAACCATGTTGATAGAGATTTGAGACTTGAGGTTCGACCAGAAAAATGGCTACCTGCAAGGAACTATTCGCAAATGACTAATCAAATTTATAACCAGAATTTATACGAGAGGTTAGGAAAATATGTGACTGCGATTCTTTTCGACGAGTATGGATGATCGAGCGGGATTACTTGAAGTTATGTTTGATCAATTTTGTTTAAAACATTTATAAATTGATTTTAAGTATTTTGTTATTTTTAGCTTTTAATTTATGCACTAGTTTCGAGTAATGAATAAACTAATTTCAAGTAATTTATTGCAAGTTTATTGGACGAGCATTCATGAAACTATTTTGTTGGCTAGGAGCGCATAATGACTACCAAAGGGTTTTGGTCTGAATTATTGGACGAGCATTCATAACAAAATTACGCTGACACTGTAACCCTTATAACTATAATATAATAACATTGTTTCTACGATTTGAAAAATTAAAGACATAACTAGCAGAGTTTATAGCTTTAGTTTCGATTTTCAATCAATATCGACTTGTGGATGAAATTGGTAATGATATTAGAACAAGATCTTTTAGGGAATGGCGAAGACGGAAAGGAAATAATCTTAAATTTGAAGCTTGTTTCCACATCCTTAAGGAGTTCCTCATAACCCGTTTGAATTGTTAATTTGTTTGCACTGTTAATTTATTTCCACATTCTTTATATAATGTCATTTCAAAAGCATTTCATTGAAAAATACAATTACATTTATACTAACTAACTAATACATCTTAATTACTAACTATTACATCATAACTAATAACTTAAATTTCAAATAAGTAAAACCATTACATTACCAAGAAATTTCTCACATTGTCACCTTCTTCATCTGGAACATATCCTCTTCGTCAATTGGGTTGTTAGGTTGAAATTGTTATTCTTCAACCTGCCTTCTTAACTTGTTACATTCTATTTGTCATATAAATTTTTGATCCTCATTCATTATTCTGGAGTCCGCGTAAAAAACCTTATGCCTGTCACAATGGCTAACAAATTCCTTTTGAGAAAGATGACTTTTTCAAACTCTTTATTAACGAACTTTCGTTCAACTGATTTTTGTTTCTCGGTTGTCTGTTGATGATCTATAAACTCAGACATGTTAAAACCTTTAGATTATTCTTCTTGGGCTATTTTTCTGTCTAGTTTTCTTGCGGTTTTCCCTAAACTTTGTGTTTGTTGTTATTAGCTGCATTGAGATTAAAATTAGCATTTGTATTTCATGGGTTATCCTGTGAAAAAAATGGTGAAATGAGACCTGAATTTAGTGTAGACAGATAAGGAAAGTATGTTGATTTTTCAGGAACTTGTTGTATATTTGCTAGAAGCAATGGATTATATAGGTGGCCCTAGTGGACGAGTTTTGTCTCGTGAGGGTTTACATGAGATATACCTACAAAACCTTTACTCTAAACTATAGATACTTGTGAATAATTGAGGGTATACACTAAACATGCTATTTAGTTTGCTACATTATTCTTTGGCTATGGGAGGAATTACCCTGTTTTGAATTCAATTGTTGTACACGAGTTTTTACTCAAGCGTACTAAAATTCATATATAAGAAAACAAAGCACTACTCATAAATTCGTTCAATGGACCACAATACTCAAAATCTAACAAACCACAATCACATGAATAAATTGAGAAGATGGATAAGGAGATACAAGTGTGCGCATGTTGACCAAGGTGAACGATGTTTCCCATAATATCTTTATGAACATGATGCCAAGATGAACCCTAATCGATTGAGATACACACCCGTTGTTCTGAATCCTAATTCTAGTATCAACTCAGCCGGTATATACAAGGGCTCCAACGATCGATTTATTGAATATATACAATTATTTGTTTACTTATTTTTTGACAACATGATTAGATCTTTTGAATCTAATCGTACACTCTTTGTCAATAGATTACATGATAGTTCTCATGGATCCTGTGTTCCACGCTTGCTTAGGCAACAGAGACAGGGAAAACACACACATGTTGTTATCCAAGTGTCAACTTTTTTTTGGTCAAGTTCAATTAAAATAATGGGGCTTGATCTCAATTATTCTACTTTATCCTGGTGACAACAAGGCGATACTAGTGCCCCACGAGAAACACAAAAAGTTGCAAAAATAAAAACATAACGTGATACAGTGACGACTATCATGTTATTTCTAATACTTGAGCTTTGTCCTTTTATGAATAAACCAATTAGATGGATCCCTCAACTCCTACAACCAAAAAATTTGCTTCCATCAACTAAGGATGGTTAGTGTCATCCTGAATTGTTCATAAGTTTCTAAATTTTGGAGTTTTATTATTGCATTAAAAAATTTCTCCTATAACCCAAACTTAAATTGAACAAATTCCTCGATGTGCTAAAGATAATGAACTAAAGCATGAACAAAGAGAATTACCGAGCAAAGTAAAAGGGATAGGGAAAGATATTACCAGCATTGTGTAGCAAAAACATATAGTTTTCCTCTCATAAAGCGCTAAGTTTAATGTCTTCATCCAAACAAAATGTACCTGTAGAAAATTAGTCTTGATAAACGGGATCCTTTAGATTTATATTTTCCACTTCAGGGTTGGTCAATTCGATAAATGGTTCCAATCGTTGACCATTGACTTGAAAGTCTTTTTAGTATCATGATTTATAATCTCAATAGCACCGCGTGGAGATACATACCAAAACGAAAGAAAATGTTCTCTCTAACAAACTTGATCACAACGTGGCGATCATTTGTCTTGGTAGCTATAGCTTCAACCCACTTGGACTCACAGTCCACAACTAACGGAATATAAAAATATCCAAATGAATTAACAAAAGGACCCATAAAATATATACCATATACATTAAATATTTCTATAATTAATCAGTGATATCATATTACGGCGAGTCAATCTTCCTAATTTGTGACATCTTTCACAACTTTGACAAAATTTATGGGAATCTTTAAATAAATACGGCCAATAAAAATAAGATTGCAAGACCTTAGCATTTGTTTTCTTGGCACTAAAATGACCCCCACAGGCTCCAGAGTGACAGAAAGTGAGCACACTAGAGATTTCGTTGTCAGGAATACAGCGACAGATGATCTAATCTGGATAATATTTTAATAAGTACGGATCATCCCAGAAAAAATGTTTGATCTCAGACAAGAAATTTACTTTATCCTGTTTAGACTAATGCTCAGGAATTTTACCAGCTACCAAATAACTAACAATAACAGCAAACCAGGGTAACCGAGAGATGAAAAACTATTGTCCATCATGGAATGTGTCAAGGAATAGTCTCTCATCATCTCTAGACTCAACAAGAATACGAGATAAATGGTCGGCCATTACATTTTCAGAACCTTTTTTATCACGAATTTTTAGAGTAAATTCTTGTAACAGTAAAACCCATCTAATTAACCGAGGCTTCAAGTCCTTCTTAGAAAGAAGATACTTGAGCACTGCATGGTCAGAATAAACTATGACTTTCGATCCAATAAGGTATGATCTAAACTTTTCAAGCGCAAACACGATGGCTAACAATTCCTTTTTAGTGGTGGTATAACTCACCTGGGCATCGTTTAGGGTTTTACTAGCATTATTAATCACAAAAGGTGCTTTATCATGTTGTTGGCCAAGGATATCACCGACCGCATAATCAGATGCATCACACATGAAATCAAATGGGATGTTCCAATCAGGTGGTCGGATGATAGGGGCAGAAGTTAACAAAGATTTAAGCTTCTCAAAAGCTTCAACATATGCTTCATCAAATATAAAGGCAGTATCTTTAGCAAGTAGGTTCGACAGAGGTAAGACAATCTTGTTAAAACCTTTGATGAAACAACGATAAAATCCAGCATGACCAAGGAAAAATCTAACATCTGTTACGTTCTTAGGTAGCCTTAATTTTGAAATTAGGTCAACCTTGGCTCTATCAACTTCAATTTTGTTAACGGACACCACATGTCCTAACATTTTTCCAGATTTAAGCATAAAATGACACTTTTTCCAGTTAAGGACTAAGTTATTTTCTTTACAACGTTCTAGATTAGTATAAGGTGGTGCAAAGATTCATCGGAAAAAGAACCAAAAAATAAAAATCATCCATAAAGACCTCGAGAAACCGTTCCACCATGTCCGAGAAGATACTTAGCATGCAACGTTGGAATATTGCGTGTGCATTGCACAACCCAAAGGCATACGCCTATAAACAAAAGTACCAAATGGACATGTGAAGGTCGTTTTCTCCTGGTCTTCTGGAGCTATGGGGATTTGGTTATACCCAGAGTATCCATTTAGAGAACAGTAATGGCTATGACCGCCTAATCGTTCTAGCATCTGGTCGATAAATGGTAAAGGAAAATGGTATTTCCTAGTGACTGAGTTTAGCTTATGGTAATTTATACAAACTCTCCACTCATTAATAACTCGGGTGGGGATCAATTCATTGTTCTCATTCTCGACTACAGTAATCCCATACTTTGTTGGGACAAGCTGGACAAGGCTGACCCATTTACTACCAGAGATTGGGTAGATGATACCCGCATCTAACAACTTGAGCACATATGTACGGACAACATCTTTCACATTGGGGTTCAAACGTTTCTGCATTTCTCTTAAGGCTTTGGCACCTTCCTCTAGGTAGATTCGGTGCATACAATCAGCAAGACTAATACCTTTCACATCTGTTATGGTCCATCCTAAGGAAGTCTTGTGTTCTCGAAGAAAACTAACTAGTTTACTTTCCTGATCTAATTCATAAGCAATTATGGCGGGAAGAGTATTCTCATTACATAGAAACACATATTTTAGAGTATCTCGTGACGATTTTAATTCAAGGGTGAGAGTTTTAACTAAAGATGGGAAGAGTTTATCTGTAGTAGTTGGAAGAGGTTTAAGTTTACGTTGCCACATCCCACAATCCAAAACTGGAGCAGAATCTAGCAACTCATTATCTTCTTCAAAATGACTATCCTCACCGTAGTAGGCTCCTAAATGGGCCAAAAAGGCCTCTAACAGATCATTAACACTATTGGTGCTAAAATTGTTCTCAACTAGAGAAATAATCATGCATACAGATTCACAGTGGTCATGGTATGAAGGGGCTTGGAAGGATTTAAAAATATTCACCGAGACTTTTTAATTTCCAAAAGCGAATTTCACTTGACCGTTTGATAATCGATTATCTCCCTAGCAATTTTTAAATATGGACAACCTGGGTTGATCAGAATATTGATTTATCGGTTTGAGATAGGTTGAGTGTAACGAATCACTAATTCAACTGGATATATGAAGTTCTCTACCTGAACCAACACGTCTTCAATAATTCCACGTGGAATCTTGATTGACATGTTGGCTAACTGAAGTGTAATCCTAGTTGGTTTCATCTCACCTAGTCCAAGTTATTCGTATACCGAGAATGGTAAGAGATTAGCATTAGCCCAAGATTTACAAGTGCATTTGTTATCCGTTGATTGCCTATAGTACAAGTAACAGTGGAAAAACCAGGGTTTTTGAATTTGACTGGGTATTGTTGTATAACTAGGGAACTAACTTGTTGGGTCAAAAATGTCTTTTTACAAACACTCATGTCCATTTTACCGTTCACATATCCTTTAGGAATTTGGCATATGTTTAATTGCATCTAACAGGGGAAGGTTGATATCAACATGCTTAAAGATGTCTAGGATTTCGGCATAAATGCCAGGGTTTTTCTTGTCAAACCTTTGGGGAAATAGTGCAGGTAAAGTAAACACTCTCTCAGGGACATTTTCCTCATTTAGTCCCACATCCTTCTTGGGCACATTGATATCTCTAGGAGTTTTGTATACTTCAGACTCTTTTTTAGTTTGATTATTACCCTTAGGTTGCTCTACTATGTTTTCAACAATTTTTCCACTTCTGAGGGTAATGATTGCTTGAACGTGCTTAGTAGATCTACCCGGCCCATTTATCTGGTGGATTCCTTTCGGATTCAGAGTCAGTTGGCTAAGAAATTTCCCATTCTCCTTATTATTTAACATGTTTGACAGTTGACTTATCTGAGTCTCCAAGTTACTGATGGCCCAGTTAGTATTTTGTTGGTAACACTGACTTATCAAGGCTAATTTATCGATTTTCTTCCCCATCATGTTAAATTTTGGTGTTCTGGCTAAGGAACTATTTTCATTAAAGAGTTCTATAGTTTCCTCTAAATATGACATATTTGAATCAATTGGGCTTGGTTCTTGGGCTTGATTTGGGTTCCTAGGAAAACCCGATGGTGGGTTTTTAGATGGGTCAAACTTGGGACGACCCTCATATTTAGAGTTCATACCACCCTGTAAAACACTAACCTGGTCATGGGTAGTTTCAGTTGGGTAAATTTGAGGCTCATTGTTATAGCTCATAACCTGACTCGACCCTTCTTGGCTTATAATCTCTCAGGCCTCTAGACGCCTAAGGATATCCGAACCATTATCAACTCTATTGACCCTATGAATTAGGTTTCTAGATATTTCTGGATCTCTCATTGAAGCCCATTGCCTAGTTTTCTCATCTAACTCGATGAACGAGACAAAACATTTATTAGGCTCTTGATGGGTAAACTTTCCACCACTCATTGTTTCTACCTGCATACGAGTTCCGTTATCTTAGCCCTCATACAAGATTTGGGTCATATGGGTTTTTTCAAAGCCATAATGCGGACACTGGTATAAAAACTCATTAAACCTTTTTACATAATCACGTAGGCTTTCAAGTAATTTGCTTAAAGGTCTGGACAGATTGACGAACAAAAACAGTCTTAGGGTGTGGGTATAATTTCTTAATGAATACTTCTATAAGGACATCCCAAGCGGTGATTGTTTTAAAGGGAATGAAATAATACCACTCTTTGGCCTTCTCATCGAGGGGAAAAGGAAACAAACGCAACCTAAGCACATCTATCGAGACATTTGGATAACTCATTGTCCCACAAATTATTTCAAAATCTCTAATACGGGTATAAGGATCCATATTATCTAACCTCCTAAATGTAAGAAGCATGTTAATTGTTGCAGTTTTGATATCAAATTTCCCATTAGAAACAGGTAAAACTACCCCAGATTCGCGTACTACTCTATAGGGGTTCATACGGTCCTTTAGGGTTTTGGTTAATAGGTTTTCATCATTATTATTGCCACCCATTGCAGAAAGTAAAGATGAACCACCAACAAACGTGTTAGGAATCGTACTCAGACAATACAAATCTTTTTCTTCAAGTCTATTTCCTATATGTTTCCAATGAGGCATACAAAAGCAACAATACTAGTGTTTGACAAGAATTTTGCACATGCAAATGATGTTGGGTTCACTATTTTAGGTAAGCTTGGTTTATGATGTAGTTTTAATAGTGGTAAATAAAGTTAGTTACTCAGACTTGTGAAGATTTGCTTTTTACACTTATTTTTAATAACTAAAAATAAAACAGATTAAAGTAAAGTTGATTTAAAAATGATTGGAGGAACCAGGACTAAGGATTCCATTTTTAACCAATAACTCAAGTGATAAAATCGTGCAATTCTCATATTCAGTGAAATCAAATCATTGCCAAAGTTAGGTTTTTGAGAAAGTAGTTGTAAATCGTAAGCATGAGACATCAAGAGTTTAAAACCAAGCATGACCCAACAAAAGAAAACACAACTACTTGAGAAAAAACATTTTTACATTTAATTTAAGGCAAATAATAATAAAAGAATTGTAAAATAAATAAATAAATAAAAGTTACCACTTAATTGTTGGAGAAAAAGCTTCCTCCGTCGTCCCGGTGATGGTGATTAGCTCATTGTATTGGAAACACACTCAAAATAGTCTTTCGTTGCTCAAAAAGTGCTTACAATGATTATAGAATCGCACAAAGAAATTTTGATACGCTTATGAGTGTTACTATGAGTAGTTCTGTGCGTTACAAATGGTATTAAAAGAGTATGGGAAAGAAGAACGGTTTTCTGTAGCGGTAGAAAAAGTACATTTTTTTTAAACTATGAACGACAGTTCTAGTGTGCAGTTTGTTCTTCGTGTTCATCATGTTCCGTGTAGCAGCAGACTTTTTTCTGCTCATGTTCGCTTCTTCCCGAGCTCTGATCTCTTCTCTTCAGCTACCCCCCTCGATTCTAGGCCTCCCTACTCTTCTATTTATACTACCATAACAAAGTTAGCCTCAAATCTTCTCGAATAACTTCTTTTAATTCTCGGCAGAATCACCGATGAAAAACTTCCAAAAAAGATAAATTTTCTTCCTGATTTCTTCGTTTATGGATTCTATTATGAGGAGAATTCGATATCCTTATCTTTTTAATTCTTTCCAAACTCATTTAGTTTCCTAACTCGAGATGATTTCCATAAAAAACTTGGTTTCCAAATCCTGTAGAGTTTCTTATTTTTGTACGTGAAGATTTTTTTTTTCTGCCCAAATTTTTCATTCAAAATGTTGGGTGCCTTTATAAATCAAATGGGGTGCCTTAATCCAATATGAAGGTTCCTTTATCACTTTTAAACCACATTTTTCCCAAGTGTTTATTTCTCCAAAAAAATCTACGAAGACATAAAAAACCATAATAAGAACAAAATCAAATACTATCAAAGTAGATAGTCGAGCGTAATTTAGACACAAAAATGTGTCTATCAAATACCCCCAAACTTACTGTTTGCTAGTCTTCGAGCAAATCTAATCTAGAAAATAAAATCCTAACCCACTTTCGCAGGAATTGCGACTACATTTAGCATATGTAATAAGCCGTTAAACCCCTAGGTGTCCCTAGTGGAAGAGTTTTGTCTCGTGAGGGTTTACAAGAGGTATACCCACAAAACCTTTACTCCATATTTTAGCGATTCGTGAACAATTAAGGATAGACACTAAACAAGCTATTTAGTTGGCTTACTCAATTCTTCGGCTATGGGAATCATTACCCTATATGAGTCCAATTGTTGTACACGAGTGTTTACTCAAGCATACTAAAATTCATATATAAGACAATAGAGCTCTACTCAGATAATCGTTTAACCACAAGTCTCAGAATCTATCAAATTTCAATCGCATGAAAAGATTTAGAAGATGAACATGGAAAATATGAAGGTTGCAAGTGTTGACTAAGGTAAACGGTGTTTCCCATATCTTTCTGAAGGTGATTGCCAAGATGAATTGAGATACGCCCCCATTGTTTTTAAATCTAATATTAATATCAATTCAACTGGTATATACACGGGTTCCCATGGATCATGCATTCCACGCTTGCTTAGGCAACGGAGACAGGGAGAACCCACACAAATTTCTAACAAAGAGTCAATACTATATTTTTTTTTCTTTTTTTTAAAAAAAACTAAAATGCAATAACGGGCTTGATATCAAAACACACTATTTCATCCCGACGCCGATAACAATTTGATGTTGGGCCCCACCAAATCACTTAGAGAAACATAAATTTGCAAAACTAAAAACAGAAAGTGATATGGTAGTGATAGACTCCGAGATGTGGTGACAAATCATGTTATTTCTAACACCTGAACTCTGTCATTTTATGAATAGACCATTTCACTGGGCACACCAATTCTTATAGAAAAAGAGCTAAGTTTCCATCTACCTAGAATGGTTAGTGTCACCCTGAAGTGTTCACAAGCTTCTAAATTCTAGAGCTTTATTATTTCACTAAAAAGTTTCTCCCTTACTCCCAAACTTAAATCAAAAAATGTCCTCAATGTTTTTAAAGATGAATGATTAAGAGCATGAACAAGGACAAACTGTTACCAATCGAAGGAAAAAAGTTAAGGAAAGATATTACCGTGTTTCATGAACATGGGTTACTTGTTAGGAAGTGCTAATTTTTAAAGTTTTCAGTCAGACTAAGAAAAAATTAGTCACCTCATCATATAACAATAGTCGGAACAACTGTGGGTCATCTGAATCAAATAGGGCTATCCAAAATAGAAGAAAACTGCAACATGCCAAGAAAATAAACAAACGGAGCACACCCTTCTCTAGTTTTCTATGTAAGACAACTAATTCTAGCTGTGGTTCAGGTTCCATAGAAGGGTCTAGATAAAATATTTTCATAGGCTTGATTTCCTCGTAGGAAGAATCTACAAGATTAGGTTGTAAAGTCTGGAATAACTCAACTAAGAACTTAAAAGCACATAATAATAACCTGAATAATTGTGGATCCTCAAAGTCAATCGGATTTGACTCACACGGTTGACTACTATGAAGGTGTTCATTCTTAAACAAATGTGTTGATTTTAATTTCCTAAAATAATTAGGCTTAGTCTCAAAACTTAATAACTGACACATTTGAAATTCTAACGTTCCCACATATGGAAGAAAATATTTTGGTGGGAAAAAAAAGTCAATCTTGGTATTACTGCCTAGGTAAACCTCATCGACCAGAGGATGAGTTTCTGACGACTGAACTTCTTTCTGAACATTAAGAGGATCAGGGAATCTAGCTCGAAGATGATCTTGTAAAATGGTAGAGGTGTATATGTTAAGTCCCAAGTTAGGGACCTTTCCAAGAGATAAAGGTAAAGCACATGGAGAATGATAGTCACCCCCAAACTTAAAGTTTTTAGTGTCTGTAGATAGACTAATCACAATTTCCCTAATTTCTAGATCGTCAGATTCCCGAAAATGGTCAATTGTTTCTTCTAAATTATGATCAGGTGGTGCAGAATCTAACAAAGTATTCACCTCATTAATAACACTATCATTATCAAATCTGAAGTGGGATGGACATTTCTCTAATGTATCTTCTAACAAGGTATTTGGTAATGACTTCTAAACTAATGTTCCTATCATGTTCACCTCTTCAATGCACGTGTCATCTAGCTCAAGTGGTTGGTTACTAATATTGAAAATACTCAACTCAATAGTCATATTACCAAAAGATAAGTTCATAATACCACTTCAACAGTTAATGATCGCATTAGATGTAGCTAAAAATGGCGACCTAATATCACATGTATCTGATTCTCTGGGTCAGAGACAGGTTGAGTATCAAGGACAACAAAATCTACTGGATAAATAAACTTATCGACCTCAATAAGAACATCCTCTATGATACCACGAGGAAATTTCACAGACCCATCAGCTAATTGCAGTGTTATCAGAGTAGGTTTCGAATCACCAATTCCTAGCTGGAGGTACACCTGGTACGGAAGTAAGTTCACACTAGCTCCTAAGTCAAGTAACGCTTTCTCAACACGATAGTTACCTATTGTGCAAGAAATGGTTGGGGAACCTGGGTCTTTGTACTTAGGAGTTGTATTATTATGGATAATTGAACTCACATGACCAGTTAAAAAGGATTTCTTTGGTACACTAAGCTTTTTCTTTCATGTACAAATATCCTTAAGAAACTTGGAATAAGCAGGAATCTGCCTAATTGCATCTAATAATGGAAGGTTGATCATGACTTGCCTAAAAACCTTCATTATGTCATTAAATTTGGATTCCTTCCAAGTTGGTATTAAAAGTTGTGGAATGGGGATTTGGGCACAAAATCGGGTTCAGCCGGAACCGTATTGGACTTTTTAGAGACTTTATCAGTCTCTTCAACTATAGACTCAGAAAGTTGAACTACAACATGTTCACTATCGGGAAAGGTTACCTTATTGTCTACTACTCTACCACTTCTAAGGGTTTCAATTGAATTCATATGGCCAGAAGATAACTCATGAACTCCTCTAGGGTTGGGTTGTGGTTAACTAGGGAACTTACCTTTTTCTTTCAAAAACTCATTCAACTGACTAAACTGGCTTTTTAAATTATAAATAGCCTGAGAGTTAGCTTGGACCATCTTTTTTATTGTCTTCTAAACTTTGTTTAACCGACTTCTGAAACTCAGCATAGTCTTGTGATAAGAAAGCGAGAAACTCTTCTAAACTTATGATCTTTCTGTCTAAAGGGTTCTGAAATTGTGTCGAACCAGAAGAATAAACAAAACCTGGTGGACCATGAGGGTTACTAGTCTGACCTTGATTTTGGCCCTTAGACCAAGAAAAAATTGGATGGTTTCTCCAACCAGGGTTATATGTTTCTGAATATGGATCAAAATTCTGTCGGTTATCATATCTAGTGTTATTATAAAGAGTATGGGCTTGCTCTTCAACAATTTTTCCTTTACAAAATGAATTGGGCTCTATTCCACGACTAGATTGACTTAATTCTAAGGCTTCTAACCTTTTTGTTATAATTACAAATTTGGCATCTGATTCAAGAATTTCATCTACCCTATTGATATTACCTATGCTCAGAAGAGTTTTTCTCGGGGGTTCCTTACTTCATTCCCATTGATGGGTCTTTTCAGCAATTTCATGCAAAAATTTCATCGCCTCAGTAACATCTTTACTATCAAAACTTCCTGTACACAATGACTCAACTATGATCGTTATTGGCTAATCTAGTCCTTCATAAAGGATTTGGACCAATCTTTGATCTTATAAACCGTATAGGGGGCATTGTGTTATTAATTCATTGAACCTTTCCACATACCTATACAAAGATTCTCCTTCTAGTTGCCCAAATGTGGAAATATCTTGCCTAAGTTTTGATATCTTGTGCCTAGGGAAAAATTTAGCTAAAAAGGAAGTTGTAAGTTGTTCATATGTCTCGATGGATTCAGATGGAAAACTATATAACCAAGATTTGGCCTTGTCTCTCAGGGAAAAAGGAAATAACCTAAGTTTCAAAGCTTCATTAGACATGTTGTGAATTTTTAGGGTACTACATATTTCTTCAAATTCCCTAATGTGAAAGTAAGGGTTTTCATTTTCTTTCCCTAAGAAGAGTGGGAACATCTGTATGGTCCCAGGTTTCAGCTAATAGCTTGCTTGAGTTTCAACCAACTTGATACAAGATGGACGAGCAGTCCTAGTAGGATTCAACAAATATTTCAAGGTTGTCATTTCTGGCACAACCGGAAGATTAGGAATAACTTTCTCACTAAGAGACAAATTCTCAAAACTAAAGTTTCCAAAAATAGGGCTCTCAAAAGAAGGGTTTCCTAAATTCTCATATTCAGATACAAAGTTTCTATTCTCGTCACTGATCAAACGACCAATAGAATCTCTTCTCCAAGAACGCTCACTGGGTATGCAACAACTCCTAATCGGAAGGGAATTCTAAACAAACATAAAGCAAGGCCGACTCAACCAAATCAAACCTACTGAATCTGGCAAACACAAAGCATGATGGCTCCACTTAGATTGTTTATAGACCAGCTTTTATTCTTCCAAAAGGCAACTAGTTACAGTTTTAGCGAATCCCTCAGAACGATCTGGATTAGATTAAGTCAATTAGAAGCAGGATAAACTCTAAGGAGCTTTGATAACCCTGCATCTTTGGCAAACGTTTCCTTGGGTTACAAGGCGGCTCTATCAACTTAAAATAAATCTTCCTGATCTTTATGTTAAGCTAACAAGGTAACCAATACAATCCTTTTGAATGATTTTCCAATAAGCTCAATACACTATCGGTCTCTTTCTAGTCAAATTTTAGGCTTAGGTTCACGTTAAGTAACGTGTTCCTAAAGCGGGCAAGAAGGAAACAGTGATGAAATCCGAGTCCTTATCTTGTATGGCCGGTTCTTTCCCTTTGCTAGAAAATAAATTCCGTTTTCAGTTCCTCAACATATATGCATACGAAGGAATACAATAAACCCACTTGCAGGGGATTCGTGAGTTGATCGAGTCTTACATCCCGTACCAGACGGGGGATGAATCGGTTGTAGTCGACTCGGGTCACTGATGTAGTTTAAAAAGTGGTAAATAAAGTTCGTTACTCAGACTTGTGAAGATTGATTTTAAATCTAATTTCTAAAATTAAAAGTATGAAAACTCAAATATTTTTTTATAAGGTTGAGAGAAAACCGATGCTAGGACTCCACTATTTTCCAATTTCAAAGTGATTAAGTTTAATCATGCAATTCTAACATTTTAATTTGATTCTAAATCATTGCAAAAATAAATTTTCAAAAAAACAACTGTATAACAAAAGCATGGAACATCTAGGACCTAAACCGAGGCATGCACCATCTAACAGAATCACAATTGCTTAACAAAAATCTTTTATATCAATTTTTAATCAAGGCAATTAATCATAAATAAATTGTAGAAATAAATTAAATAATTACCACATAATTTTTGAAAAAGTAGCTTCCTCCGTAGCCTCAGAGATAAAGTTTAGCTCCTCATTTTAATGGCAAAACCCTCAAAAATCGATTTTATAACTCGAACAAGGCTTACAATGAGAATAGAAATGCTCACAGGAATTTTGATACGCTTATTAATGTGAGCACTTCAGTCCGTTACAGAAAGTGTTTAAAGAGAATGGAAATAAAGAACGGATTTCTTGTTAATGAACGACAGTCATCGTCTGTAATTTGTTCTTCTTCTTCTTCGTTGATGGCAGCATCAGCAAGCTTTCGTTTGTCTACTTTTTTTTGGATGTTTCAATCTCTTCTAAGCTTCCCAATCGATCTCTCCTCCCCCAATCAGTCTCCCCAACCTCTATTTATACTATCATCACAAATCTAGCCTCAAATCTTCTCAAATAACCTCCTTAATTCTCGCCAAATCCTTCCCGTGAGAAGAATTTTCTTTCCTGATTTCCCTTTCTTTCTTGTTTTGCGATTCTATGATTAGAAGAATACTTATGTCTTTCTACTTTTCTTCTTATTACCCAAATAACTTGGTTTCCAAAAACAAACTTTGAGAAGATTTCCAAAATTAGAGCTTGTTTCCATATTCACGCTTTGCTGTTACGTGAAGAAATGTTTCCCGCCACTTTTGTCATTTGAAACTTGGGTGTCTTAATCCAATGTGAGGGTGCCTTAATCCAATATGAGGGTGCCTTTAACATTTCTCCAAAAACACCTACAACGAAATAAAAAACCATAATAAATACAAAATCGAGTACCAACAAAATATGTAATTGAGATTAAATCAAACACAAAATTATGTCTATCAAATACCCCCAAACTTATTATTTGCTAGTCCTCGAGCAAATCTAATCTAGAAAATAAAATCCTAACTCACTTTCGCAGGAATTGCGACTACATTTAGCATATGTAATAAGCCGTTAAACCCCTAGGTGTCCCTAGTGGACGAGTTTTGTCTCGTGAGGGCTTACAAGAGGTATACCCATAAAACCTTTACTCCATATTTTAGCGACTCGGGAAAAATTAAGGATAGACACTAAACAAGCTATTTAGTTGGCTTACTCAATTCTTCGGCCATGGGAATCATTACCCTATATGTGTCCAATTGTTGTACACGAGTGTTTACTCAAGCATACTAAAATTCATATATAAGACAACAGAGCTCTACTCAGATAATCGTTTAACCACAAGTCTCAGAATCTATCACAGTTCAATCACATGAAAAGATTTAGAAGATGAACATGGAAAATATGAAGGTTGCAAGTGTTGACTAAGGTGAACGGCGTTTCCCATATCTGTATGAAGGTCATTGCCAGGATGAAACCTAATGAATTCGAGATACGCACCCACTGTTCTTAAATCTAATACTAATATCAATTCAACTAGTCTATACTCGGGTTCCCATGGATCCTGCATTCCACGCTTGCTTAGGCGACGGAGACAAGGAGAACCCACACATATTTCTAACAATAGTATATATATATATATATATATATATATATATTCTCTATGTATATATATATATTATTATTATTATTTTATAATAATGAGGTTTGATCTCAAAACGCTCTATTTCATCCCGACGCCGATAACAATTTGATACTGGGCCCCACCAAATCACTTAGAGAAAGAGAAATTTGCAAAACTAAAAACAGAAAGTGATATGGTAGTGATAGACTCCGAGATGTGGTGACAACTATCATGTTATTTCTAACACCTTAACACTGTCCTTTTATGAATATACCATTTCACTGGGCACACCAATTCCTATAGAAAAAGAGCTAAGTTTCCATCTACCTAGAATGGTTAGAGTTATCCTGAAGTGTTCACAAGTTTCTAAACTCTAGAGCTTTATTATTTCACTAAAAAGTTTCTCCCTTGCCCCCAAACTTAAATCAAACAGTGTCCTCAATGTTTTAGATTAAAGAGCAGTACCAATAGATAAGTAAAAAGAGGAATAGCGAGGTAAGTCAGAAAGATAGTACCTAAGTACAACGTAGTAATCCTTCTATGGAGAGAAAAAATAAATAAAAAAAACTAAAATCCTCAAAAAATCTACTGATATACAAGAACGACCATGATGGTCAATGAGAGTAAGCAGGGTCCTCTAGAGGGACCTCCTCAACATCACCTGTAGGAAAGGGCTCTAAAAATGGTTTCAATCTTTGACCGTTAACCTTTGAAGAACTACTACCATCCAGTGTCTCAATCTCAATAGCACCATGAGGATAAATAGTGCGTACTATAAAAGGACCCGTCCACCGAGAGCATAACTTCCCGGGGAATAGATGCAAACGGGTATCATACAGAAGAACTTTTTGACCAGGAGAAAATGACTTTCTTAAAATATTTCTATAATGCACAAGTTTCATTTTGTTCTTATACTCCTTAGCACTATCGTATGCATTTCTACGAATCTCGTCCAACTCATTGAGCTGGAACTTCTTGTGAGCTTCTGCCTTGTCTAGAGAAAAATTAAGTTGTTTTACATCCCAATATGCTCTATACTCTATCTCGATAGGTAAGTGACATGCCTTTCCAAAAACTAGATGATAAGGCAACATTCCAATGGGGGTTTTAAACGCAGTACGGTAAGCCAATAAGGTATTAGTAAGCCTTAATGACCAGTCTTTCCGATTAGGATTAACTGTTTTCTCTAAAATACGTTTTATTTCCATGTTGGAAACCTCTAATTGACCACTAATCTGTGGGTGATATGGGGTAGCTACTTTATGGGTAATACCGTATTTCTTCATTAAAAGCCTAAATGGTCGATTACAAAAGTGCGACCCTTCATCAGTAATTATAGCCCGCGGTGTACCAAAGCGTGCAAATATGTTATCGTTCAAAAACTGGACCACAACCTTGTGGTCATTTGTTCTACACGCAACCGTTTCAATCCACTTAGACACGCAATCTACAGCGACAAGGATGTAAAAGTAACCAAAAGAATTAGGAAAATGACCCATAAAATCAATGCCCCATACGTCAAAGACCTCGATAACTAGAATAGGGTTCAAGGGAATCATATTCCTACGGGAAATTTTTCTTAACTTCTGGCAACGCTCACAAGTAATACAGAACCGGTGGGTGTATTTAAACAACGAAGGTCAATAGAATCCACACTGCAATATCTTAGCAGCGGTTTTCTTAGTACTAAAATGACCCCCACAAGCATGATTATGACAAAAGGAAATAATACTGGACTGGTCACTCTCAGGTATACATCTTCTAATAATCTGGTCTGGACAATACTTAAACAAATAAGGATCATCCCAAAAGAAATGCTTAACCTCGGCTAAAAGCCTAGAACGATCTTGTTTACCCCAATGTTGGGGCATTCGACCAGTAACAAGATAATTCACTATATTCGCGTACCAAGATGATTGGGAAACAAGGAAAAGTTGTTCATCAAGGAAACTATCCCTCACATGAGGGGAATTATCAGGGACGTCAGAAACAAGCCTAGACAAGTGGTCTGTTACTACATTTTCAGCACCCTTTTTGTCTCTAATTTCTAGAGAAAACTCTTGCAAAAGAAGGACCATCTAATCAATCTAGGTTTTGTATCCTTCTTGGACAGATTATACTTTAAAGCAGTATGATCAGTAAGGACTACGACCTTAGAACCTAAGAGGTAGGATCTAAACTTGTCTAAGGAAAAAACAATGGCTAACAATTCCTTTTCTGTGGTGGTATAGTTTATTTGGGCATCATTCAGAGTTTTGCTAGCATAGTAAATCACATGAAGTAATTTATTTTCTCGTTGACCTAGCACGACACCAATAGCAAAGCATCACACATGATTTCAAAGGGTGGGTTCCAGGTATGTGCCTGGACTATGAGGGCGGTAGTGAGTAAAGTTTTAAGCTTCTCAAAAGCCTCTAAACAAGCATCATCAAAGACAAACTTAACATCTTTTGCAAGCAAATTGCAAAGAGGTCTAGAAATCAAGTTAAAATCCTTAATGAATCTACGATAAAAATCTGCATGCCCTAAGAATGACCTAATATCTCTTACGGTCTTGGGAATCTGTAAATTCTTAATAAGGTCAACTTTAGCCTTGTCTACCTCTATACCCTTAGAAGATGATATGCGCTAAAACAATTCATGATTGAACCATAAAATGACATTTCTCCTAATTAAGCACTAAATTCATTTCCATACATCTAGTCAACACTAATGTCAAATAATGCAAGCACTCATCAAACGATGAACCAAACATGGAAAAATCATCCATAAAGACCTCTAAAAACCGTTCTACCATGTCAGAAAATATACTCATCATACAACGCTGAAAAGTAGCGGGTGCATTAAACAACCCGAAAGGCATGCGTCTATACGCAAAGGTGCCAAAGGGACAAGTAAAAGTAGTTTTCTCTTGGTCTTCTGGGGCAATAACAATCTGATTATAACCAGAATAACCAACTAACAAACAATAATGACTATGTCCGGATAATTGTTCTAGCATTTGGTCAATGAAAGGAAGGGGGAAGTGGTCCTTCCTTGACCTTGTTCAACTTCCTATAGTCAATACAAACACGCCATCCCGTGGTCACTCGGGTTGGGATTAATTCATTGTTTTCGTTTTGGACTACAGTGACACCTGATTTCTTGGGAATAACCTGAACAGGGATGACCCACCTACTTTCTAAAATGGGGTAGATAATACATGCATCTAATAACTTAAGCACCTCAGTTCGAACTACTTCTTTCATATTAGGGTTCAGTCGATGTTGCATCTCCCTAGAGGGTTTAATGTCATCTTCTAAATGAATCTGATGCATAAAAATCATAGGACTTATACCTTTAATGTCTGCTAAGGTCCACCCTAAAGCTTCCTTGTTGTCTTGAAGCACGGTTACTAACCTACTTTCCTGATCACTATCCAAGTCGGATGCTATAATTACAGGTAAAGTTTCTGCTAAGCCTAAGAACACATATTTCAAAGTATCTGGCAATGGTTTGAGGTCTAACTTAGGGGGCTCTTCTAAAGAGGGAATTAAGATGAAATTAGAAACTGGTAATAGTTCGAACTTAGTTTTCCATCTATTAGTATCTAACACAGGGACAGAGTCTAATAGAGCATTCACTTTTTCAATGTATCTATTGATAGACACATTTTAGTGTCTAAATTGCACCTTAGTTTCTATTAAGTTAGTATTCGATTTTGGAAATATTACGTGTTTATATGCTTTTGTAGGTACATTAGAAGAATAAAGATTTGTGGAAAAATTGGCTCAAAAAGTGATAAAGGTACCCAAGGACAAGTGTTATTGGCACCCCAAGAATGGATAAGGGACACCCTAGGATCGGCCGAGTCAACCCAGCCGAGTCGCCGATCCAACTCAGCGGGAATCGTCGGAGATTCAACTGTGTACGCTGTTCAAGTGAGTTACGGATTATTTTGCTTCCAGATTGTTCCACACGCTAGAAGATATCCCATACAAGTCAGAACAATCGAGAAACAGCAGAAAAATCTCGTAAAATCAGCTCGGAAATCATGTATGTGGCCGGAATCATGTTTCAATTGGGATTGGGATTTATGAGTGGTTTGAGAGAGTTCTATTAGGTTTAGAACTCTCTCTAGGGT
>JAJJMC010009555.1:528214-609925 GCA_023531435.1 Papaver californicum
CCCTTAAACATTAATAGGTCCCAAATAATATACAAAATAATAATATTTCTAGAAAATAAAAAAGTAATCTTATATATATGAGATTTTTTTAAAAATATAATTTAATAATGATTTATTTTTATTTCAAATTCAAATCAAATTGTATTTTATCTTTAATAGTCTGTGGTACACTCAAAGAACCGGAATCGCATTGTTATATTTCAACAAGAAGTGTTGAAGTGTGACTAATACTTAGAGTACTTGTATTTGTATTGCAATTAATCAATAATATAATATCTCTACAAAATGAGTCGATATTGTATTTTAAGTACAATTGTTATTCAACCCTTAAACTATGAACTATTCTTTAAAATATTAATATATTATTTAACCGTAAGAAAATAATTTATTATATTATCGATAACATTATACTTCTTTAAAATAATATTTTTTTGTTAATAGTAAGTATATTATTTTATAGAAGTTATATTATAGTAATTTTAGCTCAGGGGAACCCAATGTATCGGATCATGTATTAACGAAGAGTCAATTGGCTCCTTCATAGAATCTAGCTCATACTTCCCATTATATAAGAAGATTTTACCTTTTAATCTGGCAATGACCATACTTTTTTGTTCTATTCTTCTAGGTTTGAGTTGGAAGGCAATTGCGTTTCCATGTTAGTCACATAATGTCTCATACTTGGTAAATGTAACATTTCATTGATGGAATAATGAAGAAGAAGCCTGATATAGGGGCTCCATTATCTTGGAGGGGCTCCTCTAGGATGCGAGGTGACCCAATTTTCCGTTAAGGGGTGTTCTAGGGGTAAAATTAAATGTCCATTTTACCCTTTACCCAATTAAAACCTAAATAACATTAAAACACTAATCATTTCACTAAACTCAAAATATCAAAAAACCTCTCGATTAATCGTCGAATCAGATAATTCTTCATCGATTAAACTCAACTATTCGTGATGAAGAATCATAGTAATGCGGTAGAAGGTAGTAGTGATGGCAATGAACTTTCCTTTTTTCAACCTAATCAAGAGATTAATCAAGAAATAGGTGATGAAAAGCAAAATCAATCACCACAACAACCACCAATGGTGTATCTAAGGTATTGAACAAAACCCATGTTATTATTAGAACTTCTAATTGATTGATTCGCATGTTTGAATGTGATTTAGGTTTTTAAAACTGGACACAAAAGCAATTACGGTTGAGTTCGTGTGTAAAACCCAACCGTAATATGTCATGTTCTTCAGTGTTACGGTTGGGTTTGGATCAATACCCAACCGTAAATCGAAGGGAAGAAGATGAAGAGTTAAGGATACTACGATTGGGTTCCCAACCGTAACAAAAGTTTACGATTTTTTTGTTAAAAAATTATGGTTGGGTTTTTGTTAAAGCCTAACCGTAATACAATTACTGTATTTGTACTGGATATTTACGGTTGGGTTATGAGAAAAACCCAACTGTAAAATACGCCTGTGTAGTCAATTTTTTGGAAATTATCTAACTTGTATTGCTTGGTAGTTCTCCTCAACTTGCACAAGAGGATGGTAGTTGTCTTGAAACTATGAAAAAAGTTCAAAGGAGTGCAGGAAACAACATAGGAGAAGATTTTTGGAGGAAAAAATATTTCAAAATGGTACGTAAACTACTTTTGTTATTAATGTGTTTCAGATTTATTACTAAACACTCAACCAACTTTTATTTTCATATGTGAATAGAAAAAGACAACATTTGCATTGGTGGACTCTATAAATCGAGACCTAAGCAAAATTGATGTGAGACGGTTGGCGAAGTTCAAGCCAAGATTATGGAGGTTTATCATGAAGCCGAGTATGTAGAGAAGGTTTTAAAGAGGAGTAGAGCCGTTACAAGAGATGCGACTACCTCTAGAAGAGAGCCGTAACCATCGGATGAAGAGACACATGATGAAGCCGAGGATGCTTAGCGTGGTGCTCGTACTCGCGACGGTCGTGTTGGTATTCATTAGGCTAACAGTAGACGAAGAACCGAAGAACCTGCAATAACTCTATGTTTATTATAACAATTGCGTCAAACTAAGGTTTTATTTTATTTTATTGTGGGATTACAACATTAATTTTAATGTATGAAAAATATATTATCTTTAAATTTGTCAAGATCATGTTTTATTTACAAATATTCCATGTTGGAAACCAAGTAAAGTAAAAAGCAAGTTAAAAAACAAAAAAAAAAATCAGTTTTACGGTTGGGTTTTGGCTTAAAACCCAATCGTTAGACTGCAATATACAAAATTAGACAGTGTTACGGTTGGGTTTTGGATTAAAATCCAACCGTAAAACTGCCTAACTTTCATTCGAAAATTACGGTTAAGTTTTAAGCCAAAACCTTACCATAAATTTATTTAATCCTTTTACGGTTGGGTTTTAAGCCAAGTCCCAACCGTAAATCTGTCAGAAATTGTGTTTCCTTATAGTAGACAAATCCAACGGATTTTTTATTTGAAAATCTAGTTGTTGGTTATTTATTCACTATAAAAGGAAACCTTTCCCTTTCACTTTCTCATTATTCGCCTAGTCATCCGCCTGGTTTATCAGGTATTTTCTTAGCCGAACGCGTGTCTCACCAGTCGAACGGCTGGGTGAGCGTCTGTCTGTTGCGGACTTCGTCTTCTTTACACTTCCAAGCCATTTTTCTCCTGAACACTTACTAGATCACATCACAAAGGAACTCTGCCCACCCAATTAATGAAAAGAATATCAAGCTTAACCCTTCATCAAGATTGCAAAGGTTGGGTTGATTTGATAACAACTATTTCAAGTGATGATTATTTCGAAGGAAGGTAATAACATCAAACTAATGGATTTTAAAGGTTTACATTGTATTATTTTGTATATATATATGTTTAAAGATTATAATATGTTTATGAAATCGATAAATTAGGTTTTAAAAATTTTAATTTTGGAATTGAGTATAATTCTAGGGTTTACATGTAAATTTGGTATAAAAAATTTATGAGAATTTGTTGAATTGAAATTAAAATTGATTAAGTAGTTGGTTAATTTAAGTTGGGTTGTGGATTATTTTATGATTAATTGATATCATTGTTTATGAAATTTGGAAACTTAATTATGTTATTTTGCAAACTTATGAACTTGTGTATGAAAAGATCATAAAGGTTTATTGTTTAAGAGTTTGAAAGCTAGATACCAAAAAAAATCTAAATCAAACTCCCTCTTTTTCCACTTATTTAGGCGTAAACCTTAACTCCATGTTTTCTCTCTTCATCGAATGTTCTTCTTTGTTGATTCTCATAAAAATTGATGTAGATTCTGAAGATGAATATGAATAGAGTTACAAGATCATCACGAATTGGGAACTTGAATCCAGCATCAACTGAATCTGGAAGTGTAGTTGTTGATCCACATTTCATTGTTGATTTGGTGAATGAAGAAGTTCAAATTGATAAAAAAATGTATGTTATAAGGAATCAAGCAAATTTGTTGGTCTGAACATTGACTCGTTCGATTGACGCTGGGGAGTTGATGAGTGTTGAACAAAAAAGAGGAGTTCTACAAGTGCTTAAGGAGATAGCAAATCTTTCTTCTGGAGAGAACGTTGGATGCCCCACCTAAATGAATTATGGATTTTGTTCTACCTAAATGTTTTTTATCTTTTAACACCACCATCGTAGCGTTGTTGGTTATGGTGTTGAACCTTATTAGTACTATGAATACAAATCTCTTAATTTAGCTTGAATGAGTTGCTCGTAGTTTGTTTTTATTTTTTATTTAAGATAAGAGTAGATAGACGAAAAAATGAGTGCTTGGTAAAAAATCATCTAAATTAATTAATTACTCGAATTTTAAAAAGAAGTTCATTAACATTTAAGATAACAATATATCGGTTAAAAATACACTGAAAATAACACTATTAGTTCATAAAAGTTGAAACTGAAAATTGCAATGTTAATAAGAATGCAAATTTTTAGGTTTAGGTATTCCAAGAATCCTTTAAGATTGGCTTCTCCTTCTCTGCAAAATATTTGCCTTCCTAAGTTCGATGTGCTCTCTTGTTAAGGCATCTATCCCGGAGACATCTATCATCATTATACGAAACTCCTGTTTATTTCTTTGCATGAAGGTTTAGTTTCTAGCTTGTTTTACTTTAAACTTTGTCGAAGACTCAGCTAGTTTTGTTATAAACTCGGTTTCTCTCTGTGCCATCTTCATTTTTGTTTGTTCTGCATATTTGGTGTTGAAGTTTTGTAGTTCTTTAATAATAATTTTATCATTTCCTATTGCGCACTCGATTTTCTCTCCCTGTTTTCTTATTTCGTTTTGCCTTTTTTTCCCCATATGACAATTATATGTGTTAACTGTATCTTCTATTTCTTCATCGCCACTAGAATTGTTTTGGCTTGTTTCCTGCCTTTCCCGGTTTTTCTCGCCGCTTTCAGAATCTTCCTCAGATTGCGATGAATCGAAAACAACTGTCGATCCTCGTGAGTATTTTATATTTTTTAACATAATTGCGTAGGACTCTTCATGCTTAAATCTTTTGCCACCATTAGCTTCCTTGAAAAATCTCCTTACTTCTTCAAATTTTATAAAGTTTAGTGGAGGTTATATAATTTAAAATAATAATGTAAGCGCCAAAATTAAACGAGTACTTACCTTTGTTTCGGGCTGTTTTTTTTCAAGAAATATGTTTTAGATGGTCCATGATTATGAGCTGACCAAATACCAAATATTAAACTAAATATTAAAAAATATTGGTATTTTCAGAGGTCAAATACAACGGGAAAAAAACTAGATTTTAGTCAGGTTCATATTATACTTCCGCCTGGTGTTCGCTGCAAACTATATTTCCCTCTAGTGTTGGGTGCAAGCAATACTTTCGCTTGATGGTTGGGCGTATATTATACTTACATGTGTAGTTGGATTGGACGGACGTTATACTTAAGCTTCACCTCGAACGTTGTAACAAAGCCCAATAATTAAACGCTACACTAATATACGCTTACTCCATTCCTTGACGCACGTAATACTTGTGCTCGATCATATTTGGTTTTGGTCAGTAGTCCGATCCTTTATTATTAGAAGGCTAATATAGGGGCTCCCATATCAATAGAGGGGCTCCCAGTTGAGCCGAGGTGACCCAATTTTACGATAAGGGATGTCCTAGGGGTAAAGTTAAATGTCCATTTTACCCTTTACCTAATAAAAAAAAGACAAATTTGTCCTTTAATTAAAATTTTTCCATCTCCTCCATATCTTCTCCTTCTCAATTTTAATCAAATTTCTCCATCGAATCAAAATTGTATCACCGATGAAACTCCCAATTTCGTGATGAAGAATACTAATAAATGTGTAGAAAGTAGTAGTGATGACAATCCGGATAAAACTAAATTACACTAACTAATTTGATGAAATCACGATTTGAAAGATTGATTTTTTGTTGTTCAGAGAAACTTACGGTTGGGTTTCATGTCGAACCCAACCGTAACACCAAGAACACCGAAGAACACCATTTTTGCCCAGATTTACGGTTGGGTTTTCAACCAAACCCAACCGTAACTGTCTCTGAATCACACAAAATAAAACTTTCAATTCGTGATTTCATCTAATTTGAGCCATAAAATGATCAAGATTTTAATCTAGAAAGACCTAAATGGTTATTATGGTTGATTAAATCAAAAACTAGGGTTAAAAAAAAAACGATATTTTTTCTCACATTTCATCTAGTTTTTCATCCCCAAATCACAAATAAAATAAAAATAAATTGATTTCAATTTGTGTTAGTCTAAGATTAAGTTTAATTAACCATGATTAGCTTAATTAAATTTTCATTATTTAAGGTAATTAACATATTAATGAAGGATGATTTGGATATTGTGAAAATATTATGGATAAGGGGTTTTTAAGTTTTACTTCGTAATGTCCCTATTTCGTCTTATTAGAGGAGCCCCTATATCAGGCTTCTATTATTATTCTTCTTCGTCGTCCCCGCAAATTTGACCTAATCTTCTTCTTTCTAACTCTCTCTCTGCTACTGCTGATACATGAATCCATGAAAGAAGAAATTTCAACGACACCATCCAATCCTTCTCTATCTCATCTCAAATTAAAGGTTCAGTTCTCATCATCGATCTACTCTGGTTCTCAATTTTTATAATTTTCTTTTCGGAATTTTAGTTGGCGTCCGAATAGATTTGGCTGATCATTTCAGAAATTTTGTGCCAGGTTTATATCGTAGGGTGATTTTGATAATAATGATTAATCGGCTGTGATGAGACTGCCGAGGAGGCGGTGCGATTGTTGTCCTAGAGGAAGAGGTAGAGGTAGAGGTGTAAATTACTGTTCGGAATGGGTATTAGTTACATATCTGTTTCAGTGGCGTGTACAGTTGGGAGTTTCTTAGGGCTACAGTGGTGGACACTATCTTTGCTAGACAAGTTCAAATTAGATGGTTTAATTGCTGAGAATTATATACATTCTGAGAATGCTAATCATGCACTTGATTTACTATTGGGATCCAATCTTATAATCGCGCTTTTGGTGAATTTCGTCATTAATCTCTATGTTCTACTCATTTTATGTCTCAAGGTAAAATCATTTCTGTTGCTACTCATTTTTGTTGGTACTTCTGTTTGAAGAAATTGATATGTGTATGCTTATAACAAGTGATATTATTGCTTTTGAAGAAAAACGAGTAAATTCATCGAAGATTTGTACAAAGTTTAATAATCGATATTCGTATATATGTGATGCGCAGGCTATTTTTTTTATTCAGCTTCATCCAACTGAGACGCGAAAAGTAGTGGAACGGTTAATAAATTATATCATATACAAGGTAATCTTGTTAAGTTGATTAGTTTTGGGTTCTCAGGCAAGCTGGTGTATTATGATTTATGTTGTCTTTGTTTTTCTTGATCTTGTTATGGGGCATTGTTATTGATAGTTCTTAGTAGCATAGGATATGTTGAATAGAATTTGGATAGCAGGATTTGGTCCCGATGTCTTGCTATATAACAACTTATAGTTCTATGGCAAAGGTTAGGAGTCGCATGCTGTCTGTAAAAGTGCAGTTATTGTTGAATCAATTTGGACTTGACCAGAGCTTGTGAGCAGGCCAATCTCATTACCTTGTTACAGGAGTAACTTAGATATACTACTTGATAAGAGTGCTACGCTTTTCAAGGGAAGGAGGGCTAGTGCAGGCATTTCTTCTGCTGTGGTTCATTACATTGTGTCTGGGATTTTATTACTAGCTTAAGGATTCGTCATCGTCGTTCTCTGATAATTGATTTTAAGGTGGCTTGACATTAGAAAGCTGAAAGAAAAATTACCTAATCAAGTTTGGAGTTTGGTCTGTCACTTTATCTCATCTTCATGGTGACTAAAAAACTCTTGATCTCCTGCTAACTCCAAAAATAATTAACTGGGGGTGAACTTTTAGATTGACAAAGAGTATTTACCTTCTCAGTTAATGGAATAATGATGGCAACTGTTAGAATCGATGCTATCTTGGAAAACTTCTGTGTTATTTATTGCATTTACTAATACCGTTCCAATATTTCTGTCGCATACTCCATGGATATTAACGATTATGCTATTAAGTCCTCATTTCTTTTCCCCCCCATGTCTCTTTTCTATCGGAAAGAAAAAAGAAAATACCTGCATGGCTACAAAGCTTCAAAAAGGTGAATATGAAAATGGTATCAAGAGTACTACCTGTAAATTCATATCCCAATCTGTGTCCTGTGCTGCTGTTTAGTAAATTTGGATTGAAAGTATAAGAGTAGGTTATGCTATCTTGTAGATTCTTGTCTGGCGGATTTTTTTGTTGTTGTTGTTGATTAAACAGGTTCCGAATAGTCTATTAACTAATAGTTGTTGGTATGTTTGTGTAATAGGGGGCATTTCTTCCTTTGATTGTACCACCCACTGTTTCCCAAGCAGCATTATGGTCAACTTGGTTAACAGTTCTCTGTACCTTGAAGGTAACAAATATGTATACAATTGTTAAAGTGCAAGTGTGTCTGTACAATATATGTACACATATCTATTTTCTAATTCACCCCTAAATTGCTGGTACTTTTCCACAGATGTTTCAGGCACTGGGTAGAGACCGGCTGGAACGGCTGAATGCATCGCCTTCTGCAACACCATGGACATACTTTCGCGTCTTTTCTGTTCTGCTGCTGGTTCTATCCGCCGATGTCTTCTGGTATATTTCCTAATGCCTCGTGGCAGAATTTCCATTTATTTATAGTTCGGTTTCAGGAGTTTCTTTGCTTTTATTACTTCTGTTTGACATAAATGTGTGGTGTATAAACAATAAAGTTATGTATGATCACACAATCAGTGCTCCTAGAATAACTCGGTGAAGGCCTAGGCTTTCCATGCTCTATGAAGCGTTAGACAAGTTCTTTAGCATTTAACTAATGTAGGGGTATATTTTTATCCTTGAGTGCGGACATCAATTTCCTCTAAAGAAGCATAAAAACGAACAACAACAATAACGACCAAGCCTTTAGTCCAAAACAAGTTGGGGTAGGCAAATTCATAAGAAAGTGGCTGAATTTCATTAGTTGGCTCGCCACACCTATCACGACCCCCTCCTCCTTTATCCTGGCCTGGGACAGGCTATGCAGAAGAGACTACATAGACTACATAAAAACAAAAAACAGCAAAAAAATTAACAGCAATGATTGATCAGACTAATATCGAAAGTCTTGTTAAAGAGGAATATCTAAGTAGGTTGCCTTTCGGAAATATAAGCATGCACAATTTTCTAATGCTGTTTATGATGTTACGAGGGTTGTATTAGTGATGGCATTTATCTACTGTAGTACCATGAAGAACTGTTAATATTATTTATTTGCCTGACAGTTAACGATCAGTGTAAACAAGAAATAATAGGGTAGTGCAACTGTGCAGGTCTGTCCCCATCTGTTAAATTCTTCTGAAGCTGTTCAGTCCTTATCCAGATATATGTATTTGAAGTTTGTATGCACTTTGAGCTGTCTCTTACTTGTATTTTTTGCCTACAGGTTAAGACTCTGTATCATAATTTATAGATCACTGGGTTCAACAATGTTTTTGCTGTTATTCTTTGAACCTCTCAGTATTGCTTTTGAGACTGTACAGGTACTTCTTCAAGCAAATTTCAGTTTCTTGTTACATTCCTGATGATATTCTTTGAAGTTTGTATGAACTTTTAGCTTAACCATTAAACTGTTCCTGTTCAGGAGTTTAAACTTAGATTGATGATATTCTTTCTATGCAAATTTCTGTAGGCTGTGATGGTGCACGGGTTTCAGCTCCTTGATATGTGGCAACGGCATTCAGTAGAAAGCAACATAGATTGCCAAAGCTCCCAGCTCTTTAACAGATCAGTGGCAGGTATTGTTCTGACATGTGATGCACATGTATCTTGCATAAGGAAGGGTTGTTAAGGCTTGGTGAATTACTGTTTTTTTTTGGACGTCTGTAACCTCAATTTTCTTATGTAAGTTCTAAAGTAAAATGTACAGGGTGCCTTTATTTCTGCTTCAACTTGTTTAGGTATGTCTTGTATCTGTTGTTAAATCAGAAGACTATTGTTTTTAAAATGTGCATGCTTGCGACATTTGAAGGAAAATGAATGATCTGTGATAGGTTTTTACTAGCCCAAGGTCAAAAAATATAAGGAAATCAAGGAATGTTCACAAAAGAAATTAAGATAATCAGAACCTGGGGGTAAGAAAGTTTAGCTCGTGCAATCATACTAGTAACCAATGGTATAATAGTGTAGGCGATGGTATTTCTACTTGTTCGTACAGACCGAAATATGCATGCAAAACAGAACTAGGGACCACAGAATCAGAGTGTTCTTGTCTTTAGACCTTCCATTTGGGGTCTGGATATTCAGCTGAAATAATGAAATATCATTTCTCTTTTCATGCAATGGTGTAGGTTAAGTTAGTAACATCAGATACAGTTGCATTGGTCTAGCAAAAAGTCCAGTTTGCTGAGATGTAGCTACATAATTAACATTCAGATTTGTAGGGTTCCTAAATATTTTGGTGGTGATCTAGTTTCCTTTCTAATGAAGTGTCTCTGTAGGTTCTTTATTGGAATGGAAAGCCATTCTTGTTCGGAACTGTGGTTTTGTCCTAGACATAATGACCTGGTTGATGGCTCTCGGTCATTACTTGTATATTTGGTGGCTTCACGGCATGGCGTTCCATCTAATTGATGCAGTCATTTTCCTAAACATACGCGTAAATACATTCGTCCATTGTTATAATGTAACTAAATTCTCTATGTTATCCTCCATTCCATTTCCTCCTACTTAGCTATTTAATTTACATATAAACAGGCTCTGCTAAGTGCAGTTATAAAGAGGATCAAAGGATTCGTCAAGCTGAGATTAGCTCTTAGTTCTCTTCATGGGGCACTTCCTGATGCGACATCTGAAGAGTTGCAAGCATATGATGATGAATGTGCTATTTGCAGGGTAAGCTTAGTTTCCCATATCCTTATTGTGGATTTTACTCTTACAAAGGTTCTCCAGAAGTGATGGATATGTGAAATCATAGGAACCAATGGCGAAGGCGAAAAAACTATCCTGTAATCATCTTTTCCATCTTGCATGCTTGAGATCATGGTACGCTTTACAATCATTGATTTTTATCTTTTAGGCTTTGATTGTGCTCTCCGAATGACTTCAATGTGAAAGGCTAAAATCTGTGTAAATTTGTTTTGTTTTTTGTCTGATCGATACAATCTGTTTAAATTTATTTTGCCAATATCTTACTTGGATGTGTGGTTGCTGACATGAACTGTCACATAAAATGCCCACAAAATCCTGTCCATGATATCAAGGGGAGAGCCAACTAGGGGTGGCTTCAGTTGCCCCCTCATGCCAGCTGACCCCCAACGTTTTTAGCCTCTCTCCCAAGCCTAATTTAAGTCTTAGCAAACTTTTTTTTTATCCCAAGCTTAATTTTCTCCCAAGAACTCAACAATTATTTTTTGCTCCCTCCAGACCAACATCCTAGATCCGCCACTGCATGACATTCATGACTTTCTGATCAAACACAAACTGCTCATGTATGGTTGATTATGTAAATGGAAAGTTAATCATTCATCTGTTGGGTTCTGCAGTTCTTGGTCTTTTTTGCATTTTGCGTATGCTTTGAGAATTTATTATCGATCTTTCATTTTCTCATGTTGAAAGGTGTATTAACACACAGGTTAGACCAAGGTACGAATGAGGTTTATTCATGCCCTACATGTCGAAGATCACTATTTCCAGGCGCACGTGAAAACAGTACCCACTCCCAAACTGAAGAAGCCTTGAATAATGAACGTCTTGCCCGTCAAATAGGTTATAGATTGCACACACAAAATGCACCAGACCGTGTCCCGCCTGCAGGAACATTTCCTAACCAACCACAGGCTCCTCCTGATGGCATCCCCTGGAGGTTCATTTCCATGCTTCTTCCGTTCTCATTTTCTTCTGTGGTCCAGTCACTTCTATTAACCTCTTTTGCTATCTCTGTTCTTCACTTATTTTTTCAGAATTTTTTGTAGAGTGGGTTTGGAACCAAATTGGGGACAACCTTGGCCGAACCAAGGTTCCGATGGTGCTGGTCCATCAAGTACTGCAACGAGATCAGTTGGGTTAGGCAGAGTCCAGATGATGATGAGGCATTTAGCATCTGTGGGTGAAACCTATGCCCAGACTGCCATTGAAGATGCTGCATGGGGTCTTTGGCCTACGCCACATCCTCAGGCTGCGTCTGGCTCTTCTGTTCTTCCTCCCCAAGCTGCTGCTGCTCTGAGCTATAATGGACATATTGGTGGTTTACTCTTCAGGAATCCCACTCATTCTGTGAATAATAATATGTCAGCTATACTTGCCATGGCGGAGACTGTCAGAGAAGTGCTTCCCCACATTCCCAATGAATTAATTTTTCAGGTAATTCTTGCCATTTTATAACTTAAGATTAAGTTGATGTTTCGAGATTTAGCATTATCCCAAAATATGCCTTGAACATGCTTTGAGGTTGTGAACTACGATCTCAATGTGGCATTGTTTATTTTGGAGTTTGAACTATTATTGGCTTATCGCTATAAGTTAAGACCTAGAGTGGGCTTATAGATCTGGTTTCAAAAGTCAGCTGTTTCCTGGGTGGGTTAATAACTGAGCCTGAACCAAACCGGTACTACCCATATTGATCCTAGTATTGTATCCAAATCAACTTTACCATGGTACATCTTGACTTTGGCATGAATCTTCATTGTTCGTCAGGTGTGTAGCAAGATTATTGCTCGACTATGATTTAGGAGTATAAAGCGAAAATTCATTTTAAATTTGTGATATCTTACCGACTTTTATACTCTTAATGCAGGACTTACAGCGTACGAACTCTGTCGCTGTTACTGTGAATAATCTTCTTCAAATGTGACTATCAGTTGTAGATCTTTTTTGCATAGTTATGACTCTTATGAGCTTAAATGCTCAAAGAAAGTAGAGGAGAGAACAAGCCTGTATATCCTAGTGATCTATATAAGTGACGACGACGGGTATTGCAAAGAGGCTCTTGAGTTGCAGTATGAAAAAGTTGTTTATTGCATTCTGCGTCAGGATTTGTCGTTACTATACATACATCATAATCCTAAATACCTTTAGATTTGTATATAGAGACATGTTTTGCCATAAAATAATAATCACAAATTTGGTCTCCAAGTGTGGCAGCAGTCTAGTCTTAACTGTTTCTTTTGCTGCACTACCTTCAAATGGTCGGAGGTTTTTTCCATTCTACTTGATTTGGTTTCCAAATTGTGCTGTGATTGTCGCAAACCTGGGTTTTCTGCGGAAGGAATTCACTTTATTATGCATTTATGAGATACTAAATGTTGTTTCTGAATTGGAGTGCAGACTGCAGAGATGAGTTTGATGCAATAAAAAAAGGAACAATTTGAAATATGAATTACAACTAGTTAAAACCCTTTTGCCGAATCAGTTACCTGGCTACGTTACATCTATCAATACAATGCAACTATAAAATGATTGAATTATCTTCTTCGATTCTTCCGGCCACAGACCGAGATCCATCCACAGCCGATGGTAGTGGCAGCAAAATTGTACTCATTGCTCAAAACATTCAACAACAATGGCAACAGTAACAGAAAACAAGATTCAAACAACCAAAAAACTAATAGCTTAAGACACTGAAATATGCAAGAAGAACAAAATCCGTACCTACATTCTTCCTTGCTGCTGCTGCTGCTGCTGCTGCTGCAAGATCAAGCTGTTAATGGGATCTTGCATTGTTCAAATTCCTTGAACAATTCATTATCACTAAACCCTAAAAAGAATTGAGCAAGTCCTTGAAGATAAAGAGCAGATTGATAAACATCCATAGCACTAACAATCTCCATCAAAATACTTCTTCTTAATCTATTAGCATCTAAGAAAACACTTACTAATTCATCCATTTGAACACATACATCACCACTAATTGCTTTCAAGATTTCATTCTTCCCTGTAGAATGAATCCAATCATAACCAACTTTATCAATAAACCCAGATTGTAATATCCTATAACGATTCATAACCCCAGGAAGAATCAATCTTAAACCACATTCCAATTCTTCAATTTTACTTATTAAATTCTTTGATGGGTATTTCCAAACAAGTGGGTAACCTGCAGATTTTTCTGTAGCTTCTTCTTCTTCGTCATCATCATCGTTATTGAGTAATGATCTTAAGAGATTTGTAAAGATACTAGGATGAAAATCACCAAACCAGAGAAAGGGTTTTTGTAATGAATTATGCCAAGTTGAGAAAAGAAGTTGAGAAACATCTTCAGAAGCAGCAAGATCCAGGGTTTGATAATAGATTTGGAAATGTTGGTGGAACATCTGAACATGAGTTGAGAGTAATTCTTGTGTAGAAACCGGTATTGAACGATTAAGTAATGGGAGAAGAGTATCCTTTAAGGTTGTAATCCATTCTTCATAGAAATCTTTGAAAAGACGAGAGCTTTTCTTGATACCAATCCACGATAACTTACTCATTGTTTGATCTTCTTGAAAGGAGGTGGAGAAGAAGATGAAGGATGATTTTCTTTTTCTTAGTTTTTGTTTTGCTCTGTTCTCAACAGAGAAAGAAGAAGAGAAACAGAGGATATAATAATCAAAACCTTTTCTTTTTTCTTTTGGAACAGAGTATATATAATAGGCAAATTTGATTATAATACATGGTCTTCTTCTAAGACTTTTGACATCGGAGATATAATCCGTGAGTAAAAATTTCTAAATCCCTTCCAATCGCTTACAAAAATTTTCATTCACTCGTCGTCAACTCATCTTTATACATTGTTTTTGTTGATGATCCAAGACTTTGAGTACAATCCGCTATCCGACAACGTGATCGAAGTCAACCACACTGACTTTCGGACGTGTAACCCATCTCGCCCGGTGGTTATTTATGCTAGTGGAAACGACTCCATCACCATCAAGAAAAGAGGTCAATTAGAGCAAAGACATTGGGTTGGTGCTGATAGCATGTGTGTAGTGAGTGTGTGGTGTGTAGTGAGTGTGTGAAAGGTGTGATGTGTAAGCTTGTGTAGGAGCATATATACTCTGGTCTGTCCTGTAAACAAGAAAATGAATTAAATTCAATTGATCCAACATATTCATTCACAATGTAGATATGAGATATTATCATGGTATCAAAGCAGAAGATCCTAAACCTCTGAATCTTCCTTTTCCGCTGCTTCTTCCCTTTCAATCTTGCTTCTTCCAATTTCTTTTGTTGCTGTTTTGGTCATCATCTGTTTCATGAAATTCATATCTAAAACAACAACAATTAGTGTTCTCAAATCCTAGGGTAAGCTTGCTTCTGCTAATTCAAGATGCTTCTGACGTTGTTCTTCTGATGTTGCTAAGATTCATTTTCATTTGACTTCAATTTCTTTTCCTGATGCTCATTCAACAATGATTTCTGGTACTGTTCTTACTGATCTTGTGTTTCAATTTTTTTTTAGTTCATGTTTGAGATTCGATCTCGTTCTCTTCAGATCTTTTTAGATTAAATTCATGTAAGACTGAATGATTTCAGCATTGATTTTATTTTACATGTAAGTATGAAGTTGTCTCATCATCTTTGTTCATCAAATGTTTTACCATCTGTGTTGTTGAACTCATGTAAATCTGAGTAACCTCAGCATTGATGTGTTTTTTACATGTAAGACTGGTGCAAAGATCACCAGCATTTTTCATCCAATTCATGTAAGACTAAGTTACCTCAGCATTCTTCATTTTTCTTTTCAATTTCACTTTCAAATTTCAATTTCAATCTCATGATTCTCTGTGTACAACACAATTTCTACATATTTCTTTCTGAATCTAAATCTTCTTCTCTCTTTTCAATTCATACTTCTTACTCTAGTTCCCTGCCACATATTGCTGCTTCATTGGTTCTTTGTTAGTTGGTGTTGTTTCTTTAGTTGCTACTTGCAGTAAGTGGGATATCCTCTTGTTAAACTCTGCAAGGATTCTTATGGTGTACTAGTATGTGCTGTATGCACTAGTTCTACTTTGGTCACACTGTTCAATCTCTACTTTGGTTCATTTTTAGATTTAGTTTTCATGATTTTGTTCTCAATTTCACCTTCTCATGGTTACCTTGATAATGTTGGTGAATGTATTGTTTCTCTCATGATACACGGCTTATAAGATGCAGTTGGTGAGTTCTTTCTCACTTTTCAAACTATGTATCCTATTAGTGGATTTTGACATTTTCCATTGCTGTTAGTTTCTTCTTTCCTGTTTTTTGTTTGGGAGTGAGTGGTATTTCCTCAAGATTGATGGATGGATGTATATCCATAAATAAGCCTAAGTCAAGTGCAGTAAGTGATTTATTTCACTTGTCAAACTCTGTATTGTGCTTCTGGTGTGTGTGTATAAATAATGCAAGGTTGAACTTGCTGGTTTTCTTCTTCTTCTTCTAGTTTCTAGTGATTCATAGAATTTGCTGGTTTAGTGGAGAAACTACTTCTACTCTTGGTATTACATCAATTGTTGATGCGTCTAATTCCACTCACAATACTTCTGGTATGCTGTCTATGTTCGTATTATTGCTGCTCAGTTCTTCTTATCTGTTGGTACTCTTCTCCAACAAAGATTGTTCACTGCTACTAAGTACTACTGCTGCTATTATCAACTAATTCTGGAGTATTATTTCATGGGTATCATCTACTTATTATACTCATTCATGAGTATCATCTACTACTTCTGGAGTTGTTATTTCACCAGCTAGCAGCATACTCTATCTCTTTCTATTTCAGCTACATATACATCACTTCATTTCTACTACAGGTCATTCTGGCATCGCGTGTGTGTGTGTCTAGCTGCTGGTTTGCAATATTGCTTATGGTTTATCTCGTTCAACTCATACTACAGAATTCCACGATACCTACCATTGCTCCCTATGTTCTGTCCTATTTTGTGGATGTGAGTGTTTACTATGGATATTTCCTTGTGCAACAACTCTGAGTTGTAGGATAATTTTGGTTTACTTGGAATACTACCTGATCTCGGTGAAGCAAACTTCTGTTTTAGTTGGTGCTGGTTGGTGCTTTACAGCGTAGACATTCACAACAAGAGGTGGTTTCATGGTTTCAGTTGAGCTACTACATTCTACTTTGTGGTGAGTTGAGATATAAGTGTTGCAGTAGACATTCACAACAAGAGTGTTGTTTACAAGGATCTTTGAACAGATCATTACAAGTTGTTGTTGCTGCCTACACCTACTACTTCTGTATTGTTGATATTTTCTTTTTACCTGCATCATCTGTTGTTGCCACACAACCTGCTAGTCTGCTTACTACTTATGTAATGCAATCTCAAGTAGTCTCTTCAAACCTCCTTGAGCTTGAGGGAGGGTAATAGCATGTGTGTGTGTAGTGAGTGTGTGGTGTGTGTGTGTGTGTGTGTGTGTGTGTGTAGTGAGTGTGTGAAAGGTGTGTTGTGTAAGTTTGTGTAGGAGCATATATACTCTGGTCTGTCCTGTAAACAAGAAAATAAATTAAATTCAATTGATCCAACAGATTCATTCACAATGTAGATATGAGATGTTATCAGGTACCACCCCAGGAATGAGCAAACCCAAAAATGGATTAGTAAATGGATATTTGTGGGAATTTGCCCATTGATGCGTTGGTTGAATTGATCAAATCAACATGAGACGATCGATTCATGTTGAACCGCTCGACCGATCTTATGTTGAGACGATAACATAGGCCGAGCGAAATTGTTTTTATATTAAATTTAATTATTTTAATTTATTTTACATATATATGTACTGATTTAAAAATAGAAATCGATCAAATCTAACTAAAAAATTATTTGTTTATATAAAAAACGAACCCACCAATTAAAAAATATATTTGTTTATATAAAAATTACGTCAATTTGGCTAATTTGCCAATTCTTCCACAACCAAAAACCGAGTTTGACAAACCACGTGGTTTGGCATATTAGCTAAACTACTAATGCCCACTGGAGTTATTTATCTATGGCTTCCCACGCTATTGTGAAGGTGGGAAGAAGGTTGACATCAGGGTAGTTCCCGAGTCTTTAATGCAACCCAGCAGCAAGGAAACCCCTTGTGCACCAGCTCCATCTAATAGCAACAGAGTTTGCACCCTTTCTTTCATGGCCATGCTTGTGTAGTTGGCATCGGCTTTCGTAAATTTTAATGGTTTTTCTTATTAGGACGACTACACCATCGTCATAGCACATAAATAAGGAAAAGGAAAAATCTTTATACCAGATGAGCAGATGATATTATTAGAACTTTGGGATAATCATAGAAATGCCCCAATTTGGGGGGGTCATAAACTGAAAATGTCCCAAAACGGAAAAATTAACAAAAATGCCCCATTCTGTCAATTTATCCGTTATCTACGGGCGTGCAAGTTCGCATATGCGAAATTTGATAAAAATACCCCCATATTTCATCTTATGGAAATGCCCCAAAAAGATTATCATCTTATAAAAATGCCCCAAACATTCAAGGTAACAAAAATGCCCCAAAACGGAAAATGGTAATAACCCAAAAACAGAAACATAAAAGTTAATAAACATAAGATTACATATACTTAGTAATTCTTACATAAAAACAGACAGATACAGGAAATAACACAAACATAAAATATCTTAGGAAGTCTTAAGTTAGAAAAAACATAAGATTACATATATTTTGAGTTTGGCTTTCTTTGTCTTTTCTTATCCGGTTCAATAACATTGTTTTGGTTCCTAAGTCTCAAAAAAAAAATCAGTGGTGCATACAGATAAAAAAGGCTTTCCCTTGGACCCCTTGGACTGAGCTAAGATATTTTATATTTTTGTTATTTCCTGTACCTGTTTGTTTTTATTAAGAATTACTAAGTATATGTAATCTTATGTTTATTAACTTTCATGTTTCTGTTTTTGGGGCATTTTTATTACAATTTTCCGTTTTGGGGCATTTTTGTTACCTTAAATGTTTGAGGCATTTTTATAAGATGATAATCTTTTTGGGGCTTTCCATAAGATGAAATATGGGGGTATTTTTATCAAATTTCGCACATGCGAACTCGCACGCCCGAAGATAACGGATAAATTGACGGAATAAGGCATTTTTATTATTTTTTCAGTTTTGGGGCATTTTCAGTTTATGACCCCCCAAATTGGGGCATTTCTATGATTATCCTTAGAACTTTTCAGTAAAATGTTTGTTTGTAACAATTTTCCAAACCACATCCATCTCTCTGACTTGAATGTAAGACAATGTTGTTTTGATTTTTTTTTTCCCTTGAGATGTTAATCAGCATCAACCATTCCTCCTCCAGGTGAATCATCATCAAATATAGTTTTGTTTCCTTGACCAGTATGGTAGATGCTTTCAGGTTTTCCAATGCCAGCACCACCCCAACCTCTTTGAGGGAAGTATCTGCGAGGGTAGAATGAGCCACCGTAAGGACCAACAGGTCTTCCAAAAATTCTCCTTCTACGGCCCGTTGGTTTAACATCAAGCCGACGTGGCGTAGCATATTCGACTCTCAAGGTGGAATCACCAAGTTTATGCCCATTCATCGCAAGAGCTTTGGAGAAAGCCCGAGAATCATAAAACTCAATGAAATCCATCCCCCGCGTATTATTAGTGTGAGGAATGTTCATCGATAAAATCTCTCCGCAGGTTGAGAAAAGCTCTTTCAGGGAGCTCTCGATCTTGTCAAATTTTAAAGTACCAAAACCCCGGGCATATATGGTTTCACGAGCAAATCCAAGCTCAAGAGGACGTCCCAACCAGCATTGGCCATTGAACTCAGCTGCCTTCTTCGCACCTTCTTCAGCTGCAAACTCAATATGGCAATATCCACTGAATTTTCCATTATCAAGTAAAGAGAAACGCACATCAATAATTTTATCATCCTGTTCAAAGAAGTTGATCACATCAGATTTAATAATGGACAATTGTAGGTGCTTGGCAATAAGTGTTTTTGATGCTCCAGTACTGGTTCTACATCCATATCGGTCGACTCCAATTTCCCTGTTACACAAGGTTTGGCCATCCAACTCTAATGCCTTGTTTGCAGCTTCTTCAGATGCAAACCCAATATGGCAGGTTCCCTTGTAACGTCCATAGCGTGCATCGACAACTTCCCCATCCTGTTTAAAGAACTCGATTAGATCAGATTTATCGATAGAAAATGGCAGGTTCCTGGCAATAACTGTTTTAGAAGCTCCAGTGCTTTGCACTTGAGGTGCACAAGGGGTGGTTGGCTCTTCCCTAGAATACTCCGTCTTGTTGGGTTTCTGGCTACATGGTGCTACATGTTGGAGAATATTCCTGTAACAGTAAGCAAACCAAACAGAAACTTGAAAAGAGTTAAGGGTTAGAACAGATAACACACTTCACAATCACACTAGCACAGAGAGATGGAGTCGCATGTTCAACATACTGCCTTTAACTCGATATTTGTCAGGTACACCTTTGGAAAAGTGTTGTTATACCTTTAGAGATGACAAATCAAATCCAGGATAAAACCACCTGATACTAACCTAGTTAGCAAGACTCGTTGGCCCGTTGTGAACTTAACAGTAGAAGAAAATGAAGAAATAAACTAGTGCGCATACAAAGAAAGAAGAGGGGAAAAGTCGTCAGGTCAGTGGCTGCGACTGGGGTAAGTAAAAATCTGACTTTTGTTTTTCTTTTAAAGAAGAAGAAGACTGTTGAATTTTCAAACGGTCAAAATTCATTTAATTAAACGTATTTAATTCGAGATATTTAATTAAAAGATTTTGTTTAATAAACCTGATTTAATTTTATAAATACAAAATGGTAAAATATTTAATATATAGAATTAAAATATAAAACCGTTGGATCTTTGATGGGTACACGTATGCACTCGCAGGCACACGCAAGGCACACGCCAAGGCTCGCACCAAGGCTCGCACCAAGGCTCACACCAAGGCTCACACCTAGGCTCACAATGTATAGATATAGCTGGCACAGGCCTATGCCAGAGAGGAATGTCTTCTAAAAAACATCTTAGCCAAGCGGCTTCCTCTCCTGCTTTATCTAACGCAATAAACTCGGATTCCATAATGGATCGAGCGATACAAGTATGTTTGGAACTCTTCCAAGACACTGATCCACAGCCTAGAGTGAATACGTATCCACTAGTAGACTTAGACTCCTCTGAGTCTGCTATCCATTTTGCATCACAGTATCCTTCAAGAACATCAGGGTGTCTTTCATAACTCAAACGGTAGTTTAAAGTGTATTTAAGATACCTCAACACTCTGAAAAGTGCATCCCAATATTCATGTCCTGGATTACAGGTATACCTACTTAGTCTACTCACATCATAGGCAAGGTCTGGTCTTGTGCATTTCATTAAATACATCAGACTTCCTATGACTCGTGAATATTCAAGATGCGAGACTCCATTGCCTTTGTTTTTCTTGAGTTTGCAAGAAGGGTCAAATGGAGTACTTGCAGGTTTACTATCAAACTGGTTAAATTTCTTAAGAACTGATTCAACATAATGAGATTGACTAAGACTGAATCCATTAGACTCCTTTCTAATTTTCATCCCTAGGATTGCATCAGCAGGACCTAAGTCTTTATGTCAAAGTTCTCACTCAACATGTTCTTAGTGGAATTAATGATTTCTAAGGTTGTGCCTAGTATAAGCATATCATCAACATACAAGCATACAATCACACAGGCATCATTTATAGATTTATTATACACACATTTGTCAGCTTCATTTATTTTAAATCCACTAGAGAACATTACATGATCAAATTTTTTATGTCATTGTTTCGGTGTTTGTTTCAAGCCATATAAAGACTTTTTAAGTCTACACACTTTGTTTTCATAACCCTTCACTACAAATCCTTCGGGTTGGTCCATATAAATTTCTTCATCTAATTCACCATTTAGGAACACAGTTTTTACATCCATTTGATGTATTTCTAGGTTATGAATTGCAGCGATTGCAATTAGCATCCTAATGGAAGTAATTCTAGTGACATGTGAATAAGTGTCAAAGAAATCTACACCTTCTATTTGTTTATAGCCCTTAGCTACTAGTCTAGCTTTATACTTTTTCACAGTTCCATCTACCTTACGCTTTCTCTTGAAGATCCATTTATAGCCTATGGGTTTGCACCCTGGAGGTAAATCTATTATCTCCCAGGTTTCATTCTGAACAATAGAATCCATCTCACTAATAGTGGATTCTTTCCACCATGGAGCTTCAGACGAAGTCATGGCCTCTTTATAGGTTTATGGATCAGTTTCAACTAAACAGGTTATGAAGTCTGGCCCAAAAGATTTTTCTATTCTAAGTCTTTTGCCTCTTTTAGGTTCATAAACAGATTCATCTTCTTCTATCGGTAAAATATGGCTAGAAGAAGGGACATCTAGGGGATCATCACATATCATGCGAGATTCAGATTTCAACGGAAACACATTTTCAAAAAATGTAGCATCCCTAGATTCCATAATGGTGTTCACACCAATTTATGAGTTTTCAGAACTCACAACCATAAACCTATAAGCAGTGGTGTGTTCAGGATATCCTATGAAGACACAATCAACTGTTTTAGGTCCTATTTTAGTCCTCTTAGGTGGAGGAATATAGACCTTGCTAAACACCCCCACACTTTGAGGTATCCATAAGAGGGTTGTTTGTCTTTCCATAATTCGTACGGTGATTTGACTGATCCTTTAAGGGGCACTCTGTTCAGGATATATCAAGCTGAGAGGACGACCTCCCCCCACAAGTTCGCCGGTAGTCCTGAACTGATTAACATGGCATTCATCATCTCCTTAAGGGTTCGGTTTTTCCGTTCAGCCATTCCATTTGATTGTGGTGAATAAGGAGGAGTTACCTCATGAATAATGCCATGTTGCGCACAAAAGTCTCCAAATAGGGATTACATATTCACCCCCACGGTCAGATCTAATGGTTGTAATTGTGGTTTTCAATTGGTTTTCTACTTCTAATTTATATAATTTAAATGCTTCTAAAGCATCATCTTTTCCTTTAAGCAAGTAAATATGACAGTATCTAGTACAGTCATCTATGAAAGTGACAAACCATTTTTTTACCACCTCTAGTTTGGATTGATTTCATATCAACTAAGTCTGAGTGAATTAACTCTAAGGGATTAGAATTTCCGTGGACATTTTTCTTAAAGGGCTTCTTTGCATATTTTGATTCTACACAAACTTCACATTTATGTTCATATTCCAAATTTAATTTTGGAATGCAGCCAAAGTTTGCCAATTTGTTCATTGATTTATAATTTACATGACCAAGTCTACCATGCAAGATATTCAATGAGACAACAACATAAGAAGAATCCATTTTATTAACTTCAACAGAGGTTACAGATAATTTGTGTAGGCCTTCATCCTTATAGCCCTTTCCCACAAAATCCTTTCCCTTAGTGATAATCACGTTCCCAGACTCAAATACAATCTTAAAGCCCTTATCATCTAGCACACCACTTGAAACGAGATTCTTGCAGATGTCTGGTACATGTAAAACTTCATTCAATGTGAGGATTTTCCCAGAGGAGAGCTTCAAACTTTTCCTTTTCCTGCAACCTGTGCTGCAGATGAATTACCCAAATATATTTTTTCTCCTTCTCCTACCGTCTGAAAGGAGGTGTGCATGTCTTTACTTCCGCAGACATGTTTGGTATCTCCAGAGTCTACCCACCAGTATCTCACATTGGTAACTAAGTTAACCTCAGACACCGTGCCAGAAAACTCATTTTTACTACTTTCAACTAAATTTACATTTGTTTTCTTAAAACTTGCATCTTTGCGTTTTCTACAATGAATTGCCATATGGCCAGACACACCACAAACATAAAATGCTCCCTTAATTTTACCAATAACAGATTTTGGTTTTTGAAAGGTACCTTTTCTTTGCGGGCCAGGCTTGCGCTTGTTGTGGTCCAGACTTAGATTAGCAAATTTGTGTTCGATAACGTGAGCTTTGTTTGACATGTCTCTTGCAGAAGAAACATTCTTGTCATTTGAACACAACAATTCTTCAACTTGTATTTTCTTGCCCAATTCTACCATGGAAATTTCACCAGTTTCATGCCTTAGTCTTCTCTTGTATTCAGCCCAGGAATTTGGCAATTTTTCAATAACAGCAGAAACTTGAAATGTTTCGTCAATAACAATTCCTTCAGCAATTATTTCATTAATAATTTTTTGCAGCTCCAGAAACTGATCAACCACTGATTTATCATTCATCATTTTATATTCCAGAAAACGTGCAACCAAGAATTTTTTACTTCCTGTTGTTTCTGCTTCATATTTATCTTGTAGTGCAGTCCATAAATTGTAAGCATTGAAATTATCCTTAGCATTGTAAAAATCATATAAAGCATCTTCTAGGCAGTTTAAGATATGATTTTTGGCCATATAATTACTTCTCTTCCAACTTTCTAAGTCCTGTAATTTTCCAGGTTCATTCAGGGACTCATCAAACGGCTTCAGAACCATCTCATCTAGCATGTGGAAACTCAGGAAAATAACATTTTAGACTGCCATCTCTTGAAGTCCTTTCCAAAAAAATTCTGAGGTCTGTCAACATCAGTCTTCACTATTGTTACAGAAGTAAAATTTTGAAATTAAGCAAAATATCGAGTTAAGACTGTTGGAGAACATTCCTGTAATAGTAAGCAAACCAAACAGAAACTTGAAAAGAGTTAAGGGTTAGAACAGATAACACACTTCACAATCACACTAACACAAAGAGATGGAGTCGCATGTTCAACAGACTGGCCTTAACTCGATATTTGTCAGGTACACCTTTGGAAAAGTGTTGCTATACCTTTAGAGATGACAAATCGAATCCAGGATAAAAAAACACCTGATACCAACCTAGTTAGCAAGACTCGTTGGCCCGTTGTGAACTTAACATTAGAAGAAAATGAAGAAATAAACTAGTGCGCATACAAAGCAAGAAGAGGGGAAAAGTCATCAGGTCAGAGGCTGCGACTGGGGTAAGTAAAAATCTGACTTTTGTTTTTCTTTTAAAGAAGAAGAAGACTGTTGAATTTTCAAACGGTCAAAATTCATTTAATTAAACATATTTAGTTCGATATATTTAATTAAAAGATTTTATTTATTAAACCTGATTTAATTTTATAAATACAAAACGATAAAATATTTAATGTATAGAATTAAAATATAAAACCGTTGGATCTACCAAGACTCACGCGAAGGCTCACGCAAAAGCATGCGCAAGCTCCGCAAGCCCGCGGCCCGCGGTGCTTCGGTGCGAAGCACCGCACATGTGTGCATTTTCCCACTAGTCCATTTCCTAAGTCCATATCCAATCCACTAGTTATTTTTCCTTATATAGAACGTTTGTGGTAATGAGGATAAACTTCCTCATTGGTTATTCCAATATGGGACAAACCAAAGGTTTCTCATTCACTAAGAAGTGAAAATGGATGGCTCTATTTTTCCACCCAAAGTTTGGACTAGTGACCCTAGGTCCCTTTAAGATATATTAAGTAACAAAATTAATTTTAAGTAAGAAATCCATTTTTAATTCTAACACTACTTGGTACTAAATCTATTCGATTTCGGTTTTCAGGATCACTGCTAAACTTTCTCTTTTCGCTGCATGGTACTAACGGATTTCGATTTCCGAAACCCTTAGAAGATGAAACGTTTTCATAGCTATACTCTTGGATCTTCTTCTTCTTCTTCTTCTTAATGTCTGGTACCTTCTTTTCCTTCAACTTTATCTCGATTTCTTCCTCAGCAATATCCCTTTTGTTACTTCTTTTGTTTACTGATTTAACATCAGGTGAAGCAGCAACTACAATATCTTTATTTTTTGCTGGATCTACCCTTTTCCTCTAAAAATTGATCAACCAAACCAACCAAGAGAAAATAAGCGGCTCTGATACTGGTTTTTATAGAGACCAAAAGAGAGGAAACCTCTGGAAATACCCGTGCCGTGCAGATGATCACCCGCCTCAAGGGTAGGTAATGCAGAACGGAGGCATGAATACAGAAATTTGATAGCAAAAGCACAACTAGAAGCCTTTTTATTTGGGTTGTTTTAGTTATGGCCAGTTTTATTCCCACATCGGAGGCATTTGAAATTTTATTTTGGTTTATAAACTACAACATTAGATTTCTACTTGTGAATTTCTTCTACAGAGTCTGTGTGGTTGTCTCACTAATGCCGAACAGGCCAGTACGTGAATCATGTGGCTGTGTGTGGTAATGTCCTCCAAACTTGTTACAACATAGTAACATAGTTATTTAAGAGGCATTATATTCTCTGACAGTGTTAAAAGTTACACTAGGAATTAGGAAAGCCGGTGCATCATAGTTATTGAAACCCAAAAACGAAACCAAAATGTCTGCCCAGCTTCTAGTTTTATCTAAAATTGCGTTTGTTTGCCATTGGATTGAATTTTTTTTGCCATGTAGATATAGAATGGTAGATAAATTGTCCCCCTCAATGACCAGGTTTGTAATATTTCTTGTGCTGGCCCATTTTGTTGCATGTAATAGAGTTACAGCTTCCGCTTCTTCTGGTGAAGAGCATCTGAAGCTTCCCATTTCTGCTCCTCCAAAAGTTCCCGTCCAATTACGCAAAAGAAAACCAAACCCTGCATTAGTGACTGCAGATTTCCAAGAAGCATCACAATTTATTTTGAAAGTGTTAAAACTAGGAAATGTCCATAAAGTTTGTCTGTTTGATGTTGTAGTTACTATCTGATGTGTTTGGTTGGTCAAGATTGGGTGCCAATATGCATAATGGTTTGAAATATCCATTGCAAGTTGAGAAGGAGATCTGTTTTTGTCTTCAAAAACTCTGAGACATCTCTCTTTCAATATGAACCAGCATTTGGTTGAGGCTACATGCATGGAGGTTGAGTTCTGATTTCCTTCCCTCCACTTATTGTAATGTACTAGGAAAGAATTATCAGAGTTTGAGTTTGAGTTTAGAGATACTCCCTGTATAGCCATTGGTGGCAGATTCCAAACTTCCTTTGCATATGCACGGTCAAAAAATAAATGTTGAGTTGTTTCAACATGAGTCTAACAGAAAACACATTTATTATCCACATTCAAGATAGATCCTAGCTTCTCTTTGGTAGGAAAAGCATCTTGCAAGCATTTTCATACAAAAAGTTTGACTCTTTGGGAAGAATCCATACTCCATAAAGTTTTACAGAACTTATTTGAAGTTCTAGAGACTGTAGAAGAAGGATTTTGGAGTTTTGCGTAAAGGGACTTCACAGAAAAATCTCCATTTCTGGTTAGGGACCACCTGAGGTTTTTTTTTTTAATACTCCTTCCTTAGTTGAGTATAACCTAATATTCATTATTTCTTAAACCAAAGAGCTTTTAAACAGAGAATTTAGAGTAACCTGATTCCACTTATTTGTGTTGGAGTCAATTAACTCTGATACAAGTGTTATGTTGTTGTTACCAATAGAGGTAGTTTGAGATAGAGTAGAATCCCTTCCATGTATCCACCTATCATGCCAAATGCTTATAGATTTTCCATCCCCAACTTCCCAAATGCTATATTTCTTGATCTGTTCAATTCCTTGAAGGATACAATTCCAGATCCAAGAATATTTTGATTTTTTCTTAGATAGAAGAGGCCCAGATTTCTTGAAGTATTTTCCTTTAAGGATTTTTGCCCACAAGTCATCTGGGTTTCTCACCAGTCTCCAAGCTATTCTGCTAACCATGGCTAAGTTTACTTTGTTTGTCTCTTTGAAACCTAGGCCTCCTTGTTCAATTGATTTGTATAAAAAATCAAAAGCTTTTATGTACTTCGAAGTTACTGCGATACAAATTCGGGTCTTTCCACACCACTCTTAACGATAAAATCTCTACCCAGGCACGAAGCCAGGGCAATTCAGTCTTGAGGTCAAATATTTTTTTTGACCCCATTAACGACACAAAAATTAGATTTTAGCATACATATTTACACCAACAGGATATAAAAAATACCCTAATCCAAGTCTATTTTTACTAAAATTCAAAATCTTGTGGGATCCGTAGACCCCACATGCACCGACTTGGCTACGTCCCTGTCTCTAGCTAATTATTACCGATCTAGACATTATCGTAGCAAAGGAACAAGCGATACTGGCCGACAAGATGGAACTTTATAGCCAGAGGCAAGACGACGCCAAGGACAAATGCATCATAGGATGGTATACTGGTGTATGTATGCCTAACTCAAGGACGATGCAAGCACATGGAGTAAGTCATGCGATGACCTATACATTGGTCTAAGGCCTAACCAACAATGGCAGAATAGGAATCTAATAAAGAATGGGCTTGAAAAAAAAAATTACTCGGGTTTAAGGCTAAAATTTACACTTAATATAAGAGGCCAAGTAAAATGGATGGTGAAAAAAAAGCATGAGCCAGGGGAGGTCAAACCTTGGTTCTTCCCCTGCTGACCGAAGACTGGACAGTGCATACAAGAAAGTGGCACATTCAAATACATTATTATCGTCTATTACTCAATTAAGTAGGGTATATGGCACATGGAACATTGTGATGCAAAAATTGTGAATAATTATTGGCATGAGTTTACTCAATATCAAGCGTCCATTTGAGTAAAAGGCATGGCCAAGACGAGTACAACAGAAGTTGGTGCAAGAATGGCTAAAAAGTGGCGGGTATTAATGAAGTTATGCATATTTAAAGGCTTTACACATGTGGCCGAATGATAGGACGAGTTGGGATAGTTATAAAGCACCATATAACTATAAGATAGTTTCTTAACCACTTGAGAATGTGTAGCATGGATGGGACGAATTAGAGAGGACTAGTCAGTTATGTACCATTTTAATGGATTTTGGAAACTACTGTTGGACGCATGGCCGTCCAAGGCTTGTGCATTCAGTTATGCATGGTTCTGGTCATTGTATTACTGTATAAATAGTGTAAGAGGCAATGTAAATCAGTAGGATAGAAGAGGCTGGGGTTTGAGAAAGATAATCTCAAGTCAGAAAGAGTTAGGCATCACCTAAAGAGCGATTGGCCTTTGTAATCCAATTATGGATTGATTTTGTAATCTTCCTTTGATGCAGTAAAAGAGAATGTTGGATGATTTTTTTGTGTTAATCATGTTGTTGATTTTGTGAGTTTGATGCATGTCAAGTCTCTAATGCAGTATGGATGCATTAAGAAATAGATAGAAAAAATAAGGACTTTTGTTGCTAAATGTCTAAGGTCAAGCACTATGCTGATGGTTTTTCCTTAGCTTTAGCTACATTATAGCTAAGGCCGACCACTATGGTTCATTTCTTAGTTATAATGTCGTTCAAAGCTTTAGCTTAGCTAGCAAAACACATAATAATAAAGTTAATTATTGAATCCCACAATTTTACTTTCTCTTTCTACTTTATTTAATATGGACCAAAAAGTCATATTGACAGAAACCGAATATCCGTCAATATAAGCTAAAAAATATATAGGACCCATAGGAGATGGTTTTTTGGTTCGTTTCTTCTTAGTTATGTTTAAGCTAAAACTAACAAAAATGGATATTCTGGTGTCCTATGCGTAGAAGAACCACACCAATCCATCCCGAACTTGGTGGTTAAACTCTACTGCGGTGACGATACTGTAGGGGAGGTCCTGCGGGAAAATAGCTCGTCGCCAGGATGATAAAAAGCTTAACACCTCTCATTCTTATTACTTATTCAATATTAAAAAAAAAGGAAAATGTCGTTTTATTTAAAACCCCAATTATGACATCCCTTCTCTCCCACTTCACACCTCGGAAGATAACCATAGTGCTTGGCCTAAAGAGTCAGGTACGTGCACTTATTGTTACAAATGTGTAAGACTGGGTATTTGTAGACGAAGATCATTCACTAAACAGTTTAAACCACAGTATTACCGGTGGTGGACCAAAAAAATTATAAGCCGTAAATTGGAGGTGTGACACTAACACTATTGATCTTTTTCAATTTGGAGGAACCGTAGAATTTTTAAGGTGTGAATAAATAAAGCCTCCTATACTTTCATCCAAACACACGAGTAAATATTAAAAGAGTACCAGTAGTGTGTTAGCTATTCAACCCAGTAACTAAAAACAAGTTAAAAAAAATCAAAATGTATATATATTTTTTTTTTTGACAGTCCGTGATTTGGGATTCTCTAAAACCGTATACTTATATGGGGTAGGATCCAATCTATTGAAAAATGGGCCATGTGTTAATTTTGGAGGAGCAGATCTTATTTTATGTGAGTGGACGGTTTTAGGATAGTGCCAAATTTTCAAACCACATTATATTAGGAATGAGAAACGGATGGGTGGATGCGGATTTAATATCACCCGCCTCCAATCCATTAAAATGACGGATTCTAAAAATGCATCTGTGTCCAATCCATTATTCAACGGGTTTGATATTTACGGATGAACCATTATCCAATGGGTTTGATATCGCCCTCCTCCAATTCATTAATGGGTTTGATATCGCCCTCCTCCAATTCATTAAAATGATGTACTGACGAATTTCAATTTATATAACAAAATACTAAACATCAATAAAAACAAATACAGAAAACCAAGTGAACTAATAAAATTTATATTAAATTAAAATTAAACTTAACCAAATCAAATTCTACCTACCACTTCTCCCCAATTACACTCCAATACTCCATTCATGCATAGTTATATAGGACCATCGAAACCGCTTTGGTACGTTTTAGGTATGATTTTGAAGATCAAGTATGGAACGTGTTAAATTCCTTAATGCACTATCCAATATAATTATAGGGAGGACAATCAAACAGCTGATAGATTTGTTAATCACGTCACGGACGCCATTTAAATGAAAAATTTATCAACTAAAATATGGAACCGGCAATCCCAAGTTTCCTTAACCAAATTATAATGAACGACTCTATAGATACACCAACACCTATAATTTTTTTCTAAATTTAATAAAATATAATCATGCTTAAAGAAAAGTAAAAAATAAATGGACAGGTACTAAGAAAAATCATTTGTACATGACACTAATATTACCTAACAAGTAGTACAAATTTTTGTTTAACAAAGGTGTTCAGATTGCATTGCTTTAAAGTCTGTGACGACATATTAGAATATTGGTTTTGTTTGGAGGGAAGAGGCAAGACATCGAGCAACTGGATATGAAAAATTGAAGCTTGTGGTACCTGTAAAAGGCACTTCATTCTTTCCAACCAACCAAAGATTAGTTTAAACATCTCCAACAATTTGCTATCCTGACATTGTTTAAAGAAGACGAAACATTACCTTTTTTTCTTATTTGTGACCGGGTCAGGTGTTCAACGGATAAGTGATGTATCACTCACGTCCAACCTGTAAAAACAATCGGTTTTAAAAATTTATCCACATCTAATTTATCAAAACATTGATCGGATATTCATCCGTTAAAATTTGGATTGAACTGGATAAAATCCGCGGATATAATTGTTTTGTTCACCCATACGGTCTATGCAGAACGACTGAATCCAAATAAACAAGCGAGGCCGTGCCGCCATGGAAAGCCTTCCACAGGCCACGAGGCGCTCATCACCAGACTCTACTAGACCCCTGCAATGCATACCAAACTTCCGGTCACCGGGAAGTTCTTACTCCCCTAATTTTACCGGTAATAACTTCCCGACTAGTTACTACTATACGGCTCTAGTGCCCCTCCACAGCAAAACTCCAAAACTTTCAAAGCATCGAAAACTGTGGGTTCCTGGATCACGTCGAAATGATGCTGACATTAAAAAATAAATCTATCCATCCAAATAGGAGTGTGTTTGATTCGATACTAACAATTAATATAACTATTTCTTCACTTCTTCTTCCTTCCACATTTTCTCTGAATCAAAAATGTCTGTAACTCTACGATCATCATCACTACCTCTTCTCAAATCTGGAGAACGCAGAGTCGTTGTTTCAATCCAACCAAATCACCTCAAATTTCAGAATAAGAGTAGAAGATCATCATTCCCTCAAATCTCTGCTGCTTCCACTGGGAATTACTCCAATTCCTCTCTTCAAACAGGTTCATCTCTCTCTCTCTGTGTCTTATTCATTCTGCATTCTGTTTTTAGACATAGCTAGAGATCGATGATCTAATGGTCAAATTACAGGTTCAAACAGTACTGAACTAGATGCAGTATCAAGCTTCAGTGAGATCGTTCCTGATACTGTCATTTTTGATGACTTCCAAAGGTATTTTCATTTCTCTTATTATCAATCTTTATCTAGTTAGCTGTAAAAATGATTGAATTAATCAAATTAGCTGTAATTAATTTTTAATTAATGATCTGAGTTTTGTTTATAGGTTTCCACCAACTGCTGCCACTGTTAGTTCTTCACTGCTTCTAGGTATTTCTAGTCTTCCAGATACCATATTTAGGGTAAGTCTTTTGTACATGTAACTAATTTAAATGTAATTAAAACATAATGATTTCGGGAATGTATTATTTATGATATGGTTTTTATGTGGTGTAGAATGCTATTGAGGCTGCTCTTGCAGATTCAGAGTGTTATGCAGTAGAGAATTCCGATACCCGCCCTTCCTGTTTCCTTAACAAGGTTTTTCTTATTTGAATTAAATTGATTTTGATTCAGTTAAAATTCACTTTTAAATGGAAACTGAGAATTGTTATTGATTTTTATTGAAGGCTTTGGTGAATGTTGGGTCTGATTTGGCTAAGTTGGTCCCTGGTAAAGTTTCAACTGAAGTTGATGCTCGTTTGGCTTATGACACCCATGGCATTGTCAGGAAGGTATGGAGCAATGGTAGTTACTTCTTTAATCAAGTAGATAGTAATTATGGATTGTTCGAGCACCATCTTGTTTTAATTATCACGCAGTTGGGCTCTTGATTTGACTTAGTGTGTGCAAGTCCTACTAATGATTTGCTCAAAGCTTTCATAATGGCAATCCGCTTCATATTATTTTCTGCTTGTCATAATGGCATTCCACATCATATTGTTTTCTGCTATCCAGTTAGCATGCCAGCCCACTATATTAGTTACTTGAACGTGTGTGAGACAGGGTTTTACAATTAAAAACACTTTACGATTTTGCATGCTATTTATACATTTACCAATTAACTTGTAGGTGCATGAACTATTGAAGTTGTACAATGAAGTGGAGATCCCAGTTGAACGTCTTCTGTTCAAAATTCCTGCAACTTGGCAAGTAAGAATCCAAGTAGCAAAAGTACTTATTCTTGCTTAATTATTGAAGCCTGGTATGTTATCTCTCTGAACTTGGTGGTCTATTCAGGGAATTGAGGCCTCTAGATTGCTTGAATCTGAAGGCATCCAGACACATTTGACTTTCATTTACAGGTACTTAATAGTGGCCATTATTTTGTGAACCTTGCTCTTTCTTATATAAGTGACATCTCACATGCTCAAACCCAAATTAGCATACTTTGACATCTGTGCGTGCGATGTGCATTATATACTGATATAAGAAACAGAATGTACTGAGACCAAATTCCAATTACAAACTAACAAGGTGGGGAGTACAAAATTATGAAACAGATCTGTAGTTTTTAAGGCAATGCATGTTGGGATATATGAGTACGGTGAGAGTCAGGTAATGGAGCTAAGATGGTATCAGGATTAACTTAAGGTTTCTTCACCAGTTTTGATATTATTTACCGTGTACTAGATACAATTCTGGTCTATTTTATTTGACAATGGCTAGCGCATGTAAGATGAGTTAGAGTTACCTTCGAAATAAGACACCAGTTTTTAAGACACTCCAAGTAGTGGATGCTGAGTAATGGAGAAAGAGTATCCTAAAATGACATTTCTGCTTCTTGTGTTGAATTATTATAGAAACATGCGTCCAGATGCAGGTGACTCTTAGAGTGAGTGCTTGTCACATGTCTGGCGGATGACGTCAGGAAAATTATATGACCTCCAAGTAATGATACAAAACGAAACATTTTAAGTAAACTTATACCGGGCAAGTTAAAGGGCAATTTTTTGGGCAGTCTTGGATAAGTATTTATAGAACATGGCACCTAGGTTTTCACTAGTATATGGAACAGTGCCGGATATGAAAGTCGATTAAAATTTTGAAAACTTGAAACATCCTGTGCATATAGTGTTGAATTGACTGTAGGACCAGTAAAACAAATCTTTGTTGTATGTTGAAGGGTCTAAAAGGTAGCAGACATAAAGTGAGCCAAATGGTTAAAATTTAAATAAGATCTTGTATCCGTACTGAAATGCAGTTGAGAAGTTACTAAGATTACTGTGACTAGGTCGCTCGAGACGGTTCAGTTAAGGTTTGTTTAATATATTTCATGATATATGCTGCTTCTCAGTTGACATGGTAAATCACTTGGGGAGTAGATCAACTTGGCTTTAGAACCCTTCAAGGCCTTAACTTTCTGACAGTTTAATTTGGCCAGTTTCACTGTTAAAGAACTGATGCCTCATGAGATCATGAGATATTTGTGTTTATCAAAATTTGTTGTGTTCTATAGGTAGTCTCCTCTTTTACCCGATGTCTTGATTCTATAACGGGATTACTATAATACATTTGTGATGTGTTAATCACCTGATTATATGTCCTCAGTTTTTCTCAAGCAGCAGCTGCAGCTCAAGCTGGTGCATCTGTTATCCAGATTTTTGTTGGTCGGCTTCGGGTAAGTTTTGTTGATCAGCGTGCACATCTTACGCACAACTTTATCAAATAATGTTGACTATTATTATTTTATAACAATGTTTTTCAGGATTGGGCTCGTAATAACTCTGGTGACCCTGAGATTGAAGCTGCTGTCAAAAGAGGAGAAGATCCTGGGTTGGCTTTGGTTAGCTCCTATCTTCTTCATTCATCCTTTAGCATATTTCTGCCTTGTCATTTTATAATGTCTAAGAAATGACAACCTAGACTGCCCGTTTTTTCTTTTTGTCAAAATAAACAAGGACAAGATGACAAGCATCATAAATCCTTTGTGATTGCAGGTAACCAAAGCGTACAATTACATTCACAAATATGGACATAAGTCAAAGTTGATGGCAGCAGCCGTTAGAAACAAGCAGGATTTGTTCAGCCTTCTAGGGTAAATTTATAGTTATAGAAGTATTTTTACTGTTTATCATTCAAAAAGAGAAACACTTTCTTTACGCAATAGTTGATTTTGACATGCCTGGCTCTGCGTCAATAACAGGGTTGATTACATTATTGCCCCGTTGAAGATATTGCAATCACTAAAAGAATCGTCTGCTTATCCTGATGAAAAATATGGATTCCTAAGGAGGCTATCCCCAGATTCGGCCAGGGAATACAATTTCCAAGAAGAAGAGGTATAGTTATTTTCTTGATCTTTGTAGTTTTGCAGAAGAAATTTACTTGTTCAGAAATATATAAAATACGTGGAACATCTAAATCCTTTAATCTCTTGTTTGGTAGATAGTATACTATAATAATCTTGTTTAAGGTGTTTAATGTTAAGTAGTGAACAGATTTATATCTCGCCAGCTATTATGATCATCCACACCTGACGTAGTTTAACAGAACTAGAAATTTAGGTTAGTAATGTTGGTTACGTCTCAGTGTTCCATGTGAAAGCTCAAGTGAATCACCAAACTCATGAGGTCGACTAAAAATTTTGTGCGTGTTTTTTTAGTCACTTGCGAAGTGCGAAGTTGTGAATTCAGCTACATTCTGTTGCCACCCAGCTTTCTAGTGGTTGAACTACAGACACTGGTTCAGGTTGATATGCATAAGTACCCCGAGAATATAGTCTAGCTTTTGCATAGTTGCTTAAGTACTGTACTGCATGAACTGTCAGCCATGTTGAGGGTTATAAAACTACAAACTGCTTATCATTGCTGTCAAATAGTTGGAGTAGTTTTTTCCCAACCTAGCATGTGATTTCTTCATATTCTTTCCATTTACAGCTTGTGAAGTGGGACCAATTGAAGTTTGCTTCAGCAATGGGACCTGCTGCTGAGGAGCTGCTGGCATCAGGTCTGGACGGATACGTTAATCAAACCAAGCGTGTTGAGGAGTTGTTTGGTAAAATCTGGCCTCCTCCAAATGTCTAATAAAGTGAATTAACTTGTTTTCGAAGGATGTGTCGAAGCAGAGTTACTCTTCTTCCTTGAGAAATAAATGTTTGGAATAATAGGATGTGGTTTGTTTACCAGTCAGAGGGAACTTATGCAGTTCATGTTTGTATGTGAATGACGAAGCAAATCTGGTTTGACATCATTGGCATTGTGTTACCACTTACTGTATCACTTTTTATCTCCCAAATTCGATTAGAAGATGAGAACAAGGAAAATTTTCCTTTTATTTTTTTTTCTTTTGTGGCACCTCACCCTCAAAAGAATTCCCCAAAAAACTGTGTTTTCCCGGCAATCGGATGAGCGTATTTGCAAATGAAATGGGACGGGAAAGTTGTTGCAACAGCCACTACATTACAGACTATAATAACATAAAGGACTTTGCCAAACCATTACAAAAAGCATAATACTCCCTCCGTCTCACAAAAAGAGACACTCACGTTTTCATTTTAGGCAAAAATGATAAAGTGAAAGTGTCTCTTTTTGTGGGACGGAAGTAGCAAGACCTAGTAACTGGTCTCTGTAAAAGAATACCAAAGTTGGGTTACTCACGTAGGCAAACAAAATCTCACGCATTTGGTCAAGTATCGGTCTTAAATGTCCAGCAGGCAGGCAGGCAGGCACTATTGCTTAAACTGTCGTTTTAGAGCACACATCCTTCAAAGTCAACAACAACCAAGCTTCCTCAGTTCCCCATTTCTTTTTCGATTTCTCAGGTCCTGTTTAAGTTGCTGCTACTCTTGTTAAGATATTTTTTTTTTACATTCATTTCCATATCTTAATCTTATTTTGAGTAGTAAGTAAAACTTGAGCAAAAAAGAATAAAAAGTGGAGGATGTAATCCCCAATTACTAGCAAATTGCACACATAGTTAGAAACTTGAAACTACAACTTTAGGAATCATGATGAGAAAAAATGTATTGAATTGGAAAAAGAGTGGTTTCACTGAGTGTAATGGATTAGCACATGTCAATTGTACGTCTATCCTGTTGTTTCAATCGTCTATATTGATTGGGTTCTATGGTTTCCTTGTTCTTATTTCAATTAACTGATGCAACAAGACTATTAAACCAGAAAACTTTGGGGCAAACAATTTGGAGACAATAACGTTCAACCATATAAAGTTGTGGTTTTCATCATGCTCACAATTTTACCATTTCCAGTGGTGCTCTGCAGAGACTAATAGTGTAAGATACTTTTATCCTATAGCCAATATATCTGTAAGGACCGCGCGTGTTCATGTAAGCTCAAGTATGTTACTTTTTAAATTTTAGGTTTCTGTACTACTCGGAATTAGCATGGGAGAATTTGGTGTAGAAGTTGTACATACACTTGCAGAATTTACAACTATTTTCGTGTTTTTATATCTTTTGTTCAAAGTATATGCCCCTACTCTTGTAGAATCTGGTAGCAAGTGTTGTTCAAAGTATATGCCAAAACGGGACCAGACATGGATCCAACTTTGCACGAAGCTATAACAACAGGGAATGTAGATCAGCTGAGACAGTTATTCGCTATGAAGAACGATGTTAGGGAGTATCTTATGTGTCAATCTACGGCTACTCATCAGAACACACCTCTTCATGTTGCAGTTCAACTCAAGAAGAGATATTTGTAGAGGAGATATGGAAGAGATGTTCGCAACCTGAGATACTAATAATGAAACAAAATTCAGAAGGAGACACTGTGCTGCACATTGCTGCAAGGCTCGGATTTTCGGACATAGTTGCAGCTCTTATTCGTCATATAGACGCTCGTGGTAACACTAGCATGGTGCAGGAACTAATGATGATGACGAATGAAAAGAAAGACACAGCGTTGCATGATGCGATCCGTAGTAAAAATGACAACGTACGAGTAATCAAAGAGTTTATGAAACACAGCCAAGAATGTTGGAAACAACTGGACAACAATGGAAAGAACTGTCTACATATTGGTGCTGAGAATGAAAGTGAAAAAGTGATGAAGTATATTGTAGGGAAATCAAACATGGCTGAGACTATGATAAACACCGTGGACAACCAAGGAAACACACCTTTGCATCCGGTTCTCAAGTCGAAAAGTATTAAATGTCTGAGAATTCTCTGCAGGGACAAGAGAGTGAACAAGATAGCCGTCAACAAGGAAAACTTAACAGCTTTTGATGTTTTTCTCCCCGATTACCAGATAGCTCTAACCGACGCTCAAGAAGAGTTTGTCAAAAAGGGCTACAAATATCTGTCGACCAAGGAGGCTGGCTGTGTTGTGGGAGGGTTTGGTGGGGGAGACGCATAAAAGTAGATAAAGGTAATGGGAAATATGAAGCTATAACAGACGAAAAGATTAAGAAACTAGAAAAAAAATGCATGTCAGATGGCAACAAGCCAGATTTGCATAAGCTTCGCGCTGATCTGCGCTATATCTTGATTTTCCGGGTAATAATAAGAGGGCCAAAATACCAACAGAATTACATGGATTCATAAATGATGCAGCAGGGGATTAATAATGAATTTTCTCTCTTATTATGGTGTGGTAAGGTTGTCTGGATGTGGGGTTATGGCCTATTCATAAAAAAAATTCCTTGGCAACAGACATTACAATAAAAAACAAACTCCTTGAATGAGAATTTTCTCTCTTATTATGGAGCGGTTGTTTGGATGTGGCCTGTGGGGTTATGGCCCTTCTCTTATATTCATGTAACTAATGGTAACAGTCTAACATACATTACAAAAAGAAACTCGTTTAATGAGAATTTTTTCTCACAATGTAATTACTTTTTCATGATTTGGAATTCGTTGGTTATTTGTTGTCTATGATAGCAGCCCTTGTGAGTTGCGACACCAAAAAGAATTGGGTTCGCAAACCCTCTCATCCAAAGCATATATTCTAGTAAAATCACTCTATATATGCTTTGGAAGAGCAAAGTAGCACAAGAGTTGACCCCTCCAAAGCTTGTTGATACCTCGTTGTGGTCATCTTTTAAGGCTTTTAGTTTTGTTAAAGTGGAGTTCATAAAAAGAAACTGTACGGTGATGGCTGATAATGCAGCTAAGTTTTGCAGAAGGTCTAGGAACTCTGGTGTTCGGATGGACTTGATCCTAAGCTTTCTCACTCTGTGACTGTGACTGTAACTGTAACTCTAAAACTAAAAGCAAAGCTTGTTGTCATGTCTTAACACTTGCTCTAAACCCACTGAAGTTTCTTAGCACATTGATTTAACAATAATGAGTACTTACTTTGCAAATGAAATGGGGACGGGAAAGTTGTTGCAACCACCACTAGAGTACAGTACAGACTACTTATAAAAACGATAATAAGACCTAGCTAAGAGGAATGGATTTTGTATGGTTGAAAGGGAAAGATGAGCTTCCATTCCAATAAAAGCTTCTGCTTCTTCCAGCCCTCCCCTTCCAATAAGGTTGTCTCATTCGTACATTACGTTGCGAGACACGAAGAATTAAAAGTCACAGACATCATCCCCTTGTTTCATGCCATTCATTTTCAAAGTCTTTTTGTCGATAATACTGAATTATGAACCTACTACTTGCGACTTGTGAGCGTGATTGAATGCCATAATCGGCCTCTATTTTCTACAATTAATAAAAAATGATGACAGAGGAGTGACCACTTTACAGCTCCACTTGACCATCACATAAGTTATAAAACTTGTGGGTCCCACCACCTTCCTCTCTGTTTGATAAATAATAATATAATAATATTAAAACTCTGTCATCCAATCAAATGACATGGATGACTATTCTCATCATCATCATCATTAAAGAACGAGAGCATCATCCAACGGTCAAAACTAACTACAGGAAAAGCATATACATATATGGATGGATGAGTCGGATGAATCAATCATAATGAACCGTCCTCATAAGGTGCACGCGGACTGCCACATATGCACGTCCCTACCTAATAAACATTCTCTTACCCCATCGTAAAAAAAATAATTATCGGGGTAAATATGAGAAAGAAAAGAAAAGAAAAGAAAAAAAAAAGGGATTTTCGCTGGCGATTTTGTTCGTTTTACCGACAAACTTATGATTAAATAAATACTAAATGATACAGACAGGTCAAATTTTGAAAAACACACACATACATTTATTAACATACATAATTAGCATTCCTAATTGATATGATTACGCGTCTAATCTAAACTAATCCCATTTTGTCATCCACCCTAAAGAGTAAAATATTAAATCATTCTACACCATTAGATCTACATAGAATTTTGAAATTTACAAAAAAAAAGGAGCATATCATCTTTAAGGAGGACAGTAGGCCACACACACAACAGTATCAACCCTAGTTTTTTTGTGTAGTGGTGGACTTAAAAACTCTCGTTACCTTCTTCTTCTTCTTCTTCTTCTTCATCCTTGTTTTCCTGAGCCATTGTCTCCTTCGGCATTTCTCTATCATTTTTCTTTTCTTTCGGACTGATAATGTAATATTTTTGCTAGTAAAATTCGGCTATATATTCTCTCTCTCCTTCTCTTCCATTAAAATCGGCTTAATACACTCTTAATTAGTTTTGATTCATGGCGTTTTTTAGAACCTTGTTGACTCTCTTGTTATTCAGCATTTCCTTGACGACTCTGTGTAATGCCGAAGATCCAACTGTTTACTTGAACTGGGAAGTCAAGTACATTACTGTTGCTCCGTTAGGTGTCAAACAACAGGTACTCACTCAGATCTCTCCCATTTTTCTTCATTACTCTAATTTCTCGAGTTTGATTGTTTGCTTCTTGATCTGATAATGTACGGTTTCTTAAGAATTTTTGGGTAATTTTTTACTGATTTTTTTTTTTGATGATTTTTCTTCTCTGGATATCAGTCTACTTAGATTGAAAATTTGAAATGTACTACTATTACAACTGAGATTTAGAGATTTTGATGGTTTTGTTGCTGTCATTTTTTGTGTATTGTTGTTAACAGTTTTTTGTAATTTTTGCTTCACACTGATGTTGACTCTCACTGTAATTTTTGCTTGACTGTTTGATATTTGAGTGTAAATTGATGATGATGAGGAGGATTATAGTTACGGATTTAACATGGATTGGATTGTTATATGCAGGTCATAGCTATAAATAAAGAGTTTCCAGGTCCTATTGTTAATGTGACTACAAACAACAATGTCGTCGCCAACATTGTTAACGGCTTGGATGAGCCCCTTCTCATCACTTGGTAATTATTCCTTCATTTTTGTGTGTGTGTGTGTGTGTGTTTGTTAAATAGTTGGTAAGTCAGATTATTGATATTATTCGGGGTTTTAATTGACCACAGGAATGGAATCCAAATGAGGCGTAACTCATGGCAAGATGGTGTTCTTGGTACTAACTGTCCAATTCCTGTGAATTGGAACTACACTTATCAATTTCAAGTGAAAGATCAGATTGGAAGCTTTTATTACTTCCCATCTACTAACTTCCAGAGTGCCTCTGGTGGTTATGGAGGAATTATTGTAAATAATAGAGCCGTTATTAGTCTTCCGTTTGATGAGCCTTATGGTGATATCACTATGCTTATTGGTGATTGGTATATCAGGAACCATACGGTACGCGCATTTGAACTATATGTTCTCATTTTCTCCATATAAAGTAATGAACCATTGGTGTATTTTCTGTTGTTCAACTTGTAGAGTCTAATGTTTGTGTTTTCTTTGGATTGCAGTCTCTAAGGAGGAGCCTTGATGATGGAAAACACCTTGGGATGCCCGATGGTGTTCTGATTAACGGAAAGGGACCGTACCAATACAACAGCACGTTTGTTCCTGATGGCATTGATTATGCAACTTTCAAAGTCGAACCAGGTAATTTTATTAGGCTCTTGGGGAATCAACACATACTCTTAACTGAATAATATTAGTCAGGGATGGTTCATGTGATGGAATCAATCTAAAATAGCCGGTTGCACTTTCAGTATTTTTTGCACAAGTAACACACTCAATTACTTTGAGAACTATAACTATAATGTCCACTAGAAAAGCTGGCCTTTCTGGCTTTTGGAGTGTTTCATTCGATGGGAAAATACATTTTGAAAAAAGCTCTACTCACAAGTGCGCTGCAGCTTTTGAGTCTTGTCCACCTTTAACAATGGATTATATTTTTAATTATGAACTAAATGTCACTTGAAAATCTTACAAAGTCTGGAAATATTTATATCTTTGGTCGATATTTGTATAATTTTGTCTATAATTTGTTAATTAACGTTGACATCATGGTGGCGCAGGCAAAACTTATCGGTTACGTGTGCACAATGTTGGAATCTCTACTAGTTTAAACTTCCGCATACAGAACCATAACCTGCTCCTGTCTGAATCAGAGGGAGGATACACAGTACAACAGAATTATACTAACCTAGATATTCATGTCGGTCAATCTTATTCATTCTTGGTGACCATGGACCAGAATGCAAGTTCAGATTACTATATTGTAGCAAGTCCTAGATTTGTAAATGAAACAGTTTGGCAGAGAGTCACTGGAGTTGGTATCCTGCACTATTCTAATTCCAAGGGCAAAGCATCTGGTCCTCTCCCCCTAGGACCCCAAGATGAAAATGACAAGACTTATTCGATGAACCAGGCGAGATCTATTAGGTTTGTAATTGTTCCATCTGTTTCTCTTTTACTGCTGTTTTTTGTATTTTATCTGTGCTTGTTTGACCTTTTGACAATCCTGATTTACGGTTTGATTAGGTGGAATGTCTCTGCAAGTGGTGCTCGACCTAACCCACAAGGATCTTTTAAGTATGGTTCAATTAATGTGACCCAAGTATATGTCTTGAAAAATAAACCACCAGTCACAATTAAGGGAAAACAACGAACTACACTGAATGGAATCTCCTACGTTAATGCGGATACACCATTAAGGCTTGCCGATGAGTTCAAAGTTAAGGGAGTGTATACACTTGATTTCCCGGACAAGCCACTGACCGGTGCATCCAGGATGGCAACATCTGTAATCAATGGTACATACAGAGGATTCATGGAAGTTGTACTACAGAACAATGATACCAAAGTTCAGAGCTATCACTTGGATGGTTATGCATTCTTTGTGGTTGGGTATGTATGGCTATTATTGTTTCTTTCACTTTAAGTACGCTAACAATTGAATGTGTAACCTAATACTTCTCACATTTCTGATTATGGTCATTGTGAACACTGCTGAGATATGAGTTTGCTGTAACATATTCTTCATGTTAATTGTTTGCAGCATGGATTATGGAAATTGGACTGAGAACAGCAGGGGCTCTTACAATAAGTGGGATGGGGTTGCTCGAAGTACAATACAGGTATCAGTTTTTTTATTACTTTCTATGATCTTTTTTCGTTGTTTTTTCAAAAAAATATTGTCCAACTCTGATTGCCTTCTTATGATCTTTGTGACTTAAATCAGATTTGCTTTCGTATAATTATGGTTCTGTTGCTATCACCCATATGCATATTCTTTGTTATCTTCGTAGGTATTTTTTTGTACCTTTTAGCTCAAGAGGTCCCTTTGTTAATCAACTCCTTTTGCTCTGTCTAGGTTTTCCCAGGGGCATGGACTTCGATCTTGATTTCTCTAGACAATGTTGGATTTTGGAACTTGAGAACAGCAAACCTTGATAGCTGGTATCTTGGTCAGGAAACTTATATAAGGATCGTCAATCCAGAGGCTACCAATGAAACCGAATTAGCCCGTCCAAGTAATACCATTTTCTGTGGTGCCCTGAAACATAAGCAGCAGTAAGTACACAAGCTTTAGTTCCCAGTTATCTGTTTTTTCATATTGTTAGTCTTCAGATAATTTACTTGCAATTACCTGAAAATCTGAAATGCGGGATAAGTAATTGGCCTGGGTTTTGCAATTACCTCATCTAAACTTCTACCGTCTTTGAATTTACAGGCCTTACCACACAGGACCGAAGTCCGCTGCAACATCAAATAGATTTAAGTTATTATTATCTTTCTTGACATTGCTCTTTGCTATTATTGTTTAGTTTCAATAATAGTTTTGTTTATATCAGAGTGTTCCAAGTTGATTATTTACAAGTTTTTTTCTATCTATCATTCATTTTTTCTATGTATAATTTGATGTACGTACTTGTGGAATCAAGATTTTTCAATACCATTTGACTATTTATACTAAGTTACTAACATTTTTTTGTCTTTCCAATTTTTTCCTGTAATTTTGATTAACTTTCTTTTTGGCCTTGTACAAAAGTTCTGCGCATCTAAATTGCAAGATAATGTTGATTCAACAATGTCAATGCAACCTATATCGGTATAAAGTAAATTCTTGGTTGTGAATATGGGTAAAGGAACTGCATGTTAAAGTAGACATCTCTAATGTTTATTTTCTAGACACAGAGTAAAGAAAGGCTATTTTTTCTATAATATTTTTTGTTTTGATGCCATATCTCTCATTTTAAGAAGAGCCAGCTTTATAACATATCTCGGATTCTCTGCTATGATTGTTGCTTTTGAATTGTCTTATCTGTAACCCCATGATTCCCCATGAGATTAACAGGTTGTATAATATATATCGTTTGCTGGCTAGGGTTGCTTTCCATGTGATGTTTATGAGCTGTTTTCATTCAGGTCCATCCATACCTACATATAGATATTCATCATATACCGTGAGAAGCGTGGTCTGTCTTTTTTCAACAGCTTTTTTTTTTTTTACCTGCAGATTTGTTTTGGAGTGTAGACAAAGTAGAGTTTACTGTCTTCTCAATGAAAAAGCAGTCTCATTGAGTGAATCCAGTCTCCTCTTAGAGTCTTAGTTGTTTTTTTGATCTTAGTCTCTGTTTTGACACTAAAGGCTGGTTTAATTAGTTTGTTTTTGGCTTTTATGTATGGGATTAGGTTTTAATAGTCTTTGTTTTGACAGTAAAGACTGGTTTAATTAGTTGTTTTTTTTGGCTTTTATGTATGGGATTAGGTTTATTAGTATTGAAATATGAATCTGACTCGGCCCTAGTCAGATAGTTTGTTTTTCATTTTTATTTGTCTGATATCTGACTTGACTTGACATCTAAGTATTTGAGTCAGGTATCCCGGCTCGCCCATATCTGACATTCAAAAGTTTTCTATAACCCTACTATTTGATAATTTTTGATTCAGATGTAGCGACTCAGATATAGATGAGTCGGGAAAAAACAACCTGGCCATTTTGAGAGAGACCAAAAATCATTTTGGGACGACTAATAAAACAAAATAAGGTCATTATGAAGTAATATCAATACATCCCTTATCCATATATTTTTTTAATGGTTAATCTGCTCTGACTTAATTAGTGTTAATTTTGATTAATTAGTTAATTAAGTTGGTTATAGTTAATGTTAGATGATGAATTTGAGTTTTAATTTTAGAATAGAAATAGAGAGTGTGTTAGAGAGGAAGAAGAAGAAGAAGAAGTTTTAGGAAATCAGATTTTACATAAATTCAATCACAAACATGGATGAGTATGAGGAAGAAGGTGAGATTGAACATGAAGAATATAATATTGAAGGTTCAAATACGTTTAGATATGACGATTTGGGTTATTTGTTGGAACTGCAAGACGATGATAGGTATTGGACTCCCGTGTCGTCACATGCTTGGAAGGTATATTGAAGTGATTGACATTAATGATATTCATCCCTTTTGGAAGAAATTAACTTTCACTCCAAGCACCCCGGGGTTGATGGTGCGTCGTTCGTGGAGACAAAAATATTTGCACGAATACTCGAGCGTTACTCTACGTGAAATGCGGCACAAAAGCAAATATTTATGCACTATATAGAGGAAGCCCTTCACCCCTGTCAAAAGGTTGTTCAGGAACCAATGAAAGGAAAGGCGATGGGTAGGCCGAATACTGAAAAACCAAGGTCAATTCAAAGAAAAGAGTTGAAGGAATGGTTATCTAGTCATCGTAGACCTTTCTAGGTATGGATATACTGAAGCTGAGTATGAAGATTTGCCGGCTCTAAGGAAAAGGGGTCGTCCAAGGAAGGATCAAGGTGGACCAAGCTCACGACAAGTCAAAGCTAAGGTCTCTACGATTCCTTCTCAACCTATACACGATGAGTATTTGGAACAACTCCCTCTACTCATTATAACATTTGTTTTGTCCACCGACGATGTCGATGGGGATGGAAATTGTGGTTTCCACGTTGCTTCAAAACGAATAGGAGACTTTAGTGAAGCGGTTACCGAGAATATCACCCAATGACAATATTTAAGAAATAAGATGGCCGCACAATTATTGGAGGATAAAGAATTTTATATTAAAATGATGAGAGAAGGAGATAGACATGGCAGAGAACAAGATTTCAAAGAGTTATATACTCGTGTAAAATGCCAAAACGGATTGTAGACAATCGGATCCAGGTATTGGATGGTAATGCCGATATGTGGGTAGCTTTTACCGGATGTATTGAACTGCGTGGTACATTTTTTTCTGTCCTCCTTCATCAGGAGTGAGTGTCACATTTACACCCACAAGGACGGTGTGTGATGAGTCGGTCAAGGATAGACGAATCATCATGGCATGGGTTAATGACAATCATTTTATCGGTTTAAGTTTAACGGATGATTGTCCATTACCTCCACTGAGAAGGTGGTCGGATTACTTCCCAACTAACCATTGTAAGGAGTGGTTGAAGCAATACGAGTCCAACATGAAGCGTTGGGATCGTTTAACAAGCTCAGTAAAGGACGCAATTGATTTGAACTCGCATGGTGAATAGTTGATTTTGAATATATATTTTGAACATAAATGTATAGACAAATATTAATGCAATGTTTTGTGATCGTTAACAAAAAAAAAAATTCATTTTTTGCATGCATTTAATTCCATAGACGTATCATAATCGGTAGATAATGGAGTAATACATCTACCGATTCCACCGTAATCGGTAGTCTAAATTTTTTTAAACTACCGATTATGAAAGTTGCCCCAAATTGCAACATTCTGAACACGCATAATCGGTAGTTTTAATTTTTTTAAACTACCGATTATGAAAGTTGCCCCAAATTGGAAATTGTAAAAATTTTCAAAATTCCAACATGCTGAACATGCATAATCGGTAGTTTAATTTTTTTTGAGCTACCGGTTATGAAAGTTGCCCCAAATTGGAAATCGCAAAAAAATTCAAAATTCCAACATTCTTAACATGCATAATCGTTAGTTTTTTTTTTTTTAACTACCGATTATGAAAGTTGCCCCAAATTGGAAATCACAGAAAAATTTAAAATTCCAACATGTTGAACATGCATAATCGGTAGTTTAATTTTTTTTTAAAACTACTGATTATGAAAGTTGCCCCAAATTGAAAAACGCATTTTTTTCAAAATTCCAACATTCTGAACATGCATAATCGGTATTTAAATTTTTTTAAACTACCGATTATGAAAGCAATTTTTTTAAAATTCCAACATTCTGAACATGCATAATCGGTAGTAAAAATTTAAACTACCGATTATGAAAGTTATCCCAAGTTAGTGAAAGGGTATTTAAATATTTTTACATGCCACTAGGTTATCCCATAACCATATCTATAGGATGAATTTAAAAAAATCGCCCCAAATTAGTTTTTGGTCACCCTCAAAATAGCTAGGAAAAACAAGCATCCTAATACTGATAAAACCACTCTCCAGTCTCTCCCTAGTAATGATAAAGCCTCTCAACTTGAGCTTTGTTATGAAAATGTACAATTTTTTTGTCCATGTGTTCTAACTGGCAAATGTGAACCTCAACTGTCACCTTTTGACCAGATTTATGTGACACCTGAGGGAGCACACCTTGCAATTGCAACATTGCATGATACTATACTAACCACTAGTCATCAGAAAGATTTCGGTATCGCAGTACATCCAAGTCATTTTCTAGGACTTCATTTTGAGAGGTTTTCTTCAATATACATGCTCAATGCTGGACCCCTTCCACATTGGGATTGTCAGAATCCCCACAGTGGTGAAATGTGAAGGCTCCGTTGGTACAGTATTGAAGGCTTGAAGCCGATTACTCCGTTCACCCATAGCATAAGTTTTCTGCCAAAATGTCACTTGGCACACTACTGTTTTTGCCGCACATTAGGGGGATTACAAAGAGGTAACATCACCACCAAATTCTGTGAAGATCACGATCTTCAGGAACAACAAAAAGATCCTATTGAGCAGTCTCAAACACGAAGCCAAAAGGAGAGGTCCTACTAAATTCATCCTTCTAAAACCTCGAACAAAATTGAAAAAACTAAAGCAACTTCGGTGAGTAACTAACTAAAAATTTCAATCAACTGTCAGCAGGTAGTGGTTAACGACTTGTGCAATGATTCTGTTTATTTGTTTTTCTGCCAGTGATAGCGTCTGTATAAATCTCTATAGGCATCCTGCACAGTTCAGAAACTTGGGTGCAAGTGAAGGATCACAAGATTTTAGGGTTAGGCAGAGAGATCATATTCTATGCAAAGCTCTACAGGCACCACAAACAGTTTCAGACAACGGATGATGCAAAGTTGGTGCAAGTGAAGTCTCACCAGATTTTAGAGTCAGCCAGACCAGGAATCATGTATATGTAAAGTTCTACAGGCATCAAACAGAGTTTCAGACAATGGATACAGAGTTGGTGCTAGTGAAGTCCTGCCAGATTTAGAGTCAGCAAGACCAGGGTATCATGTATATGTAAAGCTCTACAGGCCTGGCACAGTTTCAGACTATGGATACAAGAACTTGCATGCGAGGTGAAGTTTCCAAGATTTTGAGTCAGCCACAAAGCCGGATCAGTCCTTCACATAAATATCATAGCAACAAACTTGAAATGTTTCAATCAGAAATGAATATGAGAGGAATGGGAACATACATTAGTTGTATTCATCATCAGTTTATATCTAATGGCTCTAACTTCTCAATGGCTGGTAAATTTTGCTAGTTTAGAGCACAATAGAACCAAGATATTATTATTTCCGATAAATTCATAAAGGTCCATAAATGCATAGCAATTTTTTTTTGCAAAACAAACGGCAGAATGAGTTGACGCAGCCTGTAGGTTAGAGTTTAGGTACAAAGGCTGAATGTTGTGAAACTTCAAAGAAGATTAAAAGAAGGAAGCACTGGCTAGCATTTGAAATAGACAAACCCAAGATCTGATGAGCTATAATTTTGTTATGTAACAAATTAAGGAGTCTTGTAAAGGAACAGCCATTGCTGAACTTACTTCAAGGATAGAGAAAAACGGAGAACTTCCTCAGGGAAGCAGGACTTAGTTATGAAGCAGATAATATTAATGAATGCTTTTAAATGTTGGGTTAAATACTAACTCAAAAACCCCTGAATTATACTGAACATAGGGTGCAATCATGGAAAACTTGTTTCGAAAAAGAAAATGAAAGCAGAGAATGACCTAGAAGTTTTACAGATAATCTCCTCATCCAACATGGGTATTATGCTAAAAAAAGGCACCAAGGGTAGAGCTTGAAGCACGAGTTAAAAGCTAAAGTTCCCCAGTTGCTTTTTTTTGTAAAGGTTTTGAAGAACGGCAGATATTTGATTAGAAACTTAAATTGAGTTTGAATTAATGGAAGGGTGGACGATAATCTGCATCACATAGTCGACGTCAGATATCAAGGGAAGCATATTTAGGTGGCAGGCCAACATTCACCATTAAATACTAAAGCTAAGGTGATTTCACTAATCCCACGAGAACAAATAAAAAAGGATAGAAAAAAGACTACCAAACAAGCAATCATATGTCAGTTAAGTAACATAAAAAGGTAAGTTCAATGATAGAAATACCTCTAAACAATGTTCTGCAAGCCAAAATTCAGTGGAAGACTTTGACCTGGTCAAAATATCCTAAAAAGGACAAAGGACAGAAAGAAAGAGAAACCTACGAGTCCACTGAAGTAGATGCAATCAAATTTTAATTTCTCGATTATTGTATACTCACAACCGAGCCAAAACACCTATTTCTATAGCATATTAAGGAATTCATTTTCATCTGCATCATGCGAATCCGGATAGCAATAGGAGCCTAAGTAATCATTTATCAGGATATTCAATGTTATTCATGCTGGTCTAGTGCGTAACAAACTAATACTAGCAAAATTTGGTCCAGCACATGCAAAAACCAGCTCAACGATGAAAAGAGTAAGTAGAAGCTCCAATCGAGTTTTTTTTTGTTTTGTATTTTGGCAACAGTATATGAACTTGCAATTGTATTGAGGGTCAGACAAACTAGTTTTACATTGGTATAAAGTAAACAAACGAACAAGTTGACTAACATCATTTCAAAGTGCACATAATACTTAAACTATAATAGCACGGAAATGTAATCTAGGGAAAGATAATGAAAATAATAACATACGCGTAAATATAAAGAACTGATGGAACCAGAACAGAAGTTAGCAGTTAAATTCACAAGTAGATTAGTAATTAGATAAGTAACAGATAAAGATTAAATGCACTAGTATATTGCGTTAGGAAAAAACAATAGAAACACCATTTTATTCACATTGTTTCTGCATGGAACTTATGCAGAAACACAAACCAAAAAAGAAGATGACAATGCGGAAATGAAAACTGTCACCAGTAAAGAGCACCACTTTAGTGATGCAGTCTAACGGAAGAGCTTAAGAAATTGAAGGTGTATATCTTACAGATTTTGTATATTAGCATCAAAACAATGTTGCCATCCTTGAAATATGAAAACCTGCCCTGAGCTCCATCAGATTCTGATTATGACGCATTACAGACCACAAAAACGTTCTACGCATGAACCCACAAACCCCATGAGCAAACACCAGGAATTAGCCAGTTGATGCAGAATCAATAATTATCTCTTTTAAATTATCACTGCTTTACACAATTAAATGAAATTCTATTTTCAAATGTCATTTCAGGATAGATACACCTGACATTGAATTACCGTACACCCAATCTTAAATCCAGGAATTACAGTGAACCCAACCTTCCCCCTTGTTTTACCAGTTGAGACGCTTTTCTTCATAATATTTTCCATGTAAACCATGGAGAAATCAACCCCTTGCTCCACCTGAAAAATCTCAACGATTGAATCGAACGAAAATGCCAATCTATGAAGCATCCATATCAAGTTAGCCATGCCAATGAACGACTCATAAAAAGAAGCAGACGATTTCCATGAATTCAATATGAACTCATTATGATCCATGTTTTTAAAAAGAGATGATTCCATTGTAGGATGTATAAGCTGTTGATACTTGTTTTCACAAAATTTCGCAAAACTACAATTCGGATTCTTCCTCAACATCTCCATTGCATCTACCTTTCCATGTTCGACATATTGCCTCAAATAGAATTTGTTACCTCCACCACCACCATTGGAATCATGACTTCCTCCTTGAATACCAAACCCTTCCGAATCAAAACCTCTAAACATCTCTAAGAAAACATACGAAAGAAATGCAAATCGAGTATGCCCATTTTTGGCATACTCAACATTAGGATACACAGAATTGGCAGCCAATTTCAAATCCCATCCTACTTTCTCCATCAAATCAATTAAATGTTTACAAAACCTATGAGTTGATTTACAAGCATCACGTAAAACCGAATCAAAAAGATTAATAGATACCAAAACCTCCTCATCCTCACCAGCAGCAGCAGATTTAGACGAGGATTTCGCCTTCAACGAATTCTCTTTCTCAATCTGATCCAACTTTTGCTTCATATTGCTAACTTGACAATCTTTAAGATCTATTTCACATTGTAATCTATCAACAAGCAAACCTAAAGTCCTTAAAATACTCTGATTCTCATTAACTTGAGCTTCATATTGAGATCCAAAAGGAAGTTTAGGAGGAGTTAACCTAGGACTCTTAACATAATCTCTATAATTATGTTTAATTTCAGAACATTTCTGTAAATGAGAAACTAAAGATTTATCAGCAATCTTAATATTACCTGAATCAAATGGTGAATGAGCTGTCTGTAATTGAAGATAAGATGCTTCAAATGATGAGATTGTAGCAAATAATGATGATATACAATTTTGTTGTATATGTTTTGGTATTGGTATATAATCTGGTTTGATTACTACTACTCTTTGACCAGTTATCACTTCTTCAGGTGAGTCTAATAATGAAGGAGTAACTCCATCATAATCTGATTCTTCTTCGTATTCTTCGTCTTCTGCAAAGAATTCGACTGTTTTAGTTTTGAGAGCAAGAGCGAATTTACTGAACATTTCTGAGATTTGAGGTTGTGGTGGTGGTGCTGGTTTTGTTGAAGAATCCATTTCAAGCACCATTGAAGGTGAGAAGAAGAGAAAATGGTTTTTTCGAGGTGCTTTTTGCTTGTGGGGTTGAATAGAATAGTAATGGGGTTTTCTTTTTGTTTGCTTTTTCAATTTCTTCTTCTTTTTTATGACATTGTTTACTATCTTAATTACAACTTCAGTTAGTGGGATTAATTATAAACTTTTTAGATTTAATTGTGTTAAATTTCTTTAGTCACAAGGCAAGTCCTGTTATGGACTACTTAAATTTGTAGAGACACTTGTGTGCTATTTATAGCATGCTTGGATAACAATTAAGAAGTTTGATTTTAACTTCTGGAAGTAAAAAAAATCTAAAGTTAGTTTAGGTCCACAATTTCATGATGATTATCATTAAAAGAAATTATTTTTTTGTAAAATAAAATATTTTTGTTTTTAACTTCTGGAATTAACTTCCGTTTCTCCAGAAGTATCCAAACACTTTAGAAAAATTAAACGGATAATTACATTTTGTTTGTTTGAATCTCACTTAGATCTTAATTAGACTCAATATCTAACTCGACACAAATAGGATGTATTTGTTTTTTATTTTATTTTTTATTTTTATTTTTATGATGTTTGATTCGAGTTCGGATTTGGTTCATATATATAACTTATAAGTATTTGAGTCAGGTTGTTAGGCATATTTCTGATTGGACTTAGAAATTTTTGGTATCTTTATTTAACAATTTCTAAATCATAATCCATAACATTTGTACGAGCCAAGTCAGAACTCGAGCAATCATGACATTAAATGAGAATTTATTTTTGTTAAAATGAGTAAATTTAATTTTTTTAAATGACAATGAAAAACATTGTCAAAATGTTTAAATTGTGCATAATTTAATCATAGTTTTCTGTTTGACGTGTTAAATAATAGTGTTTATTTATTTGATACTTTTGTAATTATTATTATAATTATTTGATTTTTGATTTTTTTCCTATACCACCGTGTTGTAATTTATATTGTTGTATATTCATTTTCAAACATTGCTTTAAAGTTAAACTAGCTAGAAGTTCTTTAATGGTGAATTGTTTATTGTTTACTTCAAAAGTATATCTAACACACTAAAAAACACATGTAAATTTATAAAAAAAAAAGGTGAGATTTACAACTTAACCACTGTGAGGAGAACATGACAGGTTGTTGAAAACTGAGAAGACATCCCTTCAATATTTAAGTTGAATTCTGGATGTTGTCAGATTGTCTACTAATTGTGGTCAGGGTCAAGATCCACATTTTGATATTCTAAAGAAGATATTTACTGCAATTCTATTGTAAGTGGTAAAAAATAATATCTTTAAAACCATTTTTGATGACTCGTTAAAATGAAGTGTATCAACTTTTTATCATGAGTTTTGAAGGGATTTATTATTTTATTCTCGAAGCTCGCCAGGAGTCAATGAAGTGGATTCACCACTGCTTTTCTACACACTCATCAAATCTCTTTTTCTCACTCTACATCTCTCTCAATCAGGTTTCTCACTTTACATATCATAATGGCAACAATTAATTCTAATCTCTTTCAGTCAAGTCTCACTCAATCAAGGTTCTCAATTGTTTTTTCCCCTTTTTTTCTTTAATTTTGATTTGGTTTAAAATTGGGATCATATAAATCTAATGCTGAATCAAAATTAATTGATTTTTATATATCCAAAATTATTGAAATCTCAAAGTGATCATATGTTTTTTCTTATGTTTTCTCTAATTTTGATTTGGTTTAATACTACAACACAGTTCTTCCTGCCAATAATTTCTATCATGGAGGTTCTCCACCTTTGGCAGCTGCATCTTAGATTTGTTATAATAATTTTTGTCTATCTATTGTATAAAGTAAAATTAGTTAAAAGTAAAGGGATGGGGGTAATATAATGTGTAAAGAGGAATTTGAATTAGATGAATTGAAATCTCAAAGTTGATAATATGAATCTGAATACTGAATCAAAATTAATGGATTTCAGTATTTCAAGTTTAAAATATAAGTTAATCATGCACTATATTCAATTTGATAAATCTCAATTATTTTTTCCACGTTATTTTTTTTATTTTGATTTGGTTTAAATATTAGATGAATTGAAATCTCAAGTTTATCGTATGAATCTAAATACTGAATCAAAGTTGATTGATTTCAGTATTTCACCTTTGAAATTAAGGAAGAGTTGTTTTTGCACTAAATTAACATCTTTAAAGTGAGTCAATTGAATCACTGTTCCAGATTTTCTTTATTACAAAAAAAGAAAAAAAAGAAGAGAAAATCCAATTTAGATAACTGTTGCAATCTACTTCAATTCAAAAAGAAAACTTTGTTCTTAATATTTTGTTGATTTTTACTAATTTTTTAGAAAGAAGTTTTAATATAAATGAATTGAAGGTGCTGGTTTTAGATATAATTCAGAGCTTGGACAGTAATGTTTTTCTTTTTTTATTAGTCTATTTGGTTTATTAGTTTCCTTGTTTATTAAGAAAAAATTGTTTGGATTTTTGATTTTTTTGTCACAATTTATTTAGAGAAAAAAAAAATTTACTTCTTGTTGATTTTTAAATTTATTAATTTACTAAATTTAATTTTTTTCACTTTAGAGGGACAATGGATTTATGGAGGACTCGTGTTGAAGAAGAAATCAAGGAAATCAAGGATAAGATTATAGAGCAAACCTCACAAGAATTAATTTTGAAGAGATATGAAAACGAAAAAATAAGCGTTAATTAGTTCAAGAGATGAAATTATCGCAGGTGAAATCAAGATTCACGAGAGATTATATTCTTCACATTATGGTTCTGTAGGTCTAGTTGCACTTTTAATTGCTTTTAATGTGCTCTTCTACAATCACATACCAACTGAAGAGAGGATGAAGTCGGGTGAGGTTATTATAACTGGTATAACTCTTGTTTTGCATTTTTGAAACTTGTTTTCTAGTAAAGTAAAGACAATAAAAGAAGAACAAAAAACATTAAAGATCGATTTGCATATTTAAATGATGTTTATAAAGGTTTGTCTAAAACTAATATCGTAAGAAAAGATAAACTCGATGTTCTTAGCAGAAGTCAAGGGGTAGGATATCTTAACAAAAATAATATAACTAAGGAAGTGAAGCATACCAGATTAAGTAACATCTACAAGTTGGCAGAACCTTACGATACATTAGAGCCTCCTCATCGAATTTCTGAGATCAAAGTAGAAGAATTATGCAAGTTATCGGTCAAGAGAAAATTGTCAACAAGTTCGACGAAAACATATTTAATACTTGGTTGTGTTTTTACCACATTAACTGCTATTCTCATGTTTGTTACCTCCTTAGGATTACTTTTGATTAAGCATCCTATTAGCAAGGAATGTATTAACAAGTGCGATAACAAGTAACACTACTTTCAAGTGCGTAAGAGTTATTTTTGCATATTTAAGTTCTGAAACAAAAAGTTTCCAAAGTGAGTCAATCGTGTTAAATGCCTGATTCATATGAGACTTTGAAAAATTAATTAGCAAGTCATTTATTTATTTTTTAGTTTAATAATTTATGTTTTAATTTTTAAAAAAATAACTCTTCAAGATTTTGTTAAACGTCTGACTGTTTATTAGGGCAAAGTGGTATTTCATTAATACAAAAACAACTGAATAAGTTGTTAAATGAGTCCTTTGGGTTGATTTTTTTATTATTTAAAAATGATTTGATTAGACGAAAGTTTTATTGTACATTCTTCTCATAACTTTTAGTTTTTTATTTAGATGATTATTTTCTCCATAATATCATCAGTTGGTCTTGTTTACTAATTTCGTGAATGTATTTTTTTTCATAGATATGGATTTATTTGTTGATCGTATGAATCGTACTGAAAAAAAGTGTGCAACTAATTAATGATAAGTTGATGGAAGATAGTGCAAGGATCTTTCGAAGAGATATGAGGAAGATAATGAGGATTTGATCCATTCGAGAACGGAAATAGTTGCGGCTAAAATGAAATTAAATATTTGCATTTTGGTTCTATTAGTGTAGTAGCGCTCTTAATCGCTTTCAGTGTCTTATTTTATAGACACACACCATCTAATGGGAAGATGAAGCCCAGAGAGTTCATTGGTTGATTAGTTATGGTTATAGTAGGTACAACACTCATTTGGTTATTTTTGAACTTGCTTCGTGATAAAGTAAAGGCACTAATGGAAGAGGAAGAAACATTGGATAAGTTGTCCACACATTTCAGTGATTCATTGACAACTATGTTTTTTCATCGGAATTCTAAAATTGAAGTCAATGTATTCTGTATCAATCAAGAACAAGTTATTAATAGGTTCTTCAAGGCTATATCTTTATTAGTTGTGTCCAAAAAATATGTGCTTCACTCATGTTTATTTTGTGTGTAGGAGAATTTGTTATGTCTAACGAGTTCTAATCAGAAAAATAAATTCTTCTGTTTAATTTAAATTATGAGTAACTCTTGTAACTAAGCATCATAATCCAGTTAAAAAGTAAAAATCATTAAACATTTATTGAATTTACAACTTCTAAGTGTAACTTTTTTTCTATATCCTTGCTTGGTTTTAGTACTTTTTATCTTTCAAAATATTAGGCTTTCAGAAAATAAAGTGCATGTTGTATGGTTTCCAAAATAAAATGCACGTGTCATCTCAAAAAGCAGTAGGATTAATTATAAACTTTTCGGATTTAATTGTGTTAAATTTGTTTAGTCACATTTGTAAAGGGTAAGTCCTATTATTATGGACTAGTTTAAGTTGTAGAGACATTTGAGAGCAGTTCAGTGAGATCAAACGGATAAAAACGTTTTGTTTGTTTCGATCTTACTCCGATTTTAATTAGATTCAGTTTTTTTTTCTAACGTCTCATTCGAGTTCTAGGTGGGTTCATATATCTAACTTAAAAGTATTTGAATCAGATTGTTAGACATATTTCTGATTGGATTTATAAATTTCTGATATCTTTATTCATCAATTTTAAATTAGAACTCATAACATTTGTATGAGCTCAGATAAAACTCGATTAATTATGATTTTTTTATCACAACGTGTGAGTATCCAACATAACGCTTTGAATGAGATTAAATCTCATATCTAAAAATTAGGTTTTTTTTATAAAAAAGGTAAATTGAATTTATAGGAATGAGAATGAAAGACATTGTCAAACTGTTTAAATCATGTATAATTTAATCATGGTTTTTTGTTTACCTGTTAAATAATAAATAATGGTATTCATTTATTTAGCATTTTTATAATTGTTATTACCTTTTATTTTATTTTTGATTTTTTTACCTATATTATCGCATTGTAATTTATAGTGTTTTAAAATTATTTTCAAACATTGCTTTAAAGTTAAACTAGCCGGAAGTTTTTTAATGGTGAATTATTTATTGTTTATTTCAAAAGGATTTTTAACGCACTAAAAGCACATATTAATCTCCAAAAAAGAAAGTGAAATCTTGAACTTAACCATTGTGAGGAGACACATGACAGGTTATTGAGAACTAGAAAGACATCCTTCCAATAGTTAAAACTTGGATTATAGATATTGTCAGATTGCTTATTAATTGTGGTCAGGGTCAAGATCCACAATTTTAATATTCTTAGGAAGATATTTATTGTAATTTTGTTATAAGCGGTAAAACTAAAGGATCTTTAAAACTGTTTTCAATTACTAGTTAAAACGAAGTATATCCATTTTCATCATGAGTTTGACGGCATTTATTATTTTGTTCTCGAAGATCGACATGAGTCATTGAAAGTATTTCCATATTATAAGTAATTGTAAAATATTGTGACTAATGAACAACCGAAGTCATCCAAACTTAAAGGATAAGCACATTTATGGGAAATGAACTTGTGAATTTGGTAAAGTTGTTAATATCTTTTATAATAATAACTTTACTTTTAACAACTTGCTCAACCAAAATTTTGTTTTTTAAAATCTATATTTTTTATTAAGGAGCGAAGTGTCCTGCACCATCTAGCAAATCAAATTTATTATTGTCTTTGCCGACGTTCCTTTTTGCTACCTTTTATATTTTGCAGATTGAAGTTATTTTTTTATTTACTAATGTTCCTCTATGCTGCATTTTCATTTTCTACTAAGTAGATTTGCTGATGGTGGAATTTTTTTTGTTGGTAGCGATGGTGTGACGATGTTGTGAAGTTAGTAGCTGTAAATGTTAATTTTTCGACCAAGGAAAAAATTACGACCATGGGGTAAAAATGATATGTTGCAAACCTGCTAGCCTACTCCAAATATGATTGCTTAGTCAAGACACACTCAAGTGAAGGATGAGCCTCATCACCCAAGGTGGCAGCTGAGCCTCTGCACCCAGGTGAGCCTCACAACCCAAGGTTGACGCTCAACCTCAGCCTTCACCTTGCTCCTATGATTGGACAAATGTCTTGCTCTTATGGTTGGGAAGGTCACATCATGCCTTGTTCTCTCTATAGATCCGGCTATGCCTATGCTCATCTAATTGACAGACGACCATGCTAGGTCAACACTTGACCTCTACCAGGTTTAATCCTCTTTACGGAGCCGACCTTGCTACAACCTCTCTTCAGAGCCTCTCATACCTTGTTTTTCTCTTAAGAAAATATCTATAACTAGGCCATGCTTGATCTCAGCCTAGATTGTGCTCTTCTCATGACACGCACGACTATAAAAACCTCTTTGATCTCTCAACACGACTCAGGCTTGTGTCTACACGCAAACACAAGTATTCCTCCATCAAAAGTTACGATAAATTTGGAGAATACTACCACATCACACATAAATGTTGATTACGTCACAAATGGGGGGATGAACTTGAGGTTTTGGCAAAATGGTCTACAACACGTGTGAGTATCGGCCTACTCACACAGGGGAGGATAGTCGGTCACAAGGGATCAACTACGAAGGATATCATCCTTAATTATTCCTGAACCTAGGGGGTGCTTATCCAACTCCTCATCCTTATCTCACCGAATACAGATTAGGGTTTTGCAGAACTATAAATAGACCAACCCTCGTCCATTCTAAACATAACAACAATATGAACAACAAGTTTTCTACAATTCTCTCTCTATTAGAGTTTCTTTGTCTGCAACTCTCTACAACTAAGAACTCTAGTCCAACATCTCTCATCTTCCTTCCCTAGACCAACCCTATATCTCCATTTGTGACTGAATCAGACCTTGAGCGACCATTATCTTGGTTTAGGAAAGGTTTGTTCATAATCAACCTTTCGTACTCATATAAACCCTAACCATCTTTACCTCTCTAACCCTATATCATTTTTCATCATCTATAATTTGGCAACCGTGGTAAGAGGTTGGTCACTCAGTCACAATCTATATCTTAATAATGGATGTCATCATGGAGGAAGCCGATTCTTCAAACACCAATCTCCACAGCAAAAAACGTTCCTAAAAAACCTAGATCTGAACTTTATGCTAAAGGAAGGATTTTTCATCACCGACTTGTAGAACACTTATGGAATACTAAAGATGAAATCCAGGAAGAGTTACCTCATATGCGGATGGCTATACGTCTACCATATACACACCCAAGTCGGTAAAGCCCTATCATTCTTTCTCGTCATTTGAATGTTAAATCTTAGTGAAATTGTTAGTGTGATGTCTGAACTCACCTTAGTTTCGAATCTCGATCCCAACAGTAAAAACGTCCTAGTGGTCCCCATTCCTTAAAAATCCATTATTAAATCTCGAAACGTTGACTTAGAACCAGGACGAAAACCGAGAGACTCAACAGAATCTTACAAAAGTTCAGATCGACATCCCGACTCCTCTGAAGACTCTTACAGAAAGATTAGAGCTTCTCCAATGGAATGTATGTGAAGATAAATGTCTAAATCCACATAGGATAAACATTCATTTTTCCTAAAATTCTTCTCCAGCCTCAACTTCTTAAATCAATGTGAAGATGACATGGCTTCATTTTTGGTAGACATAGGTGAATGTCTAGTTTTAGACATTCACCTTGAAGATGTCAAACTATCCTAGTAAGTTTTTTCTTAACTAAAATTAATTTCAATATATTAAATAACCAATTTTAGCTCGAATAAAATCTTAAAATTATTAAAAATAAAATTTACATTTAACCAAAAAAAGATCACAAACATCACAATTGGAGATGACCCCCTTAAATTTAAGGAAATATTGGAACGAGGATATCTTGTTTGTGTTGCCACCTAGGAAACACACACAACAACCATTAAAGAAGCTCTTAGTGAGGTAAGGTCCAACACATATAGATCGCACACGTTTATCAAAGAAGGGGTACTGAAACTCCTAAATATTTCAGCATATTATCATACCTTAGAGGGATTTCTAAAGTGGTTTAGATCTTTCTGTCCTTGGGGACATTCAGGAAATCTTCTGCGTGTGCAATTCATACAAGGTTTGGGAGACACTCTGAGTGTTTCATCTTCAATGATGAGGGTGGTTGTCGCCGTCACTCTAATGTCCATTTGATTTGGTTTGTGGTCCTTGTCTGAAGAGGAATGTGACCAAGGATTATCATGAAGAAAATAGTGAGCAAGGGATAACGGTATTATCACGGTATGCTAAATGCTTATGTAAAAGAATGAAATAAACCAGCCGACTATCTTGCTAAGTTGGTGCGCTGCCCTGGGGAGGAAAGGAAGCTTAAACCAGAGACTCCCCTATGACTTGTGGGCTCTTGTTAATCAGCACGGAGGGCGGATCCCTTTTCTATCAGTAGCTTTAACAACCTAAAATTCTCAAAATCATTTTCCAATGACTCGTAAACAGATTATAATTCTAAAAAAGAAAATGTTAAAAAAGTTTTTCTTTTCATCTACAGATGCAAAGTTTTCTCCTTCACCCATCTTTCTTTCTTGAACTCCTTCTGTCAAACGAAGAATTTACATCAGAAGCAGCTTTTTCTCAGAGACTCGTAACAACAATCAATCCAAGGTATTTGGTATTTCCGCAACATGTCCTATCCGAACTCCATCTTGTGTACATTGTCATTATTATTAGCACCTTACATCAACTGTTCTGATTATGACGACACTGCAACACCAAAACATACATTTGTTTCTAATATATCCAACTTTAAATTGAAGGATTAAAAGCATGACAATCTGCACTGCTTGAAATTCTCATGTTTTATGTTTCTTTAGTACTCTACTTTGAAAGCCAGTAGATAATGAGGAATAGCGTGCAAGCTGCAATTACTGCAGACAAGATAAGGGTATCTCTAGATTTCTTCCTTCTGATAGCCCCTGAAATGTTTCAAATGCAGAACGTTATGCAATATTTTTCTTTTGTCATAATTGAGGATATATATAACCAATCAAATCAGATGTAGAAAACAAACCAAGAAGGCCACGAATAACAGGGAATTTATCACTCAGTTGCTTGACTTTCCCTTGAACATCTCCAAGCAAAGTACGTTGGGAGCCCAAAACAGATCTTGTTGTTTGAGCTTGACTTATAACTTCATCAATCTGGAACGACGTGTAGAAACTATTAGATGAACATATCAAAATATAGTTAATACTGGAGAAATTTTTAATATACAAAGATGTAAAATCCAGCTATTGGGGTGTATTGATAATCTCCATGCTCATCTGATGCAAAAAGCGAATATGGTTGACATATGTGAATTCTAATTCCTATGGTTGATCTGACTACAAAAATTGCAACTCTGTGGACATAACTACAGGACTTTTCTAATAATTGGATCAATATATCATAGCTAACACAATATAGGGTCCTCACTTATTTGTTCAGCCAGTCCGATTTGAACCAGACAAAAACTATATCGTGGGTGCTATATCTCAACAGCTGGTGCACCTCGAAGATACAGGACTGAAAAGCAGAATGATATCAGAAGTGCAAATGTACTAACTTTTCATATCTATTCAAAACAACTCGTTAGACTGAGGCTGCAGCAGAACTCTTTTCCACCGTATATGTAGACGCCCTAGATACATGAAGCATTAAAAGAACCACCCGACAGTGTGACAAAATAATCATACTACTGCCAGAATATGACTTTCAGGGTTAATGCTTACTAGAAGATGTTCAGAAAGGAATTGCCATGGGGAACCACTCTTTTCTTTCACAATCTATGTTTGGTTTACAAAAACATGGTATTTTCTGGTGCCAGAATAAATGTTACATAATCTGAAACTCTTGAAACCATATCTAGTGTTTTCACAGCGTCGTTCTCTCCATGACAGTATTTTAGTTATCCCTTTTATCTTACTTTAATTAAAGATATGATTCTCCTCCAACACTCTTAACAAGGAAATAATGCACATTGACTAGAGTTCACAGTAAATTATCCAGTCAGGCTTACTCTTGTTTCTGTTTATAAGGTGTATTTCTAGTACTGGCTACTGCTCTGTAACAGAGGATTCATAACTTGAAACTGAAAATTGACACATCGGCTTACAAAACATAAGATTTACAAATAGGGAAGAGAATTTGAGTCTTACATGAGATATGCTTCCATGTATTGCAGATCTCTCTCGTAGTACCTGGATTCTTGGAGACATACTTCCAGATGCCTAGAAGACAAAAGCAAATCAAAAAGAAAAATAATCAGCTTCAGCACAGTTGAAATGCTGAGAATTTCAATTATGTTTCAAGTTTTACTCACCTTGTATTCAGTGATATCATCCCTGACAGAACTAAGAAGCTCAGCATGCTCCCTCATGGAGTTTATGTTTCCCTTGGTTCGTTTGAACTCCTATACAAAATCATATGTTTATCAAAGAAGAGTGACGACTGTCTAAATGTAATCTATAAAATAAAAATGAAAAAACTAGAGAAACTTCAGTAATAGAAGCATCATGCGAGCAAATCAGTCTTGGGGTGCCATCTTGAGTTTTGACCACCATATAAGTTAACAACTTGTAAGAAGGTGGATGAAGATGAGAATACACGATGTTCAGATGGCAGGGGTCATGTCATAGTACGGCTAGTGACAACCATGTAGGACTGCTTATGTGACATGGACAGTGGTCACATAGAGAGGCTGGTGGGATAATTCTTAGATGATGAAATGCATATAGGTTGAAGGATGGATGGTGGTGGTGGTGGAGATAGCAATGTGGAATTAGCAATGTGATGGTGGTGTATATGAATAACTTGGAAACACAAATGACTAAAATCAATTTCTACAATAACTCTAAACATCCCATCTGCTATAGAGCTTAACTGTGTGCTTTTATATAACCTTTGCCAACTTAATGTTAGCTAAGATGGTCAGATACAACATTAGTTGTGACATGTATTTCCAATTGAAAATTAAATCCAGTAGTGACCTGATGAAACGCTATTGTTATTGGCATTCAGCATGTGCTACGATCACATTGTCACATGAACCCTAAATGTTTTTCGGTCTACAAAATTCAAGAGGTACCAAAAAATGCTACAACATTCTCCAGTCACAATAACTTGTTTTTCGAGTATAGCTTAGTGAAAGAAAAGGAGGAACGAACCTGAGTAAACTCGTGAAGTATATCTCTATGCCTAGCTAGTTTCTGAGTAACAGAATTAGTAGGCATTGCAGATGCAGCACAATGACTCATTGCATCATTAGTGTCTAGTAGCTTTTCAAGCAATGATTGGATCTCCATTTCCATTGATTTCCATGATCTCCCAGATGAAATTGTTGGTGACGACCCATTATTATCTGCAAAACCAGAACCTGTATGTATCCATCCATATTAATAAATCCCCAATTTCCCAAATCCCTAAAGAATTTAATAATAAACAGCTTAATTACCTCCTCCTCCTTGGGTGAATCTAGCGCCAAGTTTGGCATAAGAAGAGAGTTTAACATCAAGATCTCCTTCGATTTTTCTTGCTTCTTTTCTCAATTCTTCCCAACCAGATTCTTGCAGATCAGGATCCATTGATGTCATTTCTTCTTCTTCTTCTTCAAAACTATATCAGTGTATTTGATTTGGTTAATTCAGTTGGAATTCTTATTCACCTTCTTCAAGAAACAATTAATTAATTAAGTACCAAGAGAAGAAGATCAGTATTTTTAATATATCCCTACTTTTATTGATTTCAATGTTCTATTTTCAGTTACAATGAATACCGGAATTGACATCAAAGACAGTGGGGTTGGCATATTGATTAATTTATCAATTACCTTTCCACGGTGGGATGAGTAAATTTAGGATGTGTAAATTTTAAAAACGAGTTGATAAATGGGTATATTGAGGATTTGATCATTGAGGCTCAGAGAAAGTCGATCGTCTATGTTTGAGACGATCGACTCTCATTGAGCCGCCGAGACTCGATGCAATCTCAACGGCTCTTACTTTTTCCCTATAAATTTAAACATTTTCAACTCCAAAATCACATCTTCTCCACTCAAAATTTTTTTTACTTTCCCTTCAATCCTAATTTTTTCATCTCAAACTCTTCTTCTCAACCTTTGTTAAAAAAAATCAGAAAAAAATGGCAAAAATTACAACCCAACTTGATCTCCCAACCCAACTAGATTTTTCTGGAGTCATACTCGAAGATGTTATTAATAAGATATGTGATGGTTAAAAGGAAATTGAGAATGTGAAAAAACAAAGAGGTCTTCATGTTTTAGATGTTAACCAAGTCAAATCTGCAGCTATTAGAAAAAGAAGAGTTCAAGGCAAGAAAATGGAAGGAATTTTTTTTTATTTAAAGTTAACCGTACGACTGTTAACATATACCAAGGAAAATCTTCTCAAAAGCGCATTGAATGGAAAACTCGCCAAATGAAGATAAACAGGAGGCCCAAGATTATCAGAGATTTTACTGAAGTGTTTATTTAATTTAAGTTCTACTTCCCTAGTTTATATCTTGTAAAAGAGTGTAGTATATTAAATTATTGTAATGGAGATTGGTGTTTTAATATAATTTTAATTAATTTAATCTAATTTTAATTTTGGTTTAGTTTAAACTTGTTCATTCCTTTTGAATAAATGTATATTTAATTTAAAACCAGATGAACAACTAAAATCAAAATTATAAATTATATAGTCGTTGTCGTTGCAAACTGAGACGATCGTCCTACGTTGAGCCGATAAAGGCTAGTTCCATACAACGGCTATAAAATAGTTCCATATATTCAAACATTTTCACTTCTCAAATCACACCTTCCCAAATTTCTTTTACACCCATATGGCTCAACCGTATATTAATCTGGCAGAGTTTACCATTGATGAAGATTTATCTCTATGTAGAAACTTTGTTGCATTCTCCGGCAAGGAATGAGGAACGACGACAAAATGGCTTGGTGAGTACGAGTTACTGGAGCAGAATCTACGAGAACTTTTGCACTGATAACCTTAATGTAGCTGGGTTGTTTTGTCGATATCAAACTATAAGAAGACAAGTGGAAGAATTTATAGCTTTAGTTCGGGTTGTCAATCGATATTGATGAAGGGGTGAAACCAATATTGAAGTTGTACTGCGAGCTCGAGAAGAATGACGAAGATGGAAAAGGATAAGTTTTTCTTATGAAGCTCATTATGCAATCTTGAAGGATTTTTTGATTGTACGTATAAGATGTTAAAAAGTAGGCATGTTGCTCCAGAAAAAACGTTGTTAAATTTTAATTGAATGTGAAATAAAATTAGTAGTTTTTTTTTTGCTTTATGAAGCTCATTATGCAATCTTGAAGAATTTTTTGATTATATGTTTTCTAATTCAATTACAAATATCATAAATAGTTGGGGTGGAATTATAGCCGTTGGATGTGCTTGGAATTATAGTTGAGGTATGCTAGTCCGCTCGGCCTAGCATACCTTGGTCGAATCATATTGCGTCGTTTAGCCAATTGCCCACTGTCCAAAACCGAGTTTACCCATCCACCTGACTTGGCATTTTAAAACATTTACCAATGTCCACTGGAATTGCTCTAAGGTTGAAGAAGAAAAAGCAAGTGTTTTACTCAAAAGTAGAGGAAGGTCCTTGGCCTTATAGTAAATTTCGTTCTTTTGACACAAAAGGGTCGTGCCTTGTAGACAGGCCATTCCCTAGTGGCCTCATGTTTATGGTTTGATCAATCCAGGCAAGGTTTGCCTGGGTTGGATTGGATTGGAAGGCACTGAATGATAATAAGAATTAAAAAAAAACGCCCTCATAACCACTAGGGATAACCTGGAGAAATCTTATGAACCATTATTTGGAAGGTACCATTAATTTTAGACCTTATAAAAAAATATTAATTTTACACAAAAATTATAGGATTATGAACACTAATTTTTAAATTTCAACGTTGTACCTAGGTACTAAATTTCCAATAAATTTTTTTATGGTCAATCTATAAAAAAAGAAAAGAGAAATAAGAATGAAAACGACAAAGATATCCATTGCTTCTATCAAGAAAAAGTAGTTTATAAAATTCCATTCTTCTTAAAGAGAGAGAGGATAACAAACTTTATTTATAGAGATAATTTTAATATAAGGGACTACATAAAGAAAGGATGGACAAGACAACGACTTACACCTGACAGATTGGACACAATAACAACTATCTTGGATCTTAATGTTACTGACTAAGACTGAACACGAAGAACATAACCAGAATCGGTGGATACGATAAATCCACATCGACCGATTCTGGTACTATTTTAGGATTTTGATTCACTTAAACTACCTTTAAACTTATAAATCAATCAAAAAATGCTATTAGAAGAATGAGTTATAGAGGTTTACCTTATAGATCGAAAGGGATGGAAGATTTTAGTTTGTTTTTGGAAAAGTTAGTTTAGGGTTTTTAGAATTTAGAAGTTTGATGGAAATGGAAAGTTTGTTTTTGTTTTAGGATTTTAATAAATTTGGAAAGTAATGAAAAAGGGAAAGAATTATCTAGTTATATTTTTATTTTAGTATTATGTTTAATTAATGAGTATAGGGTAGTTTGGTATTTTTGACCAAAATTAGACACCCCTTGTCTACTCTCTAGTTGTAAGCAAAATTGGATAGGCCTCAGATAAAATGAGTATGCCTCAAATTAGACAGGCTAAAGAATCCACATGGATATATAAATATGCGGGACTTGGTCACTGAAAGTTGACCTTCTAGTATTTCTGGATGTATCTTATTATAATTTGACCTTCTAGTAAGAGTCTACGAGTGATCGGGGTATACAATATAATTAAATGTTGTTGAATTTGATTAAGTCTCTCATTTTGAATGAAACTCTCAAGCCTTATTTTCCATTGTTTTAAAAGGGTTAGTGAAGTTACATCATGTTTGTTTACATTTGAATTACGATCTGGATCTGAGTCAACCTCTGAATCGGCACGAGTCAGATGTCAGATCGTTTTTTTTTTGTTTTAAGCCAGATATGACTCAAACCTAACCCTAATTCATACTTATTTGAGTTAGGTATGGAAATGTCCATGACTCATGGACCAAGCCACTGACTCGTATATTTTTGAGTCAGTTGAATTAGATCTGACTTAAAAAACAAACACATTGAATCAGGTGATTTCATTCAAATCAGATAAGTCGGATCTAACTTAAAAATCAAACATAGTGTTAGTTGAGTCATCAATTTTTTTTAAAACCCTTGATTTCAATCTCTGATTGGCAAATCAACCCAAAATATTAATTAATTATTGTTGCCTTCCCATTCCGTCGCTTTGCCTGTTAGGAGGAACTAATGTTAAACTTGACTTTTCTTTATCCTCACGCTTAATAAAATCAAACGCCTAAGGTCTTGGAGAATGACATTTTTTATTAAAATGATCATTATCTTTAATGTGGGGATCAAGTTTATTGATTATTAAATATATTTTACTTTAAGTATTAATTTATCAGAAATCAATCAAGTTTTTCATAGTTTTAACTGTTGAGTCTGTAACAATAAAATACTGAAAATAATAATATTAATGTTAAATTGAATTGTTGAAATAAAAGACTGATTGTAAACAACACATAAATGACTGAGCCACTTGTTTAGCAAATTATCCTTAACACAGTAATTTACGGGTACTCCTTAAGAATGAGAGGTGTTATATCCCAACAACGGAGATGTGTCTAGGATAAAACTGCCCGTTATAATTTGTATAAGCATAATAAAAATTACTCAACATCAAGATTATAGAAAGAAATAAACACTTAGTGCGCAAAACAAAGTAACAAGAGGGGAAAAAATCAGGATAACAACTGCTTTTAGAGTGAATTGGAATGGAGAATTTGACTTCAATTTATAGGCAAATGGAGAGGGTGAACTAAATGCACAATTAAGTGCGAAATTATGTTGGATAATGACAACATAAGATAGTAAAAAAAACGTAAAAAATAATCAGTCAAGAATTTGTTGGATTATCGGTAATTCTCCCTCTTGATTTTATAAAAACCAAAAAAAATAGAAATACAATAATAAGGTGAATATTTAGGCTTGAACAATATAAAAATGTTTCTAAAATTATTATAATTTTGTAGGGTCAAAATAAAAATTATTAAATCTAATCCTTAAATGAGATATTTTGCCATCTTGGTGGCACCTCTTGCAGCCAAGAAAAATAGAAAAAAACGCCCAAACTTTTTTTGCCCCAAAACAAAAAATATGAACATTTTACCACTTAATATTATATTTTCCTCCGGGACAAAAATTCCCGGCTCCATCGCTATCTATGAGGAATAATTTTCTCTTTTTTTTTAGTTCAACATATTTATTTTGAGATGTCTAGTAAAATTGAATTTAATAAAGTGATATACACGGATATCTAAATTGCTTAGTTTAAAAAGAAATATGCATGACTAAGGGATACAAACAACATCTAAAAACCCTTGCACCATTTGTTTGACAAGAATTTATTTTTATATTTACACTGAATGATTGTATAAAATGAAACTAACAGGTTACATTATGAATTTATGAGAAGAAAAGCTATCAAAATATTTAAAATCAGAACCATTAGCTCTATCTTCTTTTTTTGTTCTATAAATGTATTAGTAAATATCCAAAGGACATCAATGGATCCTGAATTGCAAGAATCTGGTTGGGAAGAATTGAGAAAAGAAGTAAAAAAGATCGAAGGAGATATTGACTTTAAACTCTCTTCTTAAATGCTAAACTTGGCGCTAGATTCACCCAAGAATGATGAGGTATATATATATATCAAATTAAGCTGTTTACTGTTAAATTCTTTAGGGATTTGGAAAATTTGGGATTTTACTATGGATGTATACATACAGGCTCTGGTTTTGCAGATATCATGGAAATCAATGGAAATGGAGATTTAAATATCCTGGAATTTTCGGGGGTCGAAAAAAACTATTTTGGGCTACTAATAAGATAAAATAGTGTTATTATGAAGTAATTTCCCATCATCTATTATCCACCTATTTTATATTTTGGGTAATCTATCCTTAATTAATTAGTGTTACTATTGATTAATTAGTTAATTAATATTGATTATAGATTATATAGTTAATTTGTGTTAGAAAATCATTTGAGTTATTTTTTTTATACAATATAAAGAGTATGTTAGAGAAGAAGAAGTAGTGAAAACTAGGTTTTGGTATTTTCAACAACTAAAATGGATGAGTATGAAGAAGAAGGAGTATCTTCACTTCATGATACCGATGGCATACCGATTAGAGATGATGATTTGGGATATTTGTTAGAAGATCCAAACCTTTATGGAGAAGTCCTAGATGATGATTTAATGAAAGAAAATGAAGAGTCACATCATAATAACGATAATAACGCATCAAACCAACATGTATTGTGTTAAAAAAACTCAAAAAACCACTTTGTATGCGTTTGTATGTGATTGTTGGCAAAAAAATCTCCATTTTTGCATGCATTTAATGTTGTCGACGTCCCAGAATCGGTAGATAATGTAGTAAATTATCTACCGATTATACACTATGAACTGAAATTCATTACAATCAGAAGTTTCGATATGATCATTTACTACCGATTGTAATGAATAAGCCCCAAATTGTTTTTTTCCCCATCTCCGATTTTATTGTTCTTACATAATCGATAGTGAACCTATTTATCTACCAATTATAATATATGCCCCATACTGATTTTTCTACCTATGAACTCTTATAAGCGGTAGTTTCTGGAAAATATATTATCTACCTATTGTATTAGTAGCCCCAAAAATATTTTTTCCCATATTTTGAAAATGTTGAATTTTTTTACTATCACAATCGGTAGTTTAGGCAAATCATTTAACTACCGATTGTCATATCAACCCCAAAAATAAATTTTTCCAAATTTTAAAAATATAGAATTTTTCTACTATCACAACCGGTAGTTTAGGCGAATCATCTAACTACCGATTGTCATAGTAGCCCCAAATAAAGAAAAATTACGACTTTGAAAATTTAGAAATTTTCAACCTCCAAAATCGGTAGAAAGTAACAAAACTTATCTACTGATTATACTGAATTGCAAGCCTACAAAACTGGTTTTACTGTCTTGTTATAATCGGTAGTAAGTGATATGTCTACCGATTTTCTGATAATCGATTGTAATGTAAGAACTTAAACCTCCGATTATATGTGTTTTTATCCATAAAATATCTTTAGAGTTTTATGTATAATCAGTAGTTGCATGTTATGATTATCAACCGATTATTATAATCGGTGGATAAATATAACCACGAATACCGATTATATTAGGCTAACTCGTTGTTATTATTATGTAGATCGTTGCAGCGGTTGATCCTCTGACATATGAGGGGCACGATACTTTTCTACACTATGCTAACGGTTTGGTATGCTACCTATCCACTTTTTTCTTGTTCTAATAATTTATGTTACTTGGTTTGAATTATAAGTTTTATAATGTTATGTGCGCGTTTATACATTTCAAACTAAGGCGGAGGCAAAGGAATGGTTTATGAACAAGGCTAAAGAGAAGTTGTACATAGTTGTTCAGAACAATCAAGTAAAGAATGACTGCTTTGAAATTGTTTGCGAGAGAAGTGGGTTTTGAAAGAGTCATTGGAAAAGGGATCATAGGTACGTAAAGAAGACGGAGAGGAACTACAGGGGTAATATAAAGAAGATTGGATGCCCATTTAAAATCTCTCCACAAAGGTTGATATCGCCACTTTGTCATGTTCTACCATTGAATTTTTGGCTGCATTAGATAACCCAAAGTTGGCTATAATTTCCTTTACCATATCACATTCACCATCTAAATCCCAATCAAGCATTTTAGTTGGTGCAGTTATAGCTTTGAGTAGACAAACCGCATGAGTGTGATCCTATTATACACGACGGATTACAAAATAATTAGAACAACCGTTATTACTTCGATGAATAAAAATTAAATAGCTTAAGCAAAATATTCAAATTATTACCTCGGTGGAATAGATGACCTTGACTCAGGAGTCTTTATATCCAAATAGCAATTCCCCTCCATCACTTGGTAATCCAGGGATCTCACCTTCCTTAATACATTTCATCATCAAAGAGGTGAGGGGAAAGTGTCCTCCTTTCTTCTTGATTTCCTTCTTTTGTTCTCCCCCTTTAGCTTTTCCTACTTATAAAGTTTGTTGACTCGGATGTGATTGTGTTCTATCATTGATAGTCTGATAGAGATTCTGGGAGCGTTCTTCTTTCTTCGTGCACTAGTCGTTATTTTTTCACCCCTAGGACGACGAGGTTGTGCAATAACATTTTTATCTTGGACTTTATCATGTACTTTCTTAGATCACCTTTCCGAAATATCAAAACAAAGAGCAATCAAATTAAGTTAATAGTTTTCAAAAAAAAATATTGACTGAAAGTTAATGAATTCTACACATAATAATCGGCATAAAGTATAGAAAAATAACTACCGATTAATCATAATCGGTAGTACGGGTTCTCTATTATCCTCCGATTAGATCCAATCGGTAGGTAATGTCCTATATTAACTACCGATTAGATTTTGATTTTGGCCAGAAAACACATGGTTGTTGAGGTTGTTGAATAGGCCATCTTTGAACATGGTCGAACTTTGCTATTGTTGTGACATAAAAGACATGGTACGTGCATCTGGAGTGTCGTTCATAATTTTTAATCTCTATCGGTCGTCTTGGCAGGACTGGGACTGATATTGAGATAGTTTCTAAGTTCACAAAATTTATTTTACAGTTTACTGTTGATTTTACATGGTATAGTAAATTCTTAAATTTATTCCAGTTGGACAGTAAACGAGAGAGAAAACTTGATCAGTTATCTCTCATGGGTTACGTGTTATCGTGTCAGTACCCAGTTGCTACCTTGATAAGGTGGAGTAATGCGGAACTGAAAGTTCTATTAATGAGACATTCCCGCCTGGGGATCAGGGGGAGAATCGTCGACGATAATGGTTAACTCAAATTGTGTCCTATCTAAATTCTCACGTAATAAGTGCTTAAGGTGTTGGAGATTGGTATGTTGCTATATTTAGAAAGAGTACGCTTGCTAGATTAATTCGGTATACTTTAAATTCCTTGCAAGTCATGCCACGGAATCACAGCTATTGTTTGTTCTGAAAACATGCTTACAAGAATAGACGAAAACCTTTTATATGGGGTATGCCAATCTAATCAGACAACGTCCATATTCTCTTTGAGTGATGAGTTGATATCTCCTGATGAGGAACATATCCATAAAAGTTTGCGTTGATATCTCATGGAGAGTAATATCCATGTAATGAAATTTGGTACCAATGGATTAAAATATCCTCATACTCTAGAGAATGATGTAATATCGTTATAAACTGATTATCAAACTGGTTGTCGATAATGTTCAGAGTAGCTATTGAAATAGTTGTGGATAAATATCCTCCCTTTGCAAAGGAATTATCGGCAAAGTTTATATGATTGGCAAATATGGATCTCGATCCATATTGAGTTATTTTCTCTCTTGTGTACGCTTTTGGGACGTTAGTCCTAGCATCCACAAATTTGGATTACAAATTTGATGCTTATCAGAAAGCATGATGAGAAAATTAGGGTCGCTTGTTATATTGCGCCACCCTTGACAACGAGTTTTCACAAACAATCAATTAGGTTGATAGAAGGATAGTCTGGTATTCATACATGACTCGACATATCACCTGGGTGGTAACTGTGTATCTATACTCATATAGATTTCAAATGAAACTTTTGTTTGTCAATTTTTTATATTGTATCATTTTAGTAATGTTCTGGGCATTGATGGTGAGTAATTGTATTATTCATTTGCATTCATGATTTGGTTGAATCATTCATAAAGCATTTGACTTATTACTCATAAAACCATTGTCGTTTTTGTTTGAAGACGTGATGTATTCCACTGCGGTTGATACTGCAAGAAGATTTGCAAATTTGATGAGAAAGTCTTCCCACCGTTTGGGGGAGAAAAAGCTATCGCATAAAAAACGACGTGAAGTATCCTGGTTTGCACAAAGATAAACCCAGTGAAAGACATTCAAAAGATTTAATATATTCAGAAAATACAAATCAAGTTGCTTCCTTGAAAAGCTGTGAATGTAACAGCAAGTGTGTCATTTAAAACACACCACAAGTGTGGGTGACTAGTTGATTCAAACTATTCTGCTCCTTCTGAAAAGAAAGGAACAATCACAATCATTGAACGATACTGCTCTCGAAGAGACTATCAAAGGTAGATTTGATCTCTCTTAGCGTAGTTCTCTTGATAAGAGAACGTCTCTGCAAAGGCGGTCGAACCTCAAAATAGAGAAATTTGCGATCGTACTACAGTGATTATTAGTGACATAATCAAAGTATCCACTGATACTACCATAGATGATGTTGGTGTTAAACCACTCTCTATAGAGGATTGTCATCAAATGAATGATTGGTTAAATTAGAAAGGGGAGGTCCAAGCAGAATAACAGTTTCTCGCAAAAATGCACATCTTTGGAACTGCAGTCCAAACACTCATTAGCGTGCGGTACACTTGGCCGTAAGCTGGTGTTTGCAGTCCTGACATCCGAAAATGTAGGTCCTTTGCCTACATTCGGTGTTTGCGTATAATGAGAAAAATGAAGTCAACTAATTGGCACAAAGTCTTTGACAGAACCTTGAGATGGATTCCAAAGAAGTATATTCCCTGTTATAGATGCAATTACCTCTTTGGTATTAGTATGGTAGTCTTTCAAGGATTCGGCATGCATCTAATGATTATAGTTACTGCATACACATTTGTATGGAAAACTAAATACAAATATCTACTTGAAATTCCCTTGAGTATTTTAGTCGTCAGCAAATAAACCATACCATATATATTAGCTTAATTGAGCCTTGCGAGGTTCAAAATAATCTAGACATGTGTGGTCAATCATCTAAGTGAATATATATTAAACCATGGAAATACGAACCATCTATTATGCCCATGAATTCTTCATATGCAAGATTTGATGAATACAATATCAATTTGATTGGAACTCCTGAAGAGCTCCAAAGTACAAAAATGGTTAAAGAATGAGTTCGAGATAGAAATCTCGGTAAAATAAGATCTCAATCTGTTGATCGAACATTGTCGCTAGCAGTCCATTAATCCAGTTAACCTTTAAGGTTTATACATAGACAAGCTGGCAAAATTGCAGTTGTGCGATCTCTTACTTTTAAGATTGATCGGTTTACATCTCAACAAAGGAGATGAATCACTCTGTGGTATGTGTTACACCAAAGATGTGTAAATTTTTAATGGTACAATAGCTGAAATATGCTAGGCTAGTTTGTAGTAAACATGTAAGTCTAGTTTTACCCAACACCAATATCGAGACATTGGTCCGAAGGAAAGTTCTTCATCTTCGTGGTACCGCTAAGCTTGATCTTTTATATAAAAGATCGCAGAATATCTCCCACAGAGCAACACCAATCATACTGTTTAAGTTTTGTTTTTTAGCAGGTTTGTTAAAGCCGCTAAATATCCTCCTATTTAGTAGTCTGGTGGTAGAGGATACCCTGTTATTCCCCCGATCGATCACGATTGTTCAGACAAAGCTAGTTGAAAATAAAAGATCATTAAGAAATTGCACAGAGGAAAATCAAACCAAGTTTTCTCTAATAGAGGAAGTTACTGATGAAGACATTATAAGATGGTTTGTAATCTCTATGCAGTGTTATCGAAAACAATGATCAACTGAGAAGGCTACTCATCAGGGGGAGTAAAGTCATGAAAGACTATTGATATTGGACACTTTGGACTTTTACGCTTTGTACTCTTTTTCCTTAGTCAAGGTTTTTTCCCACTGGGTTTTCCTTATCGACGTTTTAATAAGGCATGCGACAGTTTGAAATGTTGTACTCTTTTTCCTTCATCCTGGTTTTTGCCCCCTTGGATTTTTCTCGGACAAGGTTTTAACGAGGCAACATCTACGAATCAATCATTGTTCTGAGTACTCATGTTTTTCGTTGTTCAAGTTTTGTCCCTCTGAGTTTTCCGGACGAGGTTTTTAATGAGAAATCAATTTAGAACGGTGATCATTATCTAAAGAGGTATATATCCATAGATTTTTTTGGGATACGATTATCGGATAGTCGCCATTATTATTTAGTTCAGGTTTTTACCGAACACGGTTTTTCCAGAAAAGATTTTAACGAAGAAAAATGAACAACGACGCCAATATCATTGTCAGCTTCCAGCTCTCAGTTTTTTCCAAGTGTGACAATTTTATCAAGCCAATGTGTTCGCAACGGCCAACAAATCTCAAAATATTATATCTTTTTTGTTGGTCCAGTTTTTATCCTATTAGAATTTTCAAATTTTTTTTTGACGAGACAACGCTTATAAAGGAGTGCTATAAAATATCGGCTATTGTGGCTGGCCTCATTAGACTAACCGTAGATCAAATCAACATAGTTGTTGACGTGATATTCTTATATGCTTTGTAGCATGTAGAGTGACGTGTGTATATACACATGTACATTCCATCACTTATGTTGTAGCTCCATCTCTATAAATACCCTCTTGGGTTTATCTTTGTACGGTAGTATAAGAGCAGAAATGACACTCCTCCTTTCTTTAACATATTGTGTTCTCTAGCTATCTCCGCACATGCGACTTAGTGGTTGTAGAGGTTGAATGCTGTAAAAGTATGTGTCGAGTCGATAAGTACATAAAAACTAAGTTAAACTTGAGATACAAAAGAAATAAACAAGTACAACTTCAACAACTTCAACAACTTCAAAGTTCACCATGTAAGATATTTTTGGATTTCCTTGTATCGACGTTCCAATTTCTTGTTATATTGGATAAAGACACTACCATTTAATAATTTTTGTTATATACGATTTCGTTTCTTTAAGTGCAACTGAAATACGAAAGAAAAGTAGGTAAATATTAGTTCAACTCACTGCATTATAGGTTTTAAGTAATAAATGAATCAAATGTTAAGCTCATAAGCACATTACAGTGAAGAATAAACCAGAGATTAACTAGTAGGCAACTAATCAGGTAAAACAAAATTGGCAATCTAAGATTTGATGTCGCCTGAATTACGGCGTTCAAGGGAAATAACAAATGCATTAACTACAAAAATGCATTACAAACAATGAATTGGTGTGATGTTAAGCACGAAACAAAATGAATAATACCTGAACTACTCATAGCAGTTAAAATTAGATGTTGTGTTCCTTTTAGCATCCAATGTTTAGCCTAAACTTACAGGAAAGTCTTGGCTTTTTAATGGTTTCTAGCTAGAGTGTGGGTGTTTCTAAAATGTATCCAAAATTCATCAACAGTAGACCGAACTAAAGTTGGGGTTTTTTAAAAATTTCAAGTAACCCTACATTAGCTTCAGGTTTTCCGGAGCAAATAATCTACTGGAGCAGAACTCCCCATTCAATAACGAGTAACATTAACACCTACTGAAGTGAACTATTGTGCAAGAGATCAAACAAAGCTGCAATTTTTAGGAGGAAAATCAAATGAAAGATTTAAAACGCAGAAAATAAGAAAGTAAAAGGCCAGAGATTATTCATTCGACCTAGCTAAAAACTCAACTATCCACAAAAATCAAACAAAACAAACCAAAAATAAAAACTGAGTGAGTCAGAAAGAAAAGGAGAGAGTGTGTCTATACTTAGTTCAGAGCCTTGTTCTAGGAAACAAAAGACATAGACATGCTAACAATAAAGCAGAGATTAACTTGATTACTGAAAACACCCAATGTTCAGACGAAAAAGACTACGTACCTCAATACTGTAATTCCTGGACGAGCTCTAGCCTCTAAGTTTATCAATTCAAGTACCCATGATGATGAATCTGATAGAGAGGGGTGATTTTATGACTAGGTTACGGCCTGGGTTATGAACTGAGAGAAGAAGATGGGAAGCAGAACTGGAAATACCCAAAATTCGATCTAGGTTATGGCCTGGTGGTTTATTGATTTTTCTGGTAAAATTCCCAAAATAACCCATCTCGGCTATCTCGTTTCGTAATCATCTCGGCCGATTCAAACGAGATTTCTGGCCCAATTCCGTTTCGGCGATATCATGCATCTCGTCTCGTTCTAGTGCCGATACCGGTATTTCAGCGAGACCTCGGCCATCTCGGCCGAGATCGACTACACTGATCAGAAGTATATATGTAAACAGCAAAATTAACATACCCTGCATGCCAATAAAACTGAGCTTGTTACTCCAATAGTAGTTGTCCATACGGCGGCATGAAGGAGGCTAATTCGCCCAGAAAATAGCGGCCTTCTTGCCGTTCACTTCACTTTTAGCATCATTTTTTTCTTTCAAACACCTGTTTTTTTACAATGATATGTTAAACTGAAATAGATATTCCTTGAGGATATTTATAGAAACTTCAGAGGAAAGTGCAAACTGAGACAAAATACACCTGAATATTGCAAGAGAAGATTGTCCCAATGGCAATAAAGTGAGAGCTACTCAATTGAGGGGGTGGGGATATGATATAGCTCACACAGGTTGTAGATGAGCATACTTTTTCCCTTATAAATGAAGTACCAATAAAATCAGCTGCTGAAGACACTCTTATCTGGAAGTACACTACTCATGGGAACTTCACTTCACAGTCCTTTCAAAAGCTCTTGTTTTCTAATCAAGGTGAAACTTCCAATTCTGGAGAAAATTCATTTCCCTAGAAGAAATTTTGGGCAACAAAAAGAGTAGCTCCAAAAATAAAAACTTTTAGTTAAAGGGATTTAAAAAATGGACTTGTTGTTGCTAAAAAAAATAGCAAATTTGTTGAAGAAGTTTCCCTAGATTGTGTTATTTGCAACTGATAGGATTTTGAAATACCCTATTTATAAAGACCGGAATCGCACAGTGTCTAACTAGTAGACAGTGGCAAATACGGGTCGAACCCACAGGGAGCGGGGACAATACTGCAATCAATATTCATAAACTAATCAGAAATAATATCTTTTGGATTTTTCCAGAAATTCGGAATAAAATAAAATAATAAATAATCCTAATAATAAACAAAGTGGGAAGTGGGTTACTAGGGTTTTCGATTTCCACCAATTCAATCATATAAACTCTACTAATCTCTAAAATATATTATTTGTATTACTCGAGACAAATATCGAAACTAATATCATGTCTCGGAAGATGGTATGTTAAATTCTTAAATATTGTTTCTCCGCTGTAATCTCCTTCGTTTCATAGGTAGTGATTTTAAAGCATTGCATATCAATCCTAAAACATATCACGTCAAAGAACTTAACCAAAGAACGTAATATCAATTGAAAAGCATAAATAATCAAGAAAATCACATGAACGATTAAATACCAAGCTATATAAAGTGAAATTACTAGTCAATCAAATCATCATTAGAAATATCATTGTAGAGTCTATACAACTAAATTGGTTTTATCTAAACCCTAACAAGAAATTTAGCAAACCATGGAAATGGATTTCTTAAAACCCATAAAAAGAATAAAGGGAGGAAGAAAAACTAAACCGTAGACGAATACAACTGCTTCCCGTCTCTCTCCATTTTCCGGACCAACCCAGCTACCAGAAACTTCACCTCAATAGTGAAACAGAGATTTCTCCGTTTGACGCCCAGCCAAGCCTTTTCTCTAACTTTCCAATAGCCGTCAGAAACCCTCCCCTTCTCTCTCTACTGTCTTTTCTATCTCCAATCAACAACCACCAACCATCCGTCACTCCCCTTCTTTTTTCTGTCCAGAACTCCTCCCCGAACTCCCTAAAGAGTCTGTTGTTTTTCAGTCGCACTTTCTCCCAGAAAAACTCAGCCCCCTTTTCCCCCTTCCATATTCTTTTTACACTTATTCCAAAACCAGAAACTCTCAACTCATGTTGACTTTTGATCCCCACCTTCACATCAAACACCTAGCTCCCACGCGTAGTCCTTTTATCAATTTTCTTTCCACTCCACCTACTCTCCTATGTCACGTCTATTCACCAACTCTTTCTTTCCCTCTTTCGTTTTTATCACTCCTTCACGTACCTGTACCCACCTAGCCCACCAGCCTACTTTTTTTTTTTCACGTGCTACCAACTACTGACGTCCACTATATCTTCTTTTATGGCATGTTTTGTACATATCACAACCTTTTCCCTCTCTCTCTCAATTAAAATTTAGAACAACACCTGACGCCCACTTCTGTCCCATCTATTCTTCTCTCTACTTGTATCTCACCAACGCCCCACACCAAAACAGAAGCCACCACCTACTTCTTACCATGTCATCTTCTCTTTTACCCAGGCGTCATTTTTTGTCTCCCTAGCCAACAGACCGAACTCCATCCTGCTTTTTTCTCTATGTATACATGTTCAAGTGAAAACATCTCACATGTCCAATTACTAGTCATAGTTTCATACTCCATTGCAATTTTGTCCGTCTAGCCAAATTTTCTCGTAACTTCGGATTTAATGTATGATACCTATAAAAGCATAAAAATAATAAAATTACTAAAAAATCAAATGCTAGCAAATATAAATTAAGCGGTAAGTATTTATAAATTATGGTCGTGTCATTAACTATGAAGCTGAGTCAGTTGATCATCTCTTGATCCATTGAACATTTGCTCAAGCAGTCTGGTTTGCTTCTCCATTGGGCATCAGATTACAAGATAATTCCCACTTGTCCCTCTCACAACTTGTTCCAAGTTGGATTCAAAATGGCGACAATGAATACTCCCTCACTTTTGGGATGTCTATCCTTTAGGCTATATGGAAAACTAGAAATGTTAAAGTCTTTGAAAACAAGGATACTAATGTGCAAGGCACCCTTAATATAGCAAGATACTGGTTTAATATCTATTATAATTTCAACATGGAGTCTCAGCTAGATACTGAGGTTGGTCTCTCTCATGCAAGTGATTCCATGGTCAGAGCAACATGGATTCCACTCTAAAATCCATCCATAAAGATCAATGTGGACGCAACCTGGAAGAATGGACTCTATGCTTGCGCAGCAGTTGTAAGAGATAATAATGAGGTTAGTATTGGTGCAGATACAAGACTGGGCATCACAGATAGTGTAACTTTTGTTGAAGCCGATGGCTTTCTCCTAGCAGCTGAATTAGCGACTGCTATGTCATTAGATTCTATTATCATTAAAGGTGATAGTGAAATAGTGGTGAATTGTTTTTTGAATGGAAAGGCTAGAGCTACACCATGGAGAATCTGGAATATCAGAGATGACATTAAGGTTTTAACAGGCGAGCTCAACAATTGTTCTTTTGTGTTTGTGCCAAAGCAGGCCAACACTGCAGCTCACTCTCTTGCCGTTTATGCTTTTATTCACAAAGTCCATGATAGATGGACGAATTCTAACATTCCTGCTGATATTGCTACTCTCTGGAATGTAGCAAGCAGTTAGTTTCTCCTTTTTGTACAAAAAAAAAACGGTTTCGGGCCGATAAAACACTTGTCAGGGTTTAGCACTACCAATTTTACATGTATGCGGCCTCATTTATACTAACATGTTTGGAAGCGTGAAGTAGAAGTCAAGAGCATAAAACATTTTGCTCCATAAAAAATCAAGCTTTTTTTTTTTTAAAAGCCATTCTAAACTTGTGTACACAAACTAATTTCTGATTTTTTTGCTTCCAGAAGTTAAAAAATAATTTTTTAAACAATATCCAAACATGTAATTAATTAGTCAAGCAGGAGAAGCTAATGAGGTTATTACTAGGTGGTGCCAAATGGGTTTTTTTTCTTTTTAAGTTGAACTTCATTTATGATTAACATGAAAGTATTTTTATCGTATAATATCACATGAGTGCACAATGATCACGCATCTATAAATCGTCGAGCTTATAGAGAAGCATATACGTAGATGTAAAATGTGACAACTTTTTTTTTGAAGGTGGTAAACTTTATTTATATAATAACAGAGTTTATATTTGTAGGAAAGGTTCGACCCATTTGGTCAGCCGTTACAATATTAACTGAAAATATCGGACACACTGAATCTCACACATTACAATTCATTCTTTGTTGTTGCTGATTTGCAGCTGCAAATTTTGCTAGCCTATCCGCAGCTTGATTCGCTTCCCTGTATATATGCGTCACCGTCGTGTTTTCGATGAGTGCAATATTTTGATGGATATTTTCCACCATGTGAGTCAGGTACCATGGGGTACCACATTTGTTCTTGATGATGTCTACCAACGTCAGAGAGTCCGCTTTGAAACTAACATTCCTCCACTGGAATTGAACCGCCGTTCTTGTAGCCAGCACCAGTGCCCAAGTTTCTGCAATTAAGGCAGTTGTCACACCTATTGCAGATGCCATTGTTGTGATTATATTCCCATCTGAATTTATACATAGAAAACCTTCTCCAGCTGGCCCTGGATGGTCTTTTGTTGCACCATATGAATTAACTTTGATCCAGTTTTCTTGTGGTGCATGCCATCCAACCCATTTAGTTGTGTGTGTTTGAGTTGATATGGTT
>JAJJMC010009555.1:610325-680729 GCA_023531435.1 Papaver californicum
CTTCAATTCCTTGTTAGCCACAACTGTCATAGTAGGAATGAGCATATGCTAAGTTGGTCTTCATATAGTTGCATGTCAAACATTTCCCGGATAGTTGTAGGAACATAGAAACCTCTCGTATTTGTATCGGATCCAGTACCGCTGTTGCGGCTTGGACTTCTAGCAAGATGAGTGATCAGGATAGCCCAGGTAATTGATGTTGATATACATGAGAAAAGTGTATGCTCCGATGTTTCTTCTGCACTCAAGCACGCATTGCAAATGTTGGAGGGGGTAATGTTTCTGTGATGGAGAATATCAAGTGTTGGTAGACCATTATGCATGACTTTCCACATGAAAAGTAATTTTTGGAGGGCAGCTAGCATGCCAGATTTTTTTGTAGAACTTGAGATTGTTGTTGTTGTGTTGATTGATATGTGGGAAAGAAGAAATACCATCTTGCATGAGTTTTTGATACTCTGTACTTACCGAGTAGTTCCCTGATTTGGTTAGAGGCCAGATTTGTTTGTCCTCAACTGGGTCAGTATGCTTAGGATTGCATTAACCAATGGTGTTGGGAATAACTGGTGAATGAGATGTTGCTTCCAAGTGTTAAAGGTTGGTTCAATGAGATGTGCAATTGTGGTGGTGGGAGGTATTTGGACTGGTTGAAATGGAACTTGGAATGGGATCCAGTTAGCTGCAATCAATTTGTTAGTGCCATCTCCAATCTGGGATGCACAGTTAGTGAGAAGTAGCTGAGAAATGCGACGAAGACTCTTCCACATGAAACTGGCTGAAAGAGGTGGTGTTGGAATTGCAGGTAATATGGAAGCTCTTTTCATGTATTTTTCATTACTTAGTTGACTCCAAATCGATTTTGGTTGTCCATGAAGCTTCCATATCCTTTTGAGCAGTAATTTTGTGTTGTGTTGTTTGTTGCCTCGGATGCCCACTCCTCACTGCTGAAAACAGATTTCCAATCAATCGAAGCAAGGCGGGATCTAGTGACAGAGCCTTCAAAGCTCCAGTTGTAATCGAAGAATTAAAAGAGGAAAGGGTTTGTGATGTTGAGGTTGATAGAAATATATCTTTGCCTCGCAAGGAAAAGGACTCGAAGAAAAAGAGAACTTCACGGGATCAAATTGAATGAAAGCCCTAAGATAATTTGGAAAATTTAGGAAGGGGGTAAAGATCTCAAGTTAAGAAGAGAACTTTTTAGTTTCTAAGTTTTTATGTTTTTAGGGTGTAAGGCTGTAACTCTTTGCCAATTGAGTTGTTTGTTTGCTTGATGGAGTCGGCTTGCTAGCCCTCCCCTTGTTGTTTATACTGCTGGGTGGATTTGGCTTGTTTGCCCTTCTCTTTGTATCGTCTAGGCATTCCTATAATTGTTTTCCTTTTTCCTTTTATCAATAATATTTAACCTTTTACAGTTTAAAAAAAAACTCGTAAGTTTAAAAACAGTCAATAATTTTAAGAAAAACAGAAAAATAGATTTTTAACTTAAAATCCAACAATCATTGCAGTATACATAGATTCAAATTATTATAATTTATACAAAAAAACTAAGAAAGTAATTCAATGAATACTATCCACTGAACAATATCTATGAACAAATACCCACGGAACATAAAATGAAAAAAAATATCAAACACACAAAAATTCTTGTGAAATTAACTATGAAGAAATCTCCATGTTCACATCTCAAGGGAGAATTACATTAGCACTTACTAAGCAAAAGTATGTACATTTCACTGCCAGTCAACGGCCATCGCCTCTTCTTCATCTCGACAGTATCCGGACAAAAACCCAAGGGAAAACACAATTAACTCAATTAGTTATAGTTCAAAAAATTCTGATGTAAAGAACACACAATGAGCCGCATAGAAACATGTGATCTAATAAGAAAACCCAACCAAATAAATCCATATCCGTGTCCGGATTGAAAAAATAGTTGAGAAAAGAAAACCGATTCAATTATGATATTCAAAAACAGAAAAAACTTTGAAAGAAAAATGAATTACAGTCAAATTTATGGATTTATTTATTGATACAGAAACAGATTACTGATAAATGTGGCGATAAAGAAGAAAGTTAAGATAATAATTATTTTTATTTTTTATTGAAGGAAAAGTTTAAGATAATAATTATGAGCAATTTTTTTCTTCAATAAATTGGTCTAATAACCCTTGGTTTCTTTTTTATAGGTCTATAAGACATGTAAATATAGATACTGATTGAATACCCAAAGATATTAGATAGACTTTTCTAATATCTCAAATGGGTATTTCACCCAGACCTTTAACTTTTGGTAAAATTAATATTTATAAAACAGACTAAAATGTCCCTATCGAGTTTAATGTTTACATAACAAACTGAAATTAATTAATGTCCCCATCTAGTTTAATATTTACACAACAAAACATATTATTGAGGGGAGATTTAAGACTAATTTCGAAAAGAATTGTTTCGAGTGGTAACTATAAATCAACACATCCATCCTAAATTTGGTCAGCTCATTACGATTCATGAGTTTACACCTGGGTCTCCTGATAAAATAAATTTTGTAGAAGATCCTCTTATTATGTAGTAAGTAGCTCTAATTATACCGATGCTAATTAGTAATTACCATATGTACCATTTGACACTTATGCACTATGACTGAGTAATATAGTATAGGGCCCAGGAAGTGATGGTTATAAAATTAATTGATGAACTTCAAATAAGCAAGGAAAACACTACTTATCAAACTGAGAAATGTTAAGATTGAGTTCAAAGTAGGATTTTTATTATTAAAAATATAATCAAAAGCAATTACAATTACAGACTTTATACCAAAGATAAGTCGAGTAAAAGACGAATGTTGACTGACGGAAAATACATTAATAATTACAATAAAGAGGAAGACCGGTGATCAGCCGTGCCTGCCATATTGTTGTTGGTTGTTGTCATTTGTGAATAAGCTATGAGTTAATTAGGTAATACATGACCAGCTTAACCACAACATGAACATCAACAATAACAACCACCTTAATAGTTAGTTTACTTGACCATTCCGTCTCTTCCATAAACCTGGTTGATGGAAGACAAAGTTACTAAATTAGATGTAGCAACATGGTATTTAACACTAGATTTTAGTTCAACTTATAGAAAACGTAAACGTACTGCTAAAACTATAATAAAACAGGATGAAATCAGGTACACGATGAAACCAATTTCATCCTTGTTTAAACATGGGTGAAACCAAATTCAACACAATGTAAAACAGGATGTAACCAGTTTCATTCTATTTTAAACATGAGCGAAACCAAATTCAACCCAATTTAAACATGGGTGAAACCAATTTCATCTTAATTTAAACATGAGTGAAACCAAATTCAACCCAATCTAAAAACAGGATAGAACCAATTTCACTCTAGTTTAAACATGGACGAAACCAAATTCAACTCAATATAAACATGGACGAAACCAGTTTTATCTTAGTTTAAACATGGGTAAAACCAAATTCAACCCAATCTAAAACAAGATGAAATCGGCTTCATCTTAGTTTAAACATGGGTAAAACCAAATTTAACCCAATCTAAAATTAGATGAAATCAATTTCAACTTAGTTTAAATATACGTCGTTCACAAAAAAACAGAAAGAATAGAGAAATCCTTGCATGATTTAGCCGCTGCAAAAATTGGTAGTCATTTTGATTGCGTAGTTGGGTTGCATGTATGTATGTAGGCATACTAGCGTAACTTTTGACAAAGTTTTCATTACATATCGGCTTCCAAGCAAGGGAAGGATTATATGTACAACTAATTATTAGCCAAGCATTGCTCAAAATGAATGATCATTATTGATAGATGGCGATGCAAAAGTGCATCTGCATTTGAAAAACAAAGCTAGTGAAATTGTATTGTATGGTTGTGTCGGTCCCAATGTCCATGGCATTGATAAATTGTAAATAGCACCAAAACCCTTATGAATAGACAATGAAACAAACAACACTTATATTCTAACATCGAATTAATAGTTTATGGTAATATGAAACAACTTTGGCGGTAAAAACAAAAAACATGAATATCAAACATAAACCAGTTTAGACAGGATGAAACCAGTTTCCCCAATCTAAAATAGGATAAAACTGGTTTCATTATACTTTAAACATAGGTGAAATATGATGAAAATGGTTTCATCTTACTTCAAACATAGGTGAAACCAAATACAGTTCAATCTAAACCATATGTAGCTAGATTAAGATGAAAACAAAATCGGCCAATTTTTGATTCAATTAGCAAAATAGTGTGTATGCAGTTAAATCAACAACGAAAATTAAATTAAACCAAACCACATTAAACTAGATTTTACATAGGTCAATCAATGTCCGTTCAGAAAATTTAATCAAAAGGAAAATTAGGGTTAGGAAACTTATATGTTTTATGATTATCAAGAGTCGTATTGATGAATTCAAAACATAATTCAGCCTTTTGTTCTTATAAAACGATAAAATTGAGATATAGTGAAATTAGGGTATTAGAAATCTATAATACGGTGGTGGAGTTTTATGTTAGCTGTGGTGCTCTCAATTGAAAATAAATCGGCGTTGGTGTTTGTGGTAGTGAAATCTTGATGTTGATGGTGGAGAAAAATTGGGTTTATATTTTTTATGTTGGTGTACAGTGATCATGGTGGGAACGATGGAAAAAAATAGAGTTTATAGTGTTTGTGTTGGTTGGGAGAAAGATGATAACGGCAATGATGGAGAACTAGAGGAGATAGGAAGAGACAAAAAAGGTATATAGTCAGTTTCCTGTTTCATTTTTTCCATCCATTTCATCCAGTCCAATAATTTACTCGTCTACCGTATCCATTATTGAAGGATTTTTTGAATATACGTTGGGTAGGTTTTGATAGTTATCCGGTTCAAATTTGAAAATTAATGCAAACTTAACTAAAAGAAGCAGTTGGTGATACTGAGGGTTCTTCTCCTCCGTAGGATCAAACCAACAACAAAATCTTAACTTATATCCAAGATGAGTGAGACGGTGACACCTAGGTTGTCATTCAGTTTCTTTTGACGACTTTAACTTATAATCCCCTTTTAGACCGTCAGATTTTAAAACTTTGACAATCTCAAAATGACGTGCACGAAGCTAAAAGTCTGTGAGAAAACCGTGAAATAAGACAAAGGACGGCCAGATTTATCTCAAAGACAAAGGACGGTGGATGTATATATGTGATTTATTATTAACGCCTATGAAATTTAATAGGGGGATATTTCCCCAAAAAATGAAAATTTTTTCTTCCAGATACAGTGCTTAACATTTTCTTTGAAGGCTGATATAGGAGCTCCAAATTTGAGTGAGGGGTTCCTAGTTGAGCCGAGGTGACCCACTTTTACGATAAGGGATGTCCTAGGGGGTTTTGTTAAATGATGATTTTACCCTTATACCAATTAAAACCTAAACTCTTTTAACAAAATTCATAACTTTTAAAAACTTAAACAAAAGAAAACCTATCAAAACCCAACCGTAATCTCCCTCGATTCATCGACGATTCGTAAAATTCATCGACGATTAAACTTAACTCAACAATTCGAGATGAAGAAGTATACTAAAGGCGTTCAAGGTAGCAGTGATGGCAATGAACCCTGCTCCTTTCAACCTAATCAAGAGATTCAACAAGAAATCGACAGTGACAAGCAAAATCAAGCACCGAAAAGTCCAACAATGGTGTATCTAAGGTATTGTAGAAAACCCATGTATTCTTAGAACTTGTAATTGATTTATTCGCATGTTTGATCATGATTTTGGGAAAAAAATGTTGCACACAGTTGATATTACGGTTGGGTCCGTGTCAAAACCCAACCGTAATATTTCATGTTCTTGAGTATTACGGTTGGGTTATTTTCAATACCCAACCGTAAATCAAAGGGAAGAAGATGAATAGTTCAGGATATTACGGTTGGTTTTCAATAGATAACCCAACCATAAATAATTTGCGCCAATTTTTAAAAACAACTTACGGTTGGGTTTGTAGAAAATCCCAACCGTAACAAAGAGCGTCCATAAAAATTTGGTTTGAGTATTACGGTTGGGTTTTTTTTTAAAACCTAACCGTAACATATGGACCACCTTTTGTACTTATATTGTTACGGTTGGGTTTTGAGAAAAACCCAACCGTAATTCATATGTAGCCTGATGTGCACATCAGCTATATGTGAGTTACGGTTGGGTTTTTCTCAAAACCTAACCGTAAAATATGGGAGAAAAATTACGGTTGGGTTTTGAGAAAAAACCCAACCGTAAATTTTCCTGTGTTGTGAATATTTTTTTTGTTGAAGTTGAATTGCTTTGAAATTATCTAACTTGTATTGGTTGTGTGTTGTAGGAAGAATAAGAGGGGTAATAATTTAACACCTATTTCTCACACTCCAACCCCTCGCCACGGAAAGCATTTAGGGGTTCAGAAGAGAGGCGTGAGCAAGACCCATAATCCCTCTTTTGAGGTAGGTGGTGGTAGTGTTCCTCAAATTGCAGAAGAGGAATATAATGTGTTTCAAGGCTTGGGTGATCTACCAACACCCAGAGGTTCTCTTGTGATTAGAGAACCACCACAAGAGCAACAACACGAAGAAGAAGAGGGGACATAGAACAACATGTCCCTCAAGGCAAAGGTAAAGAAATTCGAAAAGAAAAGGCAAAGAAAAGGGTTGCCAAAGAAATTCCGAAAGAAAAGTCTGAACCTCAACTGTGGCCTAAGAAGAGGAATGGAGGACTATGGGGTGAGGCCCCAGACAAATCTGTAATATTATTTGGTTATCCCCATTCATGGGCTGCCAAAGTTACAGCGACCAAGGTATTATTCTAATCACTTCTCTTATTCTGTTAAATTTTGGTTTTTTAACTTTTGTAAGTAAAACAAATTTGTTTTTATTCTTTGTAGGATCATACACAGGCGATCAAGAAATTGGTTCGTCAAAGGGCTCAACATTGGCCCTTAACTGATGAATGTACGTCTGTACAAATTCTGGTAAATGCTACCGGGTTAGCTCCCGGAATTACACATTCAATGTGGGAGTATGACAGTGTCGTCTGCGCAGCCTTCAGGGAACGTTATTGGCCTGAAACCGATACGTTTCATCTCCCATTCGGCGAGATGACTATAACGCCGGATGATGTCCAATCAATTCTTGGGCTGGAGGTGGAAGGTAAATCAGTGTTTGAGGGTTTTGACAACAACATGTCCTGGAGTGATATTTATGCACTTGTCAAAGAAACACTTGGATGGGAGAAGACCGAAGCTGAATCGGAATTTAAATTGGTGAGTGGAGATAAACCGGGGATGCCAAAGAAGAAAGGTCAATCCATGAGCAAGAAAATATTGATGCGGTCACTACGGGAGAAGTTTGGAGGGACCGTAAAGTTTGAAATGGTTGGGGTCGTCATAGATGACACCAGAGCCATTCGAACAACCAGAGCTTATCTGCTATATATACTCGGCACCATCTTCTTTGGTGACAACTCGGGCAACAGGGTCAACGTCCAGTATCTACAATGGTTTCAGGGTGATCTCGTGATGACCCATCAGTACTCGTGGGGAACTGCCACCCTGGCCTACCTACTTGCTAACCTTCGAAAAGCTTCGAGGGTCAGGGGAACTGAGATTGCCGGTAATACCGGTCTGCTTCAGGTAATTTATTGTTTGAATTTCAATGTTCAATTTTAATTTATTTTTTTCTCATTTTTTTATATTAATATTAATTATCTTTATAGGCATGGGTATACGATCACTTTCCCAGACTGGCTCCTCAAACAAGCGTTGATGTTAATGGACCTACGGGAAAGAAATTCGTCTTCACCATGACGCAGGCAAAATATAAAGAAGTGCTCATAGCAAAGATGAGAACAGAAATTGATGCTTTCACGGTTGATGATGTTGTTTTCGACCCTTATGTGAAGATTAGCATAGAGGGTGATGGACATGTTGAGGATTTACGTGAATTGTCGGACGTGGCAGGCTACAACGGCCCTTTGTATCATCCGTTTGGGTACGTGATGTCTAACCCTCGCCGAACTCTCCGGCAATATGGATACGTCCAAACAACGGTGACACGCGAAATGTTTAAATTGTGTGTGAATGGGTCGATGATCGAAGGGCCAAACATCGTGCTAAACTATGAGCCGACGCCTTCAGTTGCGGTTTGGAATAACCGCACTGATCCGAAATACCAAGTCCAAAGGAATGAGTTAACTCCCTCTCCGGGCACAAAAGAGGCTGCAGAAGATTACTTGGAGTGGTATCACCATTTTGGTCATCCAACTATCATCAACAATGATCCTGAGACTCTGGCAATCAACACAGGAGATGGTTTCTGGAAGAAGGCATATTTCAATTTGGTACGTACATTATTTTTGTTATTAATGTTTTTAAGATTTATTACTAAACACTCATCCTACTTTTATTTTCATATGTGAATAGAAAAAGAAAGTCGTTGCATTGGCGGACTCTATTAATCCATGCCTAAGCACAATTGATGTGAGGACGCCTGACCAACTCCAAGCTTTGATTAGGGAGCTTCATCATGAAGTTGAGGATGTGCAGCGGACTTTAAAGAGGAGTAGACCCGGTACAAGAGGCGCGACTAGAGATCCGAGTACTACTAGAAGAGATCCCCAAGCATCGGATGAAGAGACACATGATGAAGCCGGGATGCGCAACGTGGTGCTCGTACTCGAGGCGGTCGTGCTGGAGCTCGTACTCGTGGCGGTGCTGGTCATCGTAATGTTATGAGCAAAAAAAGAGCTCGTCAAAGTCATCGACCTACCCCTCCTCCTTCTCCCTAACTCTATGTCTATGGTTTTGTTTTGTATGTGTGAATTAGTTGTACCTTTAATTTGAAGTTAGATTTGAAGTTTGAATTTAACTTGCACGTGAAAATTTATTTGATTAATTTTTTTAAGTTGGAAACCATGCATTGGGAAATCCCGGTAAAAATACCCAGTCACATTAGTGTTACGGTTGGGTTTTGCCTGGAAACACAACCGTAAATCTGTCACATTTTAATACTACAGTTTTACGGTTGGGTTTTCATCCAAAACCCAACCGTAAATGTGGAAGAATAATATTACGGTTGGGTTTTGGCTGAAAACCTAACCGTAAATATATGACCACAACACATAATTTCCCTAGGATATTACGGTTGGGTTTTCAGCCAAAACCCAACCGTAAATTCTACAGGATAACTTTAAATTTGATTCTCTAATTTGTTTGTTTTTCGTTTTTTCTTTGTTTGAATGACCCAGTTTACCTTCAATCTAGTTAAAATGATTGAATAAGTTCAAATTTTTGATTTTGAAACCCTAATTTGACCTTAAAACTCAAAGCTACAAAGGTTGGTTACGGTTGGGTTTTGGCCTAAAACCCAACCGTAAATAAAGAACCTCAACACATAATTTTCCTAGGATATTACGGTTGGGTTTGCAACCAAAACCCAACCGTAAATTATACTGGATAACTTTAATTTTGATTCTCTAATTTGTTTGTTTTTCGTTTTTTCTTTGTTTGAATGACCCAATTTACCTTCAATCTAGTTAAAATGATTGAATAAGTTCAAATTTTTGATTTTGAAACCCTAATTTGACCTTAAAACTCAAAGCTATAGGTTGGTTACGGTTGGGTTTTGGCTTAAAACCCAACCGTAAATAAAGAACCTCAAAACATAATTTTCTAAAGATATTACGGTTGGGTTTTAAGCCAAAACCCAACCGTAAAATCTATTTTGAGGAAAGTTTTGGGTCGTTTTTGATTTTTTTTTTGGGTTTTCAAATATAGTCGTTCAAACCTTGTACGACCCATTTTTCAAAATATAGTCGTTACACTTCTGGTTCATAAGTGAAATAGTTGAGTACATATCCAACCCATCCATTTTTTTTAAAAGTTAAACCTTTATGTTACAACAATCATCTCTAACAAAACTAGTACTTTAACATAGTGGAATATGGGTCAACCTGGGATTAAAAATCCAGATTTTTCTTTGGATGAAGATTTGTGTATTTGCTGCAACTATGTATTATGTTTTCCAAAAAGAGGAGAAGAAAGAAGGCAAAGTGGTATAACGAGTCCGAGTTATTGGCAAACAATCCATGAAAAAAAAAATTTGTTCTGAAACCGGCAACCCTTTTAACCGTGATCACGTCAACTTGATTTGTCGATATAAAACTATACACCGATATGTAGAAGAATTTATGGCATTAGTTCGTATTATTGGTCAACTACGACTTAGGGGTGAAACCGAAGATGAGGTGTTACAGAGATCTCTTGAAGAATGGAGGAGATGGAAAATATGGCCCTTTTTATACCTACCTCATTATCACATCCTAAAGGACTTTTTGCTCACTCGCAAACCTATTTATTAGTTCTTTTGTAATGCCATTTGGGTTTGTTAGTGGTAATTTCAATTGTATCCCAGATTACTTTAATCTTTTCATGGGTTGTAATGTGGTCAAAAATTTGATGTTTACATAAATTTTGTGTTTTGAACCCAATTTTGAGTGAACTGAAATTCCAAAAAAGGTTAACAAAAATATTTACGGTTGGGTTTTGAAATGCAAACCCAACCGTAAACCTTCCAAATTAAAATTCACCCAGGTTGACGGTTGGTTTTGGTCTCAAAACCCAACCGTAAACGTTGCAGTTGTACGGTTGGTTTTGGAGTCATAACCCAACCGTAAAACCGGGTGAAAAACCCTGGTAGGTTTACGGTTGGGTTTGCACTCAGTACCCAACTGTAATTTTTTTTTATGGTGTAGTGACTGGTTTACGGTTGGGTTTTCACTGAAAACCCAACCGTAAACCTGGGTGAATTTTGTTTTCACACATGTGATACTCCAAATTTTTCATTTCAAAAAAAAAATATATTAATATTATGATTCCTCCAACATACATATGATATTGTTACTACGAATATTAAATGCCTTCCAGGTTTACTATATTATCATTCCGACTCCGAGTCAGAAACAAATGATATGAATTGAAAGGTCGGGGAGGGTTTTAATGCCTTCTAGAGTTCGAAATTGTGCTTGAACCGGTGACACCAATACTTGGCGATATCACCATCGTATCCATCCTGTAAAGGGGGTAATGGACTTCCTTCTTTCAACTTGAGACCGACATAATGGCAGTTCTGGACCATCCCAATCACACATCTTCTATTAGCCAATTGTTCGACAAATGTTGATCTTGTTGGTGCAAATGTAAAACAATATCCATTTGAGATATAATGTATGACGCAATTGAAAGCGTTGGCGAGGATTTGCCCACATATTGGCATGCTCATCCAATACTCGCTAGTGCAATTCTTGTTGCCTATTAAACACCTTTCGAGAGCGATGAACTCCTCGTTTAACAACGACTCTTCATCTCTATATGCACACATCATTGGCTTGTATAAATCCAGGTAAGAGCGTAGTTCAACCGCTGACTTATGTCTTACATAAGTTACTTCGTCCATACCCAACCCTGCTGCTCCGCTAAATGGTCCAACTTGTTCGATGAATACATGGTATCCACAATTACCATCACCGGCAACATCGTCGGTTGCCTTTATGTATGGACGAAAAAAAGCCGGAAACGATGACATATAATTTTCATAAATAATGTGCTCGGTTCGGACGATTTTGCCATTCTCAATTCTTGAAAAGTTTGATGGAAATTGCATCAATCCTCTTGCAATCCGGATCGTATATGGCTCTTCAACCACTAATGTATTGGCTTTAAGTTTTTCTTTTCTTCTTGCTAATTCTTTCATACTAACTCTTTTTTTCCTTCTTGCTAATTCCTTCATACTTACTCTTCTTGAGTTTGGGTGTGGAGGAACTTTTCCCTTGGCACCAAGTTCAATTGTTGAACTTTCTTGAGTGGGAACCGCGGGACCTTTTCCTTTAATATCTACTACACTTGGCCCCCCTTGTTCCGTTTGACTTATTTTTCGTTCAGCATCATCCTCCTTCTCATCCTCTGCTTCATATTCCTTTTGCAAATGCTCAAATGCACAAGGGTTTCTTTTCTTTGATTCTTCATGCAATTCCCTTGCTTTTTTGCGTCCGACGGCCCTCGATTCTTTGGTAGAAGGCCTAACTTTTCTCTTCCCTCTAATTGGTTCCTTGACAGCGTACCTTGTGTGTGGAAACACGAAATAACTCAACTTCGTCAACCAAATTTACCTTTACGCCTTATTTAATGTATCGTATTTGTTGGCTAAAGCCTTTCCAACGTGGGTGTCGGCAAACGATGCACCAAAATCTTGCTCGACGATGGGTTCATCGAAAGACAATTGTTGCCAAAACGGATCAATATCTTCAATTGGGATCACACCGTCTTCTTCGTACTTGGGAATCAAATGCCGGCAGGGAAGTCCCAAACTTGACATGTTAGGACAAACACATTCTTCTTCTCCGTGTAAGTTGCCCAATTTATAGTGCTTTACTTCGTACATTATCTTCTCAATAGCACAATGCGACACCTTATAAAAAATACTTTGGAGCAATGGTTCGTCCTTATAGCTGACGTGTTTTCTAGAAAGGCTTTTTTCAAAAGATTCCTTAACTCTGTCAAGGTCACGGAGAAAATAATCGTGCATCGCTTCGAAGACCGTAATAAACCCACCATCAGAATTATGAAGCTTCTTCTTCATTCTGTTGTGAGATGACTCCACGGTACTTGTAGCTTGGTTGTCAAAGTGCCTATATTGGTTTGTGAACACCGCTACAAACTTCTCTTTGTGGGGATTCAACCAATGCTCCATCAAATAGTTCACAACTTTTGGATAATTACTCCAATGCAAGCATAACATACGAACATTTTCTTCATAATCTTCCTTGGTGATAGACCATGTCAAAGCGTCCCATTCAGTTTGGAAAGTATCCCAGTTTAGTTCCTCCAACTTGTCATCCTCCTCGAATTTTTCTTTGGCCGTTTCTTGTTCTCAAACCGGCAATTTTTTAATTCTCTCCATCTCGCTTTTCTTTGTTGGCCGAATAATCGTTTTGCACTTGGTTTGAATATTGTTCCACAAGTGGAACGTGCAAAGAAGATGATGAGCATCTGGGAATAACCTTGCAATGGCATTCATCAAGCCTTGTTCTTTGTCGGTGATAATTACCTTAGGGGTATATCCTTCAACGTAGAATAATTTTATTTGTTCCAAAGCCCACACATAGCTTTCTTCGAGCTCGTTTCTCAAGAAGCAAAAGGCAACACTAAACGGGGACTTGGTAGAAGTTTGCCCTACAACATTCAAAACCGGGAGCTCATACTTGTTAGTTTTATACGTGCAATCCATCATAAGCACTTGATGGGAGCACCTTGCTAACTTTATAAACTCGGAATGAGCCAATATAATATACTTAATTTCTTTATTCTCATCTTCTTCGTGAAACATGGTGTAGTTTTTCGTCTCCCCCAAGTACAAAAGTTGTTGGATCGGGTCCCTTTCTTCCCATTTCTCACGCTTCAACTTGGCTTTGGCGTTGTAGATTGTCTCCAACGTAGACACATTATTTGAGTTTATTTTCTTCAAGTGCCCGAGTATATCACTGGGTTGTAAACGCTTTTCCGTCATATCGTTTACGATGAGCTTTTCTTCCTTGGTAAGCCGGGCCATAGAAGGATGCGTTAACAAAGTCTCTGGTGGTAGGTGGTTGTGACGACCGCATACAACCGTAGACAAGAACCACTTATTCTCGTTGTTCTTACGAAATTGAAGCTTGAAAGGACATCCCGTCTTCTTAGTGTAAGTTTTTCGCTTGATCTTTGTCTTTGGTACATACTCAATACCCTTTTTTGCATGTCTTGTGTATTGTCCACTATACTCACAAACCATTTGAAAGCGGTTGTGTTTTTGTTGGTTGTTACAAACAATCACACAAATGATGAGTTTCCCATGTTCTGTAGCCCACTTCTTTGCATCATCTTTTTTATCCCATGTCTGCATGGTCCAAGAACAGAAAGTTAGGAGAAAAAAAATGGCATTATGTTGGATGTCGAAAGGGATTAACAACTTATCAATAACCTACCAGGTCGTTCAAATAGTGATCCGTAGTATCTATAGTTTCAATATCATTTGGAGGAGGCTGATCATTCATTGGTTGAGTTACAACCGCGAGCTGAACAAAAGAGATCAAGGCCAAGCGTCAGACAAAACACTAAAACCAATAAGTTTACGGTTGGGTTAGAAGCGTCAGACCCAACCGTATAATCGACGGACCCAACCGTAATACAACAAAAAAAGCCAAACCAATGTTACGGTTAGGTTAAAGAGTAAAACTCAACCGTAACAAGTGCACTAAATACCCATGCACGTAATAAGTTACGGTTGGGTTTTTGGTAACCACCCAACCGTAAAACTGTAAAACTCTATTTTTCAGAAACACAAATGTATAGTTACGGTTGGGTTTTGGCTTAAAACCCAACCGTAACCATGATGGTGTAACAAAAAAAAAAACTGATTATGCACCTCATTTCCTTAAATATCAGCAAAAAATTAAAAAGAGTTTAAGTTAGAATGATACTTGACTATTCTCAGCAGTTGAATCTTCACTTTGACGACTACTTTCTCCATTTGGTTTAGTTTCACCATCACAACTTACACTTAAAACCTCTCTACCATCCAAATAATCATACATAGTTGGGTCTCCCTCAATGGGTATTTAGATTTAGTTTGGCAATCATACAAGGATTCACCCTCCACAAATTTGCCACTAGAATCACTCATTTTGGGTTTTTTCAAAATTTTGGGTTAAAACTCTCTTATCTCTCTTCCACTTTTACCACCAACATAAAACAAATACAAGACTGATTTAAGCATAAAAAATGAAGAATATAGGAAATGAAGATGATCATTTACGGTTGGGTTTCAAGAAATCACCCAACCGTAACTACATTTCCACTAAAAAACTTATGTTCACGGTTGGGTCCGATAATTAAACCCAACCGTAATATAATTTGCAATAAAATAACATGTTTGTTACGGTTAGGTTGCATTACAAAAACCCAACCGTAAATGATCATCCCACTTAAGCTAACATTAAAATTTACGGTTGCTTTCTAAGCAAAAACCCAACCGTAATATAACTTTACAAAAACCATAAATTTGTTACGGTTGGGTTTCATTACAAAACCCAACCGTAAGTTATCCCTGAATAGTGACAAAAAAATACAATTCCAACGGTTTTTTTTTTGAAAATCTAGCCGTTGCAAATTTTTTCCCTATAAAAGGAAACCTTTCCTTTTCACTTTCTCATTATTCTCTATCCCTTTCATTCTCATTATAATTCTACACTTTCCAACTCATTCTCACCATACCCTTTCAACCATTAAAAATGGTTCGATACACGAATGATGAAGATGTTGCAATTGTTCGAGGGTGGGTTACGATGATAGACCACGCTTACGAGAAAGCCTTCTATAACAACAATAGAAACGTTGTTATACCTTAAAATTGGATGGACTGTCAGGAGGACGATTCTTGGTGGGAGCGTGTGTTTGAAATGTTTGTGGCATTACACGGGAATAGATATCGGAGGACGTGCAGTACCATCAAGGGACGCTTTGAGGCGTTGTATGAAGAAATGGAAAACCTAAAACTGGAAATGAAAATAAGAGTTGAAGCATTTCCCGACGAAACCAATGTGGAAAGAGTAAGTGTGTCAATTAATAAATCGTTTTTTCTCAATAAATATTTAAAATAATGAAACTTATAATTGATTTATTTTTTTCAGCATGCCATGGCTAGGGCGCAGTATAAAATCAAATATGGGAAGGAGTTCAAGCATACAGATTGCTATCGTATCTTGGAACAAAGTTTCTATCTTGAGTTTCGCCGTTATGATTAAGTGTTTAAGTGTTTAAGTGTAATCATCTAATGATCTACTGTATTTCGTTTCCTTTGGTTCTTCCTTTAATGTTAAAAATAAGGTTTTTCACAACTCTGGTATTTGATAAGAAAATGAACTAAACCCAAGCATAAATAATTTTGTCTTAAAAACTGCTTTTACGGTTGGCTTCCATGACTCAACCCAACCGTAACTACAATTCATACTACAAACATTCATATTTACGGTTGGGTTCCATTACTAAACCCAACCGTAACAAAAATTGTACAAACAACGCAACTAGATTACGGTTGGGTTTTAAGGCAAAACCCAACCGTAACAATATGGTAAAATATACAATAATACTAACACTAGAAGTTACGGTTGGGTTAGGTGAGCCTTTCCAACCGTAACTACATTTCACTCTAAAAATCATTTTACGGTTGGGTTCGATTACTAAACCCAACCGTAAATAAATTGTAGAAACACCACAACTAGATTACGGTTGGGTTTCACCTCAAAACCCAACCGTAAATTCTGCGGGATTCTCAAAATGTCTGAATTTCCGTCTCCTTAAAGTACACAATTCCAACGGATTTTTTGTTTCAAAAATCTAGCCGTTGGTTCCTTTTTCCCTATAAAAGGAAACCTTTACTTGTCACTATCTCATTATTCTCTATCACTTTCATTCTCATTATAATTCTAGACTTTCTCATTATTCTCACCATACCCTTTCAACCACTAAAAATGGTAAACACATACACGAATGATGAAGATGTTACAATTGTTCGAGCGTGGCATACGATGCTAGAGCATGCTTACGATAGAGCCTTCTATAACAACAATAACAACGTTGTTTCACAACAAAATTGGTATGAGGGTCAAGATACCGAAGAATGGTGGAAGCGGGTATTTCGAATGTTTGCGGCATTAGAGGGGAATGTAAATCATAGGGCGTGGAGAGCCATCAAGAGACGGTTAGAGACGTTGTATCGACAAATGAACAACTTAAAACTGGAAAAACAAATGAGATTCGAAGCAAATCCCTACGAGAACGGTGTGGAAAGAGTAAGTTTGTCGATTAATAAATCTTTAATTAAAAAGAGATTTCAAAAATTCAAACTAATAATTGATTTGTTTTTTTCAGCATGTGTTGTCTATGGAGCAGTATAGAATCAAATATGGGGAGGAGTTCAAGCATACAGATTGCTACCGTATTATGGAAATAAGTCGGGTGTTTGATTATCGCCATTATCTTTAAGTGTTTAAGTGTAATCATCCAATGGTCTATTGTATTTCGTTTTCTTTGTTTTTTTCCTTTAATGTACTACTTTAAATCTATTACAATAAAAGGAATAAGTTACAAAGTTGTGTTTTAAACCCAATTTGGAGTATATTGAAAATCAAAAAACAGTTAACAGGACCATTTACGGTTGGGTCCGATAACTAAACCCAACCGTAATACATTTTGTACAAACACCACAACTTGTCTACGGTTGGGTTTTAAGGCAAAACCCAACCGTAATTCTGTGTTGAAATTGAAACAAAAATTAACAGAATATGTTACGGTTGGGTTATAAGCCAAACCCAACCGTAAGTTCTACTGGCTACGGTTGGGTTTTAAGGCAAAACACAACCGTAATTATGTGTTGAAATTGGAAGAAATGTTAACAGAACTGTTACGGTTGGGTTATAAGCCAAAACCCAACCGTAAATTCTACTGGATAACACAAATTTGGATTATCTAATTTGTGTGTTTTTCGTTTTTTCTTTGTTTCAAACACCCAATTTACCTTCAATCTAGTAAAAATGATTGAATTATTTCAAAATTTTGATTTTTAAAACTCAAATTTTACAAAAAAAATCAATCCTCAAAAGGATGAGTTACGGTTGGTTTTTCCTTTAACACCCAACCGTAACTTTTGGAAAAATGGTGTTCATCATTTTCTTCTACTTACGGTTGGGTATGGTTTAAAACCCAACCGTAACTTTGCACAAAACATGGTGTTCATAATTGTTCTTTGATTTACGGTTGGGTTTTCAACAAAACCCAACCGTAAATCTGGCCAAAAATTGGTGTTCTTCGGTTTTCTTATGGTTACGGTTGGGTTCGACATGTAACCCAACCGTAACTTTTTCTGAACAACAAAATTTGAATCTTTCAATTCGTGATTTCATCAAGTTTTTCTTCCCACCAAACACAAATTCAAATAAAAAAAAAAATTCAAATCATTTGATTAGGTAAAAGATTATGTTTAATTAATCATGATTAGTTTAAATTAATCTTAACTAATTTTTTATGTAATTAAGATTACTAATGAGGGGTGGTTTGGGTATTGTGAAAATATTATGGATAAGAGGTTTTTGTGTTTTACTTCATAATGTCTCTATTTCGTCTTATTAGGGGAGCTCTCAATCAATTTTGGAGCCCCTATATCTCTCTTCTTTTCTTTACCAATGTTTTGGACTAGGTTAAATGTTACAAATACAAAAAGATCGAATTTCATCTTCCTATAATAATGTAAAGGTTCTATTTCATCAGTTTACAGTAAACTGACCAAAATACCCCTCATTTAGATAAGGTAATCCACAGATCTTTCTGATCATTCTTTGGAAATTTGAACTAATACTTGCAAAGAAAACACATTCCTTTTCTAGATTTTGTAACACTGAAACTGATTTCTACCTAGTCAATAACAGAGAGGATCTTAATAACTGCTGTCATTGAAAAGAATGATTCGTGGAAAGTACACCGCTAGATGGGTCAAATGATGCCTCAAACTCAACCCAACTACGTCGTTCACCATCAGAATTTGTATCGCTACATGATCCGCCATCACAGCCAACTGCAATAGGCTTACTCAGAAGCTTCACTCCTTGCTTCCAGTATCTGTTATCTGAAATCAAATCTCAACTGATTGTAAGAAGCTAAGTACACCGTAAATAAAAGCCCGGAAACTTATTGATGAAAGGTTAGATTCTGACTGTGAACTTATTGAGCATATGAATAAAAGCCCGGAAACTATCAGAAACACCGGACTTCAGAAACTGTAAAATTATACTGGAACGACAGACGCAATCACAGAGTCTCAGCTTTTGATGAAACATGAAGGAGATATTAAATACAACATATTAAAGTAGTAAGTGAGTCAGCGGTGATACCTGGTCCTGTAGATAACACGGTAGAGCCCTCCCTATCCAGTACCCAGTCAATCCAAAGTACAAATCCATGGCACATACCAGTCTTAATAAACTCCACCTGCATCATTTTAAGTACCAAACCTCAATACCGATATTCACCCAACAGGCTAAACAGTATTATGCCTTTGCGTAGAAATATGAATGAGTAAACCACTTCTGAACATAGACATCACCCCTACATATATATGATCCAAGGGCTTTTTTCTTAACAAGAAGACTCACCAACAAAAGCGTCACTTGGTATATATGAATAGCAAATACCCTATACAATACAAGACTTGTAGGTTCAGCATGGCTCGTCAATTTGATTATTAGGAAAAACATATTCATGTTTTCATTAAGGAAAATGGAAAATCCAATCTTAAGCATCACAAAAAAAGTGGGAAGAACTAAATGCATCTGATCTGCATTAAGTATGTAGTATCATGAAATTGTCAATTTTGAACTATAAATACGAGGTGTATTGTTTATCTTCTGTCTAAAAGACACAGTAACTTAGTAGTACGAACAAAACAAAGAAATAAATACATCAAGCAAAGTAACTACTGTATAACATTCCAGAAGAAAGACAATACTCTGCTAGCAGAAAGTACATTACCTTTTTTCTTCCAAAACATGAACTTATTGGTTTAAGGAAATCAAATTCCAGGACTGTAAACACCTTGCTTAATTCCTAAAACAGAGAAAGTCATGACTGTATCAATTTAGGAATAAAATCTATGTCAAGTGATACTGGATGGTTCAGTTCGAATACTAGGTCTGTTTAACAGTTTAAGTCACATTATTTGGATTTTACCTTGATCTCCCCACATTGCCAAATGAAATATGGCAGGCAGGGACCTTCATTTGATGCAGACATATCACCGCAGGCTCCTAAGGATGTATTTACAACTGAATGCTCAAAACCTTCAATCTTTTTGAGTTTACAACGACTTCTCCACAAATCCTGCATTTGAAGATTTGAGATATCATATATGCAAACAAAGCATTTGGTTGATAAGGATCTACAAGCAAAAGAAGAGAAGAAGAATGAACTTACTGGAAGAGACATAGCGCAGGCCTTTAAGATGCCTTTACAAGGCATGATAAATACATCTTTGGATAAGACTGGATCAAGCATAGTCCTTTCCTTCCTGCATCGTATTCAAAATGCCAAACAGTAACTTAAGACAAGTTACTTCTTTGAAATGATTGGCTAAAATATACAAGCATGTTGTTTAAATTTACATAACAAACAATCAAGGTCATTAAACATTTTAAAAGCTACAAAAAGATCCATAAAATTTAAAACGCACAGGAGTACAAACAAGACGCAGGTCTTATCCAATACTCGACCTGCTTACTTTAGACAGCTCAAACTTTAGTGGTAAAATTTGTATTATATAAACACTAAAGAATTACAATGCTGCGATAATAACCGCAATAGTATTTGTAAACTCGTCGTTAGAGTAGATATATAAGAAAAAGGAGATTGCAAATATGACCATGCCAAAGAGAGAAACAGATGATGCAGATCACTGCCCCTTTCGAAAATGACGATCTTTACTTCATTTGGCGTTCTTTGTTTTTCATTTCTATCACATATCTAACAGTTTACTGCATGAAAAACAAGCGCAGAAAAAATAGAAAAGGATATGCACCATACCAAAACCGCAGATTTTGCCATGGAAGCATTCCTTCATTTCCATAATAGAAGGGCTCTCCAACTAATATGTCAACCTGAAAGTAACACAGTCATAATCATCCAACTAAGGCAGCATTAATAGCTCATTGTGTAAAATAGGTTCTGGTGCATGTTGACATTTCACATGAACAATAAGAAATCACTGGCCTGCTCGTTTTGTGAAAAGAAACCAACTCCCTAAAACTGGGGAAATAGCACCATTACGGACAAAGAAAAGGCTCGGGTACTGGTTAGGAATTAGTTATGTAAAATCTTTTGATTGCATCCTAGAAAGAGTGCAATTGAAATTAATTCCATGGATTGCTTTATTACATGCCAAAGTTATAAGAACAATCCCATTGGTATCAAATAAATGGCATCTATATCCTCGACTCACAACACAAATCAACGGATTAATTTCAAAGTGGGTGTGTTTGAGAAAGTAATTTATAATTTGAACCTCAGAGCCTACAAGTTACCTTTTTCTGATTGGTATCATCCATTGTCAAGCATCTTTTTTTCCCAATAACTTTCACATGGTCCATTGAGAAACAATTTGCATCAGCAACAGCTTGCAAATACCGAAAACCTTTTTCTTGTATCCCCGGAAACATCGAGATTACTTGTGAGTTTGTTGAAACAGATGCAATGAGAATTGTCAAGAAGATACTATCATCAGCAACTACACACAAAGAACAATCTTTTCCCTGCAACTGGAAGGAAGTAGCTGATCTTAATTGACAAATTAATAACAGTGCAACAAGTATATAATATCGATACACTGACACACACACAATTTAAAAAAAAAATGAGATGCCAATCTGCCATGTGAAGATAATTGAACCAATTGGTGAGAGATTAGTCCACCAACTCCCATTATGGAGGCCCTCAAAAGTGGCAATTCATTTATAAACCTATAATAGGGGAACTTAAACCCCGGTTAACAGATACCTTCGTACACACTTCAATTCAAGTTAACTATAGATAATACTCCGCGTAGAGGTTAAGCCAGTCTTTCTGGAGGTGAAGCACCATCTTAGGTATTAGTTAACTAGCAAACCAAGACGGATGCTTAACCAGTATATAAGAACCTTGTATCCAGTCATCACCTTGCATGTCTTCATCTTTTTAAATTACCATAATTAAAAAATATCATACATTTAGAGCAAGATTGATGCAGGTAAAAGTTGTAATGAAATATAATCACACAGGAAGAGAGTTCTTACAGCATCTTTTATAGTTGCTGAGATGGATGATCTCCAATTCCTATCTCCATAAACTGCAATTCTTTCCGGAGATAATGTGAGTTGACAGTCTCTAGAGTCAACATCCCAATTACCTGGATTTGCTTTATAATTATGATGCTTGAAACCATATGATACACTAGTTTCATCATGAACAGCTTCAATATGTACCTGCTCATCCTTGATTAAAGATACTCCAGTACCCGGGAAAAACCACACACATTGTTTCCAATGATCACACCAATCTGCAACACCAAGTGAAGAATTAATTAAAATAAGAACTCTTTTATCATTTTCCAGTACAGAAAAATGAACTCAACTGGACAAAAAGAAATTGAAAGGACCAAACCCATCCACCTGCCAGGCTTCCAAAGCAGGGTCGGGGTCCCCAGTTGAAAAACCACAGTCTGGGCATCCCAGCGGAGCTCCTTACAACATAGATTAACTACATATAGTAACATTAAAGGCGCCTCCACTTACTAGGACGGAAAATCTGTAGCTCTTTATCTTTGAAAGGGGAATATATCCATTTGGGAGCAGTTGAATAAAAGATTGTCCCTTCGCGATCAAGCTGAAGCACCCACCTAAACAGACAGCTTATTAATGAGACAGTGGTTTCATGACAGAATAATAACTACTACACTGTGCTTATCAAAACAATACAAAATAAATAAACTAAAATCATAATCACACAGATTTCTTTACCATGAAATTAAGGCATGAACTCTACCATCACTAGTTGCATTTACACGTAATTCGGTTACTCCATGGCTGTCTGGCCGTTTCCCAAAGTCAAACTCAAATATTTTGAAGGGTTCTGATAGCTGGATGAGTACTAAATGTGTAGTAATTAGACTATTTGTAGTCGTTCCAGAATACATCACTTCAAGGAAAAAAATAATGTCCATACCAATCTTATATCGTTTGATATTGAATTACAGTGCATGGCATATTGTCGCCGATTTACACCTACTATCGTCTCCAATCCAACTGGAACAAGGTGTGTTCCATCTGATACTTTGGCTTCACAATTGTGTAAGTCATGCATTTTCCAGAGAAATTCACATTCAACCAGCTGACATACCAAACAAAAAGTACACGCATGAGCCTCGAAATGAATTACCAAATTTCGTTCAGCATTAATAGAGCGAAGTCTACCAGATACACCGATAATATCTTGTAAAAGTTTATGCAATATGATGGAAAATAGACTGCAATGCATTTTTGTGATGAATCAGGTGTAATTCATGCCCAAGGTCACGAGCAACACTGTTGAAAGCTCATCCATTGAGTGGTAACAAAGCTAATTTACAATCTTAGATTTTGCCTAAGGTCTATGCAGAAACTCTATCAAGCTCAAAAGCTTCAGTATAATTTGGTATTACACTCAAATATAAAGGCTGCTCAGTGCTCACTACATGCTCAATGAATTTGAGCTTGACTTGCAATAATGTTCATGTTATAAATGTCGTTTTGAACATTAACAAAGGGTGAAGGACTTGCCAATAAGGACTTTTGAAGGAGAAACAAGAACTAATACAAAACCTAGACCTACTCAAAACCAGCATAAGTTCCACTTGAACTAACATTGACATGTCTGTCCAGCTTGAAAATCAATGTGATATTTTCGAAAAATACAGAAATAGTGGATCTGAACTGACAGTTAATAAAAGTATCCTTAAAGGTTAAATAAGTTAAAAACAAAGAACAATTTGGTATCTCAGAATGACACATTAACTGTTATCCGGTTTCAAAACAGAAAATAAAAAAATAATATTGAGCCTCAAGGGTTACTTGAAAAAAATCATGCATATGAGCGAAATAAAGCATTTTGAGCACCTGTCCATAAGTAATTGCTCGGTGCGGAACAGTTAGTGGATTTTGAACCAACAGCTCGTCATGTGCATGCTGCAGAGTTGGTATTAATCCTTCACCCAGTAACTCTGAATCCAGTATCTCACTTACCTGCAAGTGGAATTAGAAAAGCTTGAACACGATGCGACAGAATGGTTCCTAAATGGCTTTAATAACAGTCATTCAGTAAACAACCATTAACTGCGGATTGCACAATGGGCCTTGTTAAACAGATTATTGTATTTAGTTAGATGGCAACTCTTAATTTTCAAAGGGAAATTGAGCCCCACGGTCATCAGTTTGGGTTTTCCAGCACCTATTTTTTAAAAATTTTACCTTCATTTTCTTCAAAACCTCCCGAGTGTATCCTAATTCACCATATGCCATGGATTTTACAGTGAATTTCACAGAGAGATGATTACTTAATAGATGGATGATAACTTGCTTTCACTAGTACTATGTGACACTTTCAGGTAGTTATAAACTCAACAAAAGCTTGTGATTATGAATCCAAGCTAAGTTGTAAGTACAGATATTGGCTTGCAAAGCCATGTCCGTAGGCTATCCTGTTAATCCTCCGAGTAGATCAGCATTATCCTTCTTAGCATTTTAGTCTCTCTATGGAAGCCCAAATCCTATTTGAGACTTATATAAGCCACATTGATTACATGATGCCTGTGACACCAAGAGTACAATTTTTAACTTAGAGACGAAAGAAGCAACCAACACAGCTCGATATGTCACCAATTGTTGTCCGTTTATCTTCAGAAAGCAAATTGAATCATAAAACTTCATAATTAAGCTTCATAGGCAGTGGTTTTAGTGAATTTATATAATTTCTAACTTATAGTTGAATACAATCTGGGATCTGCAGATGCTTGGCCAATTATTGCCAAACCTGGACAATGTCAATCCTATTTACCCAGCATTCAGTAACAAACCTATGAGCATGCGCTATTGATCTCAATAATAATATTTACTCCTCTGGACTCACTCTACAACACCAATTTGCAACATCATAAATTCATTTCTAAGATTCTTATAATAAATATAGAGTTCCAAATACGTATAGCTTACTAGAATATCGGCCTGCCGAGCAACACAATCCCCAACTTTAACTTCATCAGACCGCTTAGGGATAATACATATCTTCTTGTCCATACCATTAACATGCAAGACTTTCCGCAACAGCTTAATCATTGGCAAGTAAGATTCACATGCTGAAATCATTCCCATGGTATTATCAACAGTTGCAGCACAACTCGAATTCATAGCCCGAGCAGCCATCATCGACAGCAATCCAGTTCCAGCACTATACAGTAAAAAAATTAGGTCCGCTGTTTAGAATGTAAGAATGTAGTATAAATTACTTAAAATTCAAGAGAGTTTAAACGAATTGCATTACCCAATATCAAGAACATGGCAAGGCTTTGTTACAGTCTTATCAATGGCGGCACGATAAGCTTGATTTCTAGGTGAATCATTAAGCATATCAAGATAAGATGTTGATGATAAAAGAACTTCATCTTTAACTTCTTCTTCTGAGACAACAATCCATTCTGAGTTACCAGTTAATGGATCAACTTTGAGCTGGAATATACACTGCTGCTGCTGTTGATGATGAGATGATTTTGTTGAGCTGCTCATGGTTGTGATGAATCTTCTTGGTGATTTCTTTTGACGGAATGATAAAGAAGAAGAAGAGATTATTGGGAAGTGGTGGTGGTGGCGGAGGGAGAAATGGTTAGTGGCTTTGGAAATTAGGTAAGTCATGGTGGAACCACCCCCTGGTTCTGGTTCTGGTCCTGGCCGATACTAGTATTAGACCGAGTGACGACCGCATAAAGGTTAAAGTAGGTATTTCAACACTGGGGGAGAAAAACAAGGAAAATAGGTGTTTACACGAATAAGAATTTTCAAAATAGTGTTTATCCAACCGTCTTTTTAAAATATGAGTTTATCCACTATTTGAAATTACAATTCCGTTCTACACATTTAAATACGCAAAGAACCATAGTTGTTTATCAATTTATAAATTTTGCCATTTTAAAAAATTAAAACTAAATTGGATAATATTATTTTTTGCAAACTATTTTTTAGGATTATTAGTTTCACCAAATACAATTTGACTGAGAATATGTCGGGAGGTTTTAAAAAAAAGATTAAATTTGCTAAAATGTAGGTGAATCGGGTTTAATCTTGTTACCTCATTTTCTTTGTTTATGCAGATATATCTAGATTCTGGTTTCTTCATTTTATTTAATATATGTATACTCTCTATATATGAGCAAAAACGGATTTGTATTTGCTTTTTAATTTCGTTTTTACATAGAAAGATGTTATAGTGCTACCACTTGAATCAAGAATCGAATATCAAACGGAAAGGTATAGTTGAAAGGGAAATAAATAATGTTTCTTCATTTTATTAATCAAGTAAGTTCTTAATAGTATATTAATGTATTTAAGCAAAAACGGATTCGTTTTTATAGTTTGTTCATGATTTTTTGACTGTATTTATGCATAAACCGAATTTGCAAATAAAGTTTTGTTTTTGCATAAGATATATTGATATCTCCCTTTTTTAAATTAGGAAAGCGAAGAAAATATGATCAAGTCATGGAGCTCCTTCCTTGTAGCAATGGAATCGTAAGTTTTGTTGTTTGAGAGCTTTCCTGGGTTCTTCCACTTTTGCAACCATTGTCGTCCTAAATTCATGTCTTCTACTTCCATATTGCAGATCCTCTTTCTTCGTTGTTGTTTCCATTTCATTGCCTCGATCAGACACATAGACCTACCTGCACTTGTATCTGTCACTCTCCCTTTAAAGGCTTTTGCGCCTTCATTTTGTCTGTTTTCATCCTTCATGAATAAAATTATACCTTCCATAGTTAGAGATGAAGAAATTTTGTTGCAGACCAATATGGTAGAATTTGGTATTTGGGTTCTTATATGCAAGTCCTGAACTTGAGTAAGAGTGGGTTTCTTGTTCATTGTTAACTGGTTGGTTTTGAAACTGATGCTTTTGATATGCCTATGGATAAGTGTGATTGTTCTTGCTGGTGATGCAATTTCATTATGAAAGATTTTGAGGCATCGAGCCTTCCATATAAACCAACATACAAGTACACATAAATCTTTCCATTCAACATTTTATATCGGACTCAACTGGTCACTAGAAAACCAAGATTCCGACCATTGTCTAATATTCATTCCCAAAAAACCACTCATATTACATTTTAAACCAAACCAAACTTCCTTACTGAAGGGGCAATAAAGCAGAATATGAATTGGTGTTTTGTCACTGTTATTACATAGTAAGCACCAAGAGGAAATAAAAGGAATCCTAGTACTAAGGATAACATTGACTGGTATTATCTCATGATAAAATTTCCATATGAAGACACTCTTGGTAACACACCTAATCCCCAAATTCTTTTCCATAATATTGCATTGTCACTCCTATGTTGTGTGTTACTATTGTATAAGTGGGTGTAGGAAGATTTTACAGTGAGTTTCCTAGAGTTTGACAAAGTCCAAATTAGTATATCAGAATGAGTCTCAATATTAAAAAAGTTTATACTTAGAATGTTTTCACTGACTCTAGGAGGCATGACTTGATTTATGAAACTGATATTCCATCCCCTATTATCACTCTGGATGATGTCACTCATCGTACGGAGAGTGTTACCAATTATGGGAACAATGTCAGATTTATATAAAGTGTTTGGTGTGTATAAAGGTATCCAATTGTGAGGCCAAAATTGTATGTTTTTTTCATACCCTACCTCCAAAAATCCTACTTGTAAAACCACTTTATACCAAGATATATAATTTTCCATAGACAAAAGCTATTATGATTAGATTTAGATACATCTAGAGGAGATACTCTTTTAAAGTATTTAGCTTTAAGGATTTGAGTCCAAAGTTGGTGTGGGTTCTTGCTCATTCTCCAAGCTAATCGAGCTAACATAGTAATGTTAAACTTTTGAAATTGTTTGAAACCTAGTCCTCCTTATGATTTTGTATTACAAATTGAAGACCATGATTTTATACAAAACCCCCTGTTAATACCTTTGTTGTGACCCCAAAAGAACGGCCTATTTAAGGTATCCATTTTCTTTGCTATATGTTTTTTAAAATAGCAAAGCAAGCCATTTGATAAGTATCTAAGGAATCTACCACATATTTTATCACAACGCACTTTCCTGCAGGGGATAGGAGTTTACTAATCCACTCAGAGAGTCTAGATTAGTTTTTCGACTATCGATTCAAAACATCTTATTTTAGACCTATGTGTGAAAAGTGGAACTCCTAAATACTTATCGTCCAACTTTTCCGACCCACCTTTAAAATATATATTATTTCCTTAACTTCTCTATTTTGAATATTTTTACTGAAGAAGATTCCTGATTTCTCATAGTTTATCAGTTGACCAGAATCTTCGCTAAAAAGATTAAGGATTTTTAAGAGATTTCTATACTTTTTTTTGCCAGATTTAGTGAAGATGATGCAGTCATCTGCAAATATGAGGTGAGAAATAGCTGGGCAATCCTTACCAAACTTAACTCAAATTATCACTTTCTTCTGCTCAACATCTCTGGAGACTCTAGAAAGACCCTCCATACATATAATGAAAAGGTATGGCGACAGAGGGTCTCCCTGCCTAAGGCCTCCACTTGGTTTGCAAATACTATAAGGGGAACTGTTAACAAGGACAACATTAGAGGGAGTACTAATACACTGAAGTATCAAATCAATCCACGGTTTGCAGAAACCAAAAAATTTCATCATCTTACCAAAAAAAGACCACTCAACTCTATCAAAAACTTTAGACATATTTATTTTTAGTCCCATGTAACCATTTGTAGTTTTTTTTTCTTTTTGGTCCTCATAGTGTGGATCACTTCATGTGCAATGCCAATATTGTATGTAATTTGCCAGTCAGTGACAAAAGCCGACTGAAAAGGGGAAATGATCTTTTCAAGGAAAGGCTTTATTCTGTTTGATAGCAGTTTCAAAATAATTTTATAGATGGTGTTACATAAAGAGATGGATCTAAAATCAGCATGAGACTCCATGGACTATTTCTTTGGGATTAAAGCAATAAATGTTGAGTTTATTTTCTTTAATAAATGTTTTGACTCAAAAAAACACTCTTATCATTTTTGCTAAATTATCATCCTTAATCAGGAACCAATTTTTCTGGTAAAAAATAGCCGGGAAACCATATGGTCCCGGGGATTTGTTTGGAGCATATCAAAGAGAATGAGCTTTATCTCCATTTCATTTAATGGCCTAAGCAGTTTAGCATTATCCATCTCAGTAATGCTATAGATTTAAAATCTGGTATGAGATGACAGGGTTAAATGTAGTATCCATAGAGGCAAAGTGTTTGTATAAACATTCCACAATGTTCATCCTTTAAAAATATGTTAAATTGAAAAAGTGATAATAAATTTTTTCCTAGGACGAAGGGAGTACATATTTAAGCTGAATTTTTTGGTTGCTGAATTAGTATATGCAAAACGCATTAAACACGTATTTCCAATTTTTTTTTGAATCACGCATATTTGACCGAATTTACATTTGGCATAGCCGATTTATACGTGTATTTTAACCGACCAACATTTTTGTCGTTCGGAGAATTGCTAACTAGGATTGGATGGCCTTATTGTTTTTATCTCTTGGACTTTGTTTCTTTTTTTTCACTATTTTGGTGACTCTTTTAATTAAATGTTACCTTTTTCACATCATAAAAAGAAAAAGAAGAAGTATATCATATTCCCTGCTCTCACAACTGGAACCAGAAGGTCGAGAACCCATTCATTTATAGAGTGTCTAGATACCAGAGGTAGAAATCAGAAGTAAAAACAATCTGCTTCATAAAAAAATAATTTTTTTATTTATAAAATTGTGTACCTAAACTCGGACTTTTTCTTCTTAAGCAGTATCCAAGCATGTTACTAAAATCAAAAGGAATGAAATTAGGTCGATGCCCCCCAAGCAAGGCCCCCATGGCCCCAGCCCAACAACAGAAAAGAGGGGAGAAAGAAGGAAAACAGAAGAGGAATTGAGAAACCCATCAACCCTAATCATCCTGCAGAGAAAGGAATCATGGATCTTTCATCTCTCACAGAAGCTCAACAGCAACAAATCCAACAATTACATCAACAATTTCAAGAACATCAAATTCAACGACAGAAAGAACAACAAGAATTAGCAGCAGCAGCATCTTACGATCCTTCTTCCCAGCATCATTTTCATTCCTACAATCAATCAATCCAACAAACTTACGATCAATCGTATCATCACCCATCATACTCACATTACCCACAACAGCAGCAACACCACCAACACCAACAACAGCATTACCCTGCTTACTATCACCATGATTATTCAAATGCATATCACCACCATCATCAATCATATTCACAGACAGACACAACTCCTCCTATCCAACCACCAGGAGTTTCCTCTGAAGCAGCAGTGGCTAGTCAAAATGCTTATTATCCTCCTCCTCACTCTCAACCACTTGGTAACCCATCAACATCCTCTGATTATCCAGGTTTGAACCCTGCTGCTGCTGCTGCTGTTGAGGCGTTTTCACAACTGACACAGTTTGCAAGGAATATGGATGCAGCTGAGAGAGCAATGGCTTCTGGATTGCAAGACAGACAATGGAATCCTCCTAACAATGAACTAGGAGGAGTAGGAGTAGGAACCTACAGTCAAATGCCAATGCCTCTACATCATGGCCCTTATCCGATTCATGTTGAGGTAAGGGGTTTTTGTCTTTTTAACTGTTATTTTTTTGTTAACATCACTTTCTGTCTGCATTAATTTACTGATTAAAAACTATGCTTATTTCTGGAATTAGATTTTTCTATTGTGGTGTAAACGTCTTAGGCTTGTAGATTTTTCAAGTCGTGCACCTGGTTATGGAATTCACTTGACTCGTGACTTATGTGCCCAGATGGTTAGTAGAGAAACTTTTCGAGGATTAGATATATGATGTTATGATTTCTGAAATACAGTGTTATTTTGATTTTGTTGCATTTAAAATCTTTGATCTGCGAGTGGTTAGATGTTGAGATGCTGAACTAGATGTTTATGCTGGTGCACCAGTTAGGGTTAAGTAGATGTGGTTATGCTATGCTAACTTCATATGTGAATTCTCAGTTATTTAGTTGTAAATGTCCGTGCATTTTGATGCATTACATTGGTGGATCCTTGCTTGTAACCATAGACGGATAAAGATTCAGTGTTTCTGGGGTGTAATCTGCATAATGTATCGACTCCTTTGCCATCTAGGAGGGCAATGCTTACAACATACCCTAGGTCCTTAGGACATAGGTATGTCATGTTTCTGCATACATCCACATCGTTGGTGTCCATCGGATGGAACTTTCTACCAGGGGAAGGGGTGCTAGATGTGATATGTTCATATAGGACGTGGCAGCCGACTAGTGTCAAATTATTGTAGTATTATTAGTTATGTCTTACCTAAGCACTATACGGGCATGTTGATATCACTGTTTTTGATGAATACTTCTGAGTCAATGAGATCCTCTTTTCCGACGTTTTCGTTGAATCATTGATGAATATCCTACCTGAAACAGTATTCTTGCTTCTTGAATATTGCAAATCCAATTTTGTGCAACATTAGGATCGTCACAGATTCAGATGTGTGGACCTTGTTCCTGAATAATCTTAGTTCTTTAACTTCTTTAGCTGCTGATTATTTTTCTAAATCATACCTTACAACCAAAAGTTGGTCTTCCTTCTTTTGCACTTTTAAATATGTAATTTCGAGCTTAGGTGCTGGATCCAGCGAACCTTTAACAGTGGTAGTTATCAAGGTGCTGGATTTTATGTTTAAGGCCACACACGTTGAACGAATTTCAGTGGAGTTGAACAGATCGGCTGCAAATTTTGTGGACCAAGTTGGGAGTTTATCAGGGTGCATTTGGGTCACATTTATTGCAGTGTTGATATAACAAGGAAAACTGCGTGTCTATACTAGAATGAAAGCCAATAAAAATAAGCCAAATGTCAACCACCTGTATTTATTTCCATAGTGATTGCCTGTGAATGAAAGAGCTTTTATTGTGTGAGTGTGATGAAGCAATGCTGATTTCCTTGTACCATAAATTGGTTCGTCCTTTGTCTCTTTGAAGAAAGCCATTCTTATCATGCAAATGATTTTTAGTGGTATTTTAATCTCTGTCGTTTGAAAAAAATTTCATAATAATCTAATCAATGTTATGTTTCAATAGTTCATACTTCAAGTTTTGATCTTTCTTGATTTGAAATTTTCTTGTTGTTTCATGCCATTGTAAGTGGTTTGATTTGAAATTTAGACAGACATAATGTGTATCAACTTGTTTGTACAGTTTGACAATCATACATCAGCATGCGTGTATGGAATGAGTGCGGTTTTCTTAGTCATTATTATATCTTATATATACTGACTGACTATCAAGGAGTCCACATGGGGTCCCATATTCGATCTTAAACTTTTTGATCAACATCCCATGTCATCTTTCCCTTTCCTCAAAATTAGTTTAAAACCTTTCTTCATTCTAAAACAGATTTGGTACTCTTGTCTCACAGACCCATTAAAAGACCTTGCAGGCTGGGAGACCTCCGTATGACAGAGGAGGGGTTAAAAGAGGTGGGAGGACATTCAGAGGCAGCAGTCGAGGAAATTTTGGGAACAGAAACTCGAATGGGTCAGCACCTTATTCTCGTGGAAGGGGACGTGGTGGTAAGGGAGTTGGTGGCGGTCGCTGTTTCCCATGGCACTGTGATTCATTATCTCCATTTCCAGAAGCTTCAGCTCAGAAATCAGATTCAGCATCCACACATCTAGAATTAGCACAATCTGGCAAGACAGGTACAGATGAGCCACCACAAACCACTCCAGCATCAGCATCCTCTACAGCAGCAACTACTACAACATCAGTACAAGCAACCCAATCAACTAAACGACCTCCAGGGATTTCGTGGTGTGAGCTATGTAGAGTGGATTGCACCAGTCCAGATATCCTCGAGCAGCACAAGAATGGGAAGAAACATAAAAAAAACCTGCTAAGGTTTGAGGTGGTGCAGAATTTCGGAAACCATACATCAAACCCAACTCCCTCCCAAGATTTGCCCAGTGTACAAACTGAGAAGATAACCACAGGAGATCAAGAAGCTACAGCACATCACGAGAATATTCATCCGAATGAAAGCATCAACCAACCAGATCTAAAATCTTTGGCAACTGAAACTACTACTCCTGATGAACAGAGAATGGATTCCGAGCAGCAGAATAAAGTGCTGGAGCTGGCTGCGGTCCCGGAGTTGGACAAAACTGAAGGAACCACCAAGCGGCAGAAAGTGGATCAGTTTGACACGAGTAAACGTGCTCTCAAGAGGAAGCTGAGAGGTGGTCGGGGTGGTAAGCGTATGAGGATGGCCGAGCATAAGATAAGCAGGGTGATAGAGCCTCCCAAAGAGGTGTTACCTGTTAGTTGTGATCTGTGCAATGTGAAATGTGATACACAGGCCGTTTTGGAGTGTCACTTGGTTGGTAAAAAGCACCTATCAAAAATGAGGCGCTTCCAAGGTCACCAATCTATGTATGGGCCAGTTGGGCTTCAAGTGCTTTACCCTCCGATCTCTAATACGCAGTCTGTTTTCATCCCTCGAGAGCATCATCAGCAACAAGCCCCTGTTAACATACCATCTCATCAGCCGATTGTGGCTTATGGGATGCCTCTAGATGGTCACGCAGCTGCAGTAATGCAGCAGGGACAACAGTTTTAGTGCTGTTTATCTTTTTGATGATGTTGGTTCCTTGTTAGATTATAATAATTCCTTTTTTCTTTTCTTTTTCCCCTTTTATATAAAATTCTTTTGTAGTAGGAAATATGTATTCAAGATGTGTCAATAGCTAAATTCTTATGTTAACAATAACCTATCGGGGATTACAGAATAGAGATATGGAGCACAAGAAATGGTTACAATAATTGTTCCTGTACATCATTTTTTAGTGTCATGATATCGTAATTGTAGTCTTAAGCAGAAGAAAAGTAAAAAAAATGACGAACAGGAAGGAAAGAATTTGTGGTAGCTGGTTTACATAGATGGGCTGCCTACACTTAGATATGCACAAATATAAATAATTGATTGATCTGTTTATGAAATGGATCTTTTTTCGAGTCGATCAACAAAACAGATCTGATTGATGAATATCATCTTGAATCTGAGAATGCTTATGCACTTTCTTTGTCTACATCACTATGTATATCTGGTCGTTTGCGCGTTTTTAATACAACTTGTTGAATCCAGAAAGCTGCGGAGATTCACCCAATCTTGGTAAGAAGACTTCTCTCTCAAGAGATACCTGCAAGCACATAACTACTTTCACTAGTGATCCCCACAAGACTGGAGCACAGCAGAAGGCGTAGGCAAAAACAAAGAGTGCTCTTGCAACCCCATTGGGGTACCAAGGGAATGCCATCACCAGTAGGGAACAGAAAATTCCAAGCCAAGGTGTTAAGACATGAACTGCTGGAAGAAGGAAAGTGTTAATAGCAACTGATGCAAGTGATGAAGAGCCGAGCAGATAGAGTGACCAGCCAAGGAGTGGATGAACTGTCCGAGGGATGAGGAAGACAGGAAGTATGTACGCCACTAAGATTGACCACATTGCTATAAACTTGAGCCCTGTTTGTAAGAAGGAGAGACTCTTGTGTGGGCGGTAGCATAGCTTGGACAAGTTGGGTCGTGCAAGCCGAGCAGCTGCCATCACTCCCAGGTACATTAAAGCCTGGATCATGACGACTGGTATCTCAGCGCCATACCTGTTTCAAATAATCCCTCTCCAAGTTAAGAAAATTAAAACTAAGCAGAAAAAATCTAGATAGGAGAGTGAATGCAGAGCTAAAAATTTAGACCGGACTAATTGCTAATATACCATTTACAGAAAGAAAAACAATATTAACAGCACTACATATGGTTTACTGGTATAGTGGCCAGTTGAGAAAGCTTAAAAGTTCAATTTTACCCAAGTGTTTCTCGGCGTGCCTCGTGCCATGAGAAGCCTAATGGAAGGACAGGCCAGGACCACCAATACCAAGGTTTCATCCATGGGGCGCTTGGGAAGGTGATAACACTGTTAGGCCCACAAGGAATTCTCCATACGAGTTTCAGATCTGAAAAACAAAGAGGAAGATATGAAAATCAACTTTAACAGTTCCGACTCTTATGGAACAAAATGAGCGAAGTGTTTAGTTTACTTACAGAAGTAAGAAGCATCCATCTGATAACCTAAAGGAAGCCTGTAATGACCGTCTAGTTTGGTTCCATTCAGAGGTGGATGGAACATTGGCTCGTCAAGTAAGTTTGCAAAATATCCAGTAAGAAAACCCTGGTCAGCACCGTCTGGATTGTCTCTCCCGATCTCTATTTCATGAAGCATGTTCTTAAACACCTCCGTTGATGGCTTTTGATACAAAGAACAAGCAAAGTCAGAATTATAATATTCTATTACTAAACATTATGTTAACAAAAGAGCATGAAAATCATATGAATGGGTAGTTTTTTGAGGCATCAGGAATAGCAGCAGCGCAATGCAAATCTGAGGGTTCAATATGGACTAGGCCCCAAGTTGTGGGTTTCTCTTTGTAGATAAAATCCCCTACGTATCACATTGTGCTACGTACTTGTTCAACATTTATTTCCAGTGTTCATTTATCACCACTAATGGCTGGAATACTCCATGAAAGCTCTATACAAACTGAATTAAGTGGAAAAATGAGGTCCTGGGCGTGGTATATATGCTCCTAAGCACATACGATAACTGCCACATCATGATCTCCGTTTCCAACAGCTTTTGTTACTTCAGAGATTTAATGTGAGTGTTGGGTCATGCCAAACAGTATAGGGAGCAGTTTGAGAATAACTCTGGTATTATTGAAAGTATTCCCTTTATATTTGATCATCAGTATTTAAAAAAAAAAAAAGGATACACAGAAGGTGGACTAAAATAGATCAAGCTGGATGGGTATAGCCTGGCATGCTTTTAAGGGAAAAAACAAGTGGTTCTTAAAAGGTTAACATTTTAAAATCAAAACATTCAGCACCGACACGATGTTGAAAAAGCAATGTGAACAAATAATCAATTCTATGGACGATTGCTGGTATTGAAATTAGCTACAGTAGGAGTAGTAATACATACCTGAAGGACGAAAAGGCCCGTATGGAAGATGCAAGGGTTAATAAAGACAGCACAGAATTGACCACATTGGAATAACTCGTCCGTCTTTTGTATAAACATATTATCCGAATCAAGCATAACAACCCTTTCATACTCCACAAGACTCCACGCATAGAGCTTGTTCAATGTCAGCTTAAACCTATTATCAAAATTTTGTTGCTTTTGATACGGATTCTCTACATTTTTAACTATTACCACCTTTGCTCCATCTTCCTTCTCCCTGCAATAATCAACATTAAACACTAGGATTAGTTTATTAGTTAATTAGGATAAGTTGTATGTTTTCTTAATAATATTAGTACTCCAAGACACGTTATACCACACTAGACAGGAAAGAGTTATGTCATTTTGATAATAGTGTTGAGTAATGGTCACAATAATACAAAACAAACAACATTAGCTGGATTTGAGCAAAGAAAAATAAAACAACAACTATGGGGTTGTGGGTTTATTGTCTTTTTCTCTACTAAGCAGCACCTAAATGTTTTTCCACAACTATGTCGGTGTTTTTTAGTCTTAATTTCCTGGAAGTGTTAGTGGGTTTACAAATAAAAAGATAAAAGGTGATTCATTTTCCAAAACTAAAGAAAATTGATGATAAGATAACCCATGAATCAATGAATGAGGTTTAGAAAAACAAATGAAGATGAATTAAATTAAATTAATAATAAGATTGGATTAAAAAGTAAACAAAGTGATGACCAGATCATCAGAGGAGCAATGCAGTGGAAAGACAGATACAGATAATACCTACACAGACTTGACCAGACCACCAGACCAGACCAAGACAACAACAACCAACTGAGTAATGACACCTTTGCTTTCTATTTCTATGAATTTTCTTCCTCATGTGGGCTCCCACCACCCCTTATTTGACCCAAAAATAACTGGAAATGTTCTTCCTTTCCTTCTTGTATCCTCATGTATGTTAATCATAGATAGATGGAAATAGTATTTACTAGAGAATTTTTCTATGTAAAAGTCCCTGAATCTATTGAATGTTTGGATTCAATGAATGAAATAAATTGAAATGTGTTTTGGATGGTTAATTTGAAGAACAACCCCTTTTGATTGTAACATCAAGAACTAAAAGGAAAGTAGATTAGAGAAAGGAGAGTAGTACTTACATGGCTTGAATCCATTTAATAGGAACATCAGGAGAAGCTAGGACAACAAGATCTGCTTGGACTTTGAGTTTAGATAAAGATTTAAGCATAACACGAGTTGCAACATAGAACTCATAATCTCTTGGTGTTCCCATATACATCATTGCTACATATGCATTCTTATGCTTAATCCTGTAAGCAGTAGCAGCAGTAGAAGACATTAACGAAGAAGAAGAAGAAGACTTCACCATTTCTCTTCCTAATCCTACTGCATCATCAGCAGCAGTTGTTGATAGTAATAATAATAATAATGTCAAAGTCAATGAAATTAATAAACCAATCTTCATCACCACAAAACCCAATTTCATCTCCATCATCATCAACCCCAAAATAAAAATAAAAATCTCTGTTTTAGATCATCAAACCAAATTAATACACAGGACTAAATCAGTCCGTATATAAGAAGAACCAAGAAGCCAGCTAGGTAGGCGGCCTTTTCTAGCTCTTCCTCCTCCTTGATTATCACTAATGATTCTTCAGCCGGCGGAGGACGGAGGACCCTCTAGGAGCAAAGAAAATGAGGAAATAGAGAGACAGAAAGAGAAGAGAAATGCTTTTTTTTTTTTTTTTTTTTTATGTACAGATAAATTAGAGAGGAGGAATCAGAGAATCGGAACCGAATTGGAAATGGTATCAATCAAAAACACAAAAGAGAGAAAAAGGGAGAAAACAAAAACAGGTTTGTTGTTTCAGATTACCTGTGTTAATGAATTAGTAATTGCTAGACTGGATCAAGCAGATGCTAATAAAATACTACTACTAAAAAAGATTTAATTAATGGAGATTTTTATAGTGGAAAAGACAGACAGACTGATGGGTGGGACCCCACAGTCAAGCCGCTAGCGACGGTTTCGCGTACTTCCCACCTCCTCCCAGTAGTAGTAGTACACCAAATGAGAAGAAGAAGAAAAACCCCATAAGCCAAGTGGACTTGGCCGCACCCGACACACTTACTAGGCAATGAGGAGGAGGAGAAGAACATTCAGCCGCCACCAACCATGGCACAACCCAACAATCTCTTCTTGGTCAAATTTTAGGTTTTAATACAAACAACAAAAAAAGGATGTTTGTTTTTCACTGGTTCAATTAATTCGTCTGAATCTAATTTATTATATTTAAATATAATATATTACATTCGATTTAAAAAATAATAAAATAATAAAATTATATAAATATTATTTTAATCAAATATCTGTTTTTAGCAAGTCAGGTACAAAATGATACCTGACTCAAATAGTTTCGAATCAGATATATGAACCAAATCAGATCTCGAATAAGATATCTGAAAAATAAAAAAAAACAAATGATCAAATATCTTACTCGGTCTGAATCAGATTCATATCGCGAGTCAGATCCAAACAAACATTATATTAGTTAGAGATAAAAATAACGCTGGCCGATTTTTTTATATATAAAAAATCCATTATATAGTATAAAATAAAACATAAAATAAACTAAAAATGTTTCATAATTTCGCATGATTCACCGGTTTTATCGCCTGAAACATATTCTCACCCGATATATAGGTGCATTTGAAAGTGGGGGCGTGTCCTTATGAATTCTATCTACCTTAGGAAGAGATGACAACTTTACTTAAAAGAAGGAAGAAATGAACATGCTCATTCTTCTGGATTATATGAACAACAAAATAAGCTTTTTTTTTCTCTTTTTTCTTTTTGTAAATTGGAATATATTAAAGCCTAATTTAGGGTGTTAGGGAAACCACTTACGACCGGAGTAGAGCCATCTAATGTGGAAGAGGAATTCTTCCTAGTATTAGATTTATGTACTGCTAAAACCTGATCAATACATTGAGGAGGTACAATCTCCCATTTAATGATGCAAAAGAAATATTTAGCTTGTTTAGCTAGGATGTCTGCTGTGTTGTTTGCCGTTCTTGGAACAAAATGAAAGTCACAAAAGTTGTTACATAGACTGACGATTGTTTTGGATTCCTCCAAAATGGATTCTCTGCCAAGAAATAAGATTTTTTTTCCATTTAGATAATCAAAAATTGACTTGCAGTCCCCTTCTATGTTGAAATTGGAAAAATTCTCCTCTTGAGCCCATTGAGCTGCCTGCCAAACACCTATTGCCTCTGCTTCTTCAGGTTCCTCTGCTGATGATGGTTCTGTTCTTTCTTTCCTGAAATCACCTGCGTTATCTCTGAGAATTAATGTAAACCAGAAGGGTTATTCTTAGCTGTCCAAGTTGCATCTACATTGATTTTTATAGTGTCTTTCCTTGGGAGATTCCAATCTATTCCTTGAGTTTGAAGCCTTTGTTTGGTTTTCCTAATGATACTACTTTTTTGTTTACTTTTGTCAAAAATGTACATGTCTTTGAATAACTAAAGCTGTTTGGGAGGGAGAACTATGTTTATCTTGAAAGACTCTGTTGTATCTCTCTTTCCAGATGAACCAGATTTTGGTCATATCTCGTTCTATGGAAACTGTGTTACTTTCCTCTATCCATGAGATGCGCATCTCTAAAAAGGATTTAGAGTTGTCAAACTGATACTAAACTGGGTTTGGTGTACTTGCCCAAATGGATTTAACATAATTGCAATGAAAGAACAGGTGTTCTATTGTTTCATCTTCCTCACAACCAAAGGAACATCAAGGGGAAACATCTATATTTACACTAAAAAGCTTGAAGTTAGTAGAGACTACATTCTGCAGACACTTCCAAATAAATTTTTTGATTCTTTGAGATACTTCCAATCTCCAGAAGTTTTTCCAAAATTTATCCGACAAATTTAGGTTGTTAGAGTTTATCCCTCTTTAATTTAATTTATCATACATAGATTTAACAGTGAATTCTCCTTTTTTTGTCAGTAACCATCTTAGTTTCTCATGCTTCTGATTACTAGAGTTTGATGAAAATATTCTAATCTTACTTATTTCTTCAACAATATGAGAAGGGAATAAAGATACTATCAAAGATGTTTTCCAATGGTTTATGTTAGCGTCTAAAATATCAGCTACAAGAGTTAAGAATTTGTTATTATCATTTTTGTATTGACTAAGGTTATCCTCCATTCCTGGTATCCATTTATCTTCCCAAATATTTATGTCCTTTCCATCTCCTACTTCCAAAATATTGTTTTGTTCAGTAAGTTTTAAGCTTTGCAAATACATTTCCAAGTCCAAGAACTGGCTGAGGAAGAATCCACTCTTAGAGGGGATTTTTTTCCTGAAGTAAGTCTGTTTGAGTTGAGATCCCCATAGAGAGTTGGGTTCAGTTAAAAATCTCCAAGATAATTTAGATATCATTTCTAGGTTAGTTTTATGAGCATCCTTAAACCCATAATCCTGCTTTATAAATAGGTTTACTAAGACATTTCCAAGCTTTTGGATAGAAACATTTTGAGTTAGTTTCTTTACCCTACCAGAAGTCTTTCTGAATGTCATTAATTTTGTTGGTTCTCTTTTCTGGAATAACAAAACATCTCATTTGATAGATAGGCATACTAGACAGGACTGAGTTGTTGAGAGTCATTTTACTAGACTGAGATAAAATTTTACTTTTCCAACCCTGAGTTTTCTGGCATCTTTTCTACTTTTTATTTTTGATCTATCTATGAATAATGGAGCACCAAGATATGAGTCTTTTAGGTCTATCTTTTTAATTTTAAGATTTTAGACATCATTCTTTGATGTTTTGGTTGAACTTTTTTACTAAAAAACAGGCCAGATTTATCGAAGTTTATTAGTTGACCTGAGGTTTTGCTGAAAATCTCAATGGTTTGTAGAAGATTCTTATATTCCACTGAGTCAGCTTTAATAAAAAGAAGACAATCATCTACAAAGAACAATTGTGAAATAAGGTTATTTTTAAGAGTTATTTTAACCCCATGAAGAAGTTTGTCCTCTTCTTGTTTGAGGAGAAGTCTAGAAAAGATCTCCATACAAATAATGAAAAGATAGGGGGAAAGAGGATCCCCTTGTCTCAATCCTCTAGAGGGATGAAAAGGAGAACCTGGGGATCCATTAAGGAGGACATATAATAAAGTTGATGAAATACATTGATTGATTAAATTGCAGAATTGCTTACTGAAACCAAAAGAAGACAAGGCTTTTAAGAGAAAATCCCAATTCACCCTGTCAAAAGCCTTTGACATATCAATTTTGATTCCTAGACCTCCTGTTTTAGCTTTTTTCTTTAAGAGTGCATTTTTTCTTGAGCTATTATAATGTTATCAGAAATTTCTTTTGGATAAAAAGAACGATTGAAAAGGAGAAATTATGTTATCTAAAAAGGGTTTGATTCTATTAGCTAAAAAATTTGCAATTATTTTATAGGTAGTGTTGCAAATTCCTATAGGTATGAATTGACTAGGGTTTTTAGGGTGTCTTGATTTTGGGATCAGAAATAAAAAAATCTTATTTAACTCAGGATGAAGAAATCCAGATTGGAAGAATTATTGAATAGTCAGTATAACTTGTTCCCCTACCGTATCCCAGTCTTGTTTGAAGAAACTAGCTGGGAAGCCATCAGGTCCAGGAGACTTGTTTGGTTTCATATTTTTTAAAACTCATATAATCTCCTCTTTAGTTGGGATAGATATCAAATTAGCATTTTCTTCCTCAGAAATAACAGGTTTGATATTACTAAAGATGGTTTCTTGATAAGAGATGTCTATTAGATCAGCAATAAAGAGATTTATAAAATAAACATTTAAAATAGAGTGTATCTCTTTCCTATTGAAAGTGACTTCAGCATTATTGTTTTCCAAACATTTTATGTTGTTCTATTTCCTTCTTCTCAGAGTTACAGTGTGGAAATATTTTGTGTTTTTCTCTCCTAGATTAATTATATTGTCTCTAGATTGTTGTTTGGCAATTTCTTCTTGAGTTTCATAAAGTTTTTCAAGTTCATTCAACTTTGTTTTGATTTTTTTTTCCTTCCTATAAACATTTGAGGTTGTATTCAGATAGTCAATTTATCTGAGGAAAGTGTTTTTTTTTTTTTCCTGGAAGACCAAAAACATTTTTCTTCCAATCAAGGAGAATATAACCTAGATTCTTAAGATTAAATACTAGAGACTCTGCAAGATTATCTACTAATATTTTTCTCCAATGATGATTGATAACTTGAATACAATAGTCTTCTTTATACCAAGTGTCATAATATTTAAAAGTCCAACAAATTTTCTCATAAGCATTATTTAAAGTTAACATAATTGGGCAATAATATGATCCTACTGCAACCAAATGTTTGACTAAAGCATTAGGAAATTGCAAGGTCCAATTAGCATTAGCAACTGCTCTGTCTAATCTTTCCTGGATGTTAGATAAATCTTTCCTATGATTATTCCAAGTGTAGTCTAAACCAGAAAAGCCTAGGTCTATCAAACCGGCTCTTTGAAGGATTTTTTGATAATATTCACAATCTTTTGGGTTAAAAGGCAGCCCTCCTAATTTTTCTGATTTGTTAAATATCATGGTCATATCTCCTATAAGCACCCAAGGCCTTGCATAATTGTTAACTTGATCTGCAATTTCATTTATGAAATTCCAAGCTATATTCCTATTAGAGGGGTAATGGCTACCCTAAAAGCATGTAAGAATCCATTTCTTAGATTCAAAGTTAGTTTGGACAATAATATTAATCATGTTAATATTCCACTGCATTATATCAAAATGAAAACCATCTAAACAAGTAATTGCTAATCCTTCTGCTCTGCCTATTGGATCTACTATTAAAGAATTAGGGTAGAAGGATAAAAGAGATTTAGCAAGATGTTTTTGAGATTTGGTTTCATAAAGGAAAAGAATCTCAGGTCTTTCAAAAAATTTTAAGTGATTTAAATGATTTTGCGTAAAGGGGTTTCCATATCCTTGAACATTCCATGCTATTAATTTCATGTTCCCATAAAAATCAGGAAAAAGGTAAATTAAGCTAGTTATGAAGTTTAAAGGCAATAATCTTCTAAGCAAAAATTTCCTGGGCTCTAGATTTCCTAATCTAAACACATATAACCAAATACTTGAAATCAAATTATAGCAAAGAAGGAAAAATGGAAGCTTTAACTTAGTAGTTAAATAAGAAGTGCAAAATAAGAGAGGAACCTGAATCTCATCCTGTTGCTTAGGAGATGGAATGAGGAAAAATGATATTGGTAGATAAAGTTCCGACTTCATTTGCTGTTATTTCATATTAGATCCATACTGGGCAATTTGGATCAAGTCTTCTTTGGGAGAGAATGCTGGGTTACCCTTGTCTGAGTGAGATGATGATGCAAAAACTGGTATTGAAATGTGAAATGCATGTTCGCAGACAAAATTAAGGGATGCAAAGATAGGAGCTGAGGGATCAAAAGCAAGGAAAAAAATAGAGTGGATAGATTCAACCGAATAACAGAAGGGGAGATAGGGGAAATTGGGGAATCAAATGTATCCCTAACATTTTCGAAAGAGGAAAATGATAGTCTTCTACCTTGAATAGGGGATGGACCAGATCTAGGAAGAACCGGGTTTGTAATATTCTGGAGCAAACCTGAATCAACAAATGAAGCTATCCCCTACATTTATGGAAAAAAGATATATCACTTTTTTTATTTTAGCCTTATTTTAGGTTAAAATATCTCTTTTCTAAAAAGAAAGATAGTATTTCTTTAAGACTTTAATAACCCAACCGGGTGCCTTTAGACTATGAAAAGAATATTTTATCGGTATTTTTTTAAGACTTTAATAACCCAACCCACCCATTAGATTTGTAAGTACTTTAAAAAAGGTTATTTAGTTTTTAGTATCCAATTTTATGAATAAAATTAAGTTTAGTACACAAAAAATATCTAATTAGAGTTTGGTATCCAGGACCATCATTGACGGTTATGAAAATAATACTTAATCATAAATAAATTATAAATAGTTAACGGTGTAAGTTACCGTTAGCACGTGAGTTAACCAGGGTTTTGATATTAGTGTGTCGGAAATGTACCGGTAACAATGGGGTCGCAGTATTAATTTTGGAGAGAGAAAGTGTAAACGCAGGGGAAGACTTGAAGAGTTGTTGCGGACATCTCTTTTTTTCAATTGTGCCTAAATATCGTCTAATACTGTAGGGAAGAGGTATATGCTAGTCTTCTCATACCTGTTGATTATCAATTAGAGTATCCTCAATCATAGACCAATTAGTCTTAACGAAAGAACAAGAAGAACGATTTCTCCTATAAAACATAAAACTCCATTTAGTTTCTAAAATAATCTCTCCACCAACACTCGTAACATTCCTTCGTGCTCATTTACACTTACAAAACCCTCGTTTACCTTTACGCTTCTCAAATCCATCTCATTATAATAACATAAAAGTCCTATTTCATTAGTTTACAGTGAACTGATCAAAATATTTATTTTTTTTAATTAATTTACAAAGATAACAAAAGAGATGGTTGTGATTATCACAACTTAAAAAGGTTATAGTAGGCAAATACATATTTACCCTCTCTCCAATTTCAGAAAAAAGATCAAACCAATTTCAGAAAAAAAAATTCGTCGACTTCTCCTTCAATTTCTTCTCAGACTCCATTGTCAACAAAAAAAATCTTATGAGTTCTCCATCTAATGACTTCACTTAGATTCCTACTTCTTATTCCTCTTCCTATATATTTTCCCTTACTTCAATTTTTTACCCTAAATTGAAATCCCAACTAATAATTTGCATCTGGGAAGAGTTAATCTGATTTCACCCTTTCTTATTAGTAAGTAATTTACAATTATAATTGTTTAGTTTGATTAGTAAATTATAATGTTTCTTAGGTAGAGAAGGTATTGGATGAATAAGATAGGGGTTTTATAAAGGGTTTAATTTATTTCTTTTTCGTTTGATTGAAGTATGTCCATAGTTTGATGGTTGTTGTTTTTTATGTTTACGCTCCTATTTTATTTCACTTTTGATCCAATCGATCCAATCATAATTTTTTCGTTAGCTCATACTTATTGTCTTTGTGATTTTGCAGGGAAGAATCAATTAATCAAAAGGAGATTGTCGTTAACTCATACTCAGGCTTATACTTAACATCATTGCCAAAGAATTAGGTGACTTTGACATCCAATTCCATGTTACAGATGTCTGTTACAAGTATTTTTGTTTAGAATGTTGTTATTAACCTAAATTCTAGAAACTGTATTTTGACTATATATTTATTAAAATTTTATTTTCGTCTGAGCAATGTTGAGCTTCAAATTGGGGGTTGCTACGATTCTTTGAGTTGTCTTTGTTTAAGTTTTTCATTGATTTTTATGATTGAAACTGGGAAAAAGGTTGTTTTTGTTTTGGTTGTTAGAGTGTGACTTGGTTTCTTATGGGCATGCTTACATACATTATTAGGTATGGGCTTATTGGGAAACTTTGGGATTTGTATCCCATTGTAGGTTTAGTGCAAATGTTGTTTCAAGTTAGCATTTTGGTCCAGGGACACTAGGGAGAAAATGAGATTGAACAGAAAGGTAATATGTTGGGGAAAGGTTTTTGAAAGAACTATAGTCCGTACTCAAATGATCCCCATAGAAACATACCGAAGGGTTCTTTTTTAGTGTGGGTTTTTATCATGAAAGGGCGAGGAAACGAAGAACGAAACCCATTTTGGTTGTTATGCACCATGTAGATTAGATTTAAGATTCGTGTTTTTGATGCAGTTGTCTTTCTTTTGTATCGTATAATGTAGATTTTAATTATACTGAATGTGACTCGAGTGAGCCTTTATTTGTAGAATTTCTTTCCCCTCGTGTTGAAGAAGTAGTTCTATTAGAAGCCAGGTAACCTAAGTTTATTGATAAAAATACTAGCATTTTTTGCGTCAATTCGCTGAGTTCAAGGAGTTCCTTTGTCCGCCTCCGTTAAAGACATGGGAATGTAGCCACATGAGTAGTAGAAGTGTTTCAATTTACCTTCCCAAGTAGTGGTGTCTCTGAGCAGTTCCTTGGTTTTAAGGACTAATTACCAACTGATGTAAAATATCTAACCCTTATTTGTAGAATGTAAGTAAGTTCCATTCTTTGTAGTCTTTTGTTGACGACCTTGACGTTGCCTTGAGGCATCGAAGTGTCATTTCATAGTTGCATTGTCTATTTTGAAACTGAGGTCTCTGTCTGATGAGTGAAACGAGCTCAGAGTTTCCTTTTCTTCAGAAAAAACTTGAGAAAATACGTTCCAATCCCAAAAGTTGCTTAGTTACTTTGATAACACCGATTCCTATTTCTCAATGATATCCCACGATCGAGACAATTGGCTGAATCCCGTGAAACCATTTCATAGAAGTTCATGATCTCTTCTTTTTATAAAGCAAATCGACTTCGATTCTTGAATAATCCACATCAGTTCTGGTTCGATTGTAACAAAAGATTCCCTTTTTATACGAAAAAGGCCCGTATCAATAATTATGATCTTACGTATGGACAATTCCTCAATATCTTGTTCATTCGCAACAACATTTTTTCTTTGTGCGTCGGTCCAAAAAAACATGTTTTTTTGGAGAGAGGTACTATTTCATCAATCAAGTCACAGGTATCTAACATATTCACACCTAACGATTTTCCACAAAGTGGTGACCAAAGGTATAACTTGTACAAATCTTTCCATTTTCCAATTCGATCTGATCCATTCGTTCGTAGAGCTATTTACTCGATCCCAGACATTTTTGGAACACCTCTAATAGAGGGACAAATAGTCAATTTTGAAAGAACTTATTATTAACCTCTTTCAGATATGAATCTCTCTGATTCAGAAGGGAAGGACTTGCATCAGTATCTCAATTTCAATTCAAACATATCAAGAGTCAATTGCAATATCATGAGAATGAGTTATTTCAACCTGTTTTAAACCCACCAACTGATACGGTATCTGATGTTGCAAACCTATTACACATCAAAGGGGAGTTTTTGCCTGTCAAGAGAGTCGACTTAATGGTTTTTAATTTTTGAAAGGAGTATCAAGATTATTTATAACCGAAGGGTCTGACAGAGGAAGGAGTGGAGGATTAGGTGTATGATGGAGTTTAGATTGGATAATTAGTTAGAAGTGGTTGTTCAAACCTAGATGAAGATAACATTATAGGTTTGGATGGACATAGAATCATGTCCTCTAGAATGCAGTGGTGAAAGAGAAGTGAAAAATGCACTAACAACCAACATATTACAACATGAAAAATTACAAAGTCTCATTCCCAGGATACATTTTTCACATTCCCATTGACCAATGTACATTATTAAGAGACACATCCTGGACTCTATGAACTACTTTTAGTTTACTTCAAAACAATATATATACTTTAGGGAGTTGAAATTGTATAGCCCACTTAACAACATCTGTTTTTTGTGCTAGCTTGAACCATCTAAATAACACTTTTGAAACGTGTGAAACAGTCGTATATTGTTCTACATCAAATTTAGTGCTACTGAAACTATAAGCAATGATGAGTATTTCGATTTTTTATGTTAGTTCATTGATCATTAGTATGACACCAAATCGGTAGTTACTTCAATTTGTTACTGTCTCCTGTTCAGCTCAAGTGATAATCATTCTAGGTAAGTCGATAGTTGGCAGGTACAACGCACATGCGTCTTTGCTAGTTCTCATAATATAAAGGTACAAATGCTTTTTACTTCCGCCATGACTATAAGAAAAAGAAAAAATCTCAAAAAAATCACAAGGATCAAACGTATAAAAATCAATTTCTTGAATAAAATCAATACCAAAAATGGGGTTCTGCAAGCCAGAAGTAGAAGGGATTAATGATAAATTAGGTTTCGATTGCTATTTTTATTGTATAGATAGAATGATACTATATAGCTGATGTTCAGTTGCATAAAATCTAATACCAGGTTGAAGTAATGGTAAAATAAAGGATTCGTGATTATTAGGGCTTTTATAATCCCCCATGAATATTCCTAATCGATGGAGAAGAACGCATTAGAAAATTTTTGGGAGATTTTATCGTGTGTGTTTTGCTTTTTTATTTATCTTTCTCTATAGACTTTGTAGCCACACTTATTTAATATATAATACGATGATAACATTAGTAAATAAATCACTTGTTCAAATCGGTTATTTTAATATTTTACTCAAATTTTTAACGTCCAAGGTGGTCAATACAAGGTCTGGATACTAAACTCTAATTAAAAATTTTCTGGGTACTAAACGTAATTTTAGTCATAAAATAGGGTACTAAAAGCTAAATATTCCTACAAAAATCTGACACATTTGTAAAAAAATATTAGCCACCCTCCCCCTAATATTAGATCCTGAATTCGTTATTATCGTTGTGATTAATTTTATTATTAATTATCCATCCATTTATATATATTTTACGATGAAGAAATTAAGTCAAAAAATTAAGTTAAAGGTTCCGTTTCATGCTACTCGATTATACAATTACCAAATACACCAAACGGTAACAACATGAAAAAACTAGAACCCATAAAACATTTGATCTTCATTTCTACTTACTTTTGATATTTTTATTATAATTAAATGCTAGTAAAGTTTTGGGGTATAAATTTATGTTTCTTTATTATAATTAAATGCTAGTAACGTTTTTGGGTATAAATTTATGTTTCCCTTAGAAATTAAGGTGCACGTTTTCACTTTCATGTTGGATGATTTACTACTCTGAAAACATGAAAAATCCAAAAAAAAGAATTGCAAATGATTTTTTTTTTTTTTTTTTTGGCTTTAGGCACAAATTTGCACTTAGCATCTCTCTTTCTTTTTGATTTTAAGATAAATCATAAGCGAAAAATAGCATCACTTGTTTCATTACAAAGAAAGTGTATTTTTTTTCTTCTCATATTTGGAATATCATTTTATATGATTGAGAGGAAGGGAGTAAGTACAACGGTCATAATTTTTCTGAAAAAACAACACTACCCCATATTCCTTAACATGAAAAACTATTAAAGGATAAATTATCTGCCACCCCACCACTACCTGCCAACACTACCGCTGTAAAAGACTGTTGTATCCACTGTAAAGAACTGTTGATTAGTTCAGTGCAACTTTTGAACTTGCCTTTAAACTAATTATTATCGGCCGCGATAAAATGCAGACGTGTTTGGTGCACGTCCATGTATGCTTTTATGTAGACACTAAAGTTATTTTCAGACATGAACTGTGTCTGGATAAATTTTATGTTGTCATTAGTGAAAATAATTTTATTAATTATTTTGTACAAAAATAATATATCCTTTTTTATTTTTTTTTATAGATGACGACCTTTAAAAAGGTTAAAGATCTGCCTTAACAACTGGACGTAGCCAGATTGGAGGAACAGACCAGAACATAATAGTTGAATTGTTTTCGGCTTATTGAGCGAGAGTATGAGCTACCTCATTACATGACTGAGATTGAAAGGAAAAAATACAGACAACTAAAAGAGAAGAGCATCCGTCCTTTGATCGCCTTCAAAACATCCCGCAGAAAATTGGTCGATCAGGTTTTTAGCATCACTTTCGACTATCACATGAGTGAGTTTCAGCTCCACAACTTTCTTGAGCATAACCCACATTGCTCTGGCTTCAGACTCTTCTGCTGATTCAACTTCAAAAGTGATAGAAGCACAAAAAGAAGCTTTACTCAGATGGTCTCTCATTACATACCCTGCTCCATTGTTCATAGAATATTCATCAAAAGCTCCATCAGTATTACATTTATCCAGCCAAAAGGTGGGTGCATCCACTTGTCAAGACTACTGATACAAACAGTTGAGGGAATCTGAAGGTTTTTTTAGAGGATAAAAGCATAACTTTGGATCTTTCTAACACAACAAAATGTTGTTCTTTCTTGTCATTAAAAATCAGGTTATTTCTACTACTCCAAATGAACCAAAGTATGGTGGCAGGGAGACTATGAAGATCATCAGGCAGTCTCGAATTAGGATCAACAAGCCAAAAGGTTAACCAATCATGTAAAGAGCTATCAAGAAAGGAAAAAGTATTAGCACAGAGGTTAAATAAAAACCAAACATGACTAGCAAAAGGGCAGAGAACGAAGGCAGCACAGAGAGGGCAAGCCACATCAACCATAGGCATTCTAGTATGCATGACAGTTCTAGCAGGGAGAGCATTCTTAATAGCCTTCCAAAGGAAAATTAAACACGATGTGAAACTCTAAGGTTCCAATTGCACTTCCAAAGAATGCTACTTGGAGAGGATCTAACTCCTCTGAAGGCCAAATAGGCAGATTTAGAGGTATATCTTCCATTTTTAGAAAGTTCTCAAGCCCTCCTATCAAGAGTGCATAGATGCTTATGGGAATATAGACAATCTTCTTAGCAGAAGCATTGTCGAAATGAGTGTTTAATCTGGCAACATTCCAGGTTCTAGAATCATGATTTATGAAATAAGAAACCTTAACACTAGGATCCTAAGGGACCAAGGGATTAAGTCTAGCAGACCCCATGCATGGTATCCACTTATCACACCAGGGATCAATAAACTTACCATCCCCAACTATCCAGGAAATAAATGGTTTGATAAGTTCTTTAATAGTATACAAACACCTACAGGTCCGGGAACAACTACTAGGACACTTGGCATCAAGAAAATCAGTTTTTGGGAAATACCTAGCTTTCAAGATAGTACCTAGAAGACAATCATGATTTTCAATTAATTTCCAGGCGTTTCTAGCAAGCATAGCCAGATTATTTAATTCAGCTTTCCTAAAACCAAGACCACCTTCATCTTTGGGGGAGCATAAGGTATCCCATCCTAACAGATGCAGTTTCTTATCATGAGGGTCTAGAGTTTCTCCCCACCAGAACTGACAAAGATGATAATCCATCTTTTTACAAAGGTATTTAGAAATTAAAAAATCTCCCATCTGATAAAAAGGAATGGCATGACCAACATGTTTCACCAGGGAGGTTCTAGCAGCTTGAGATACGAGTTTATGGTACCAGAAAGAGATCCGATCATCCACAGACTGTAAAATTCCCATGTGAGTTTGAATTTTAGATTTTTTAAAAGCTATAGGGTACCTAGATATTTCTTACCTAAGTCTCTGATATGAATATTAAGAATAGAAGACAAATGATTCATCAAAGTTTCAGAGACTTTTGCGCTAAACAAAATACCAGATTTATCAAAGTTTATCTCATGACCTAAAGCAAGACAATATTTATGCAAGTAGTCTTTAATGGTATGAAAATCTAGGACAGGAGCTCTGGAAAACAAAAGGGAATCATCAGCAAACAAGAGATGAATAATAGCAGGAGCATTTTTGCAAATCCTAATGCCACCAATGAGACCTCGCCTAATTAGAGAATCAATATAGGCAGATAGAACTTCACAAAAGATGACGTAGAGGTAGGGAGATAAGTGGTCTCCCTGACGAAGGCCTCTTTATGGCTTAATAACACAAGTGGGACACCATTCAAAATGACAGAATAAGACGTAGAAGAAAGACATTGATAAATCAGATTAATCCAATGATCAGAAAGACCCATTTTGGAAAGAACTTTGACAAGAAAGGACCACTCAAGCTTGTCATAAGCTTTAGATATATCAAGTTTAATAGTTGTTATACCTTCTTTTCCTTTATGAAGGTTAACAGAGTACATAACCTCATGAACAAGAAGAATATTATCAGAGATACTTCTCTTGGGGACAAAAGCACTGTGGTTTTGGGAGATGAGATTATCCATGAAAGGTTTCAGTCTATTGTCCAAGGTCTTGGAAAGAATCTTGTAAATAAATTACAAAAATCTATTGGTCTATATTGATAGACCAATTAAGCTAAGGGGACTTTTGGGATAAGAGTTCTGTTAGTGTAATTAAACACTTTAACAATGTGGCCAGTTCTAAAGCATTTTGTGTCATTTCAATGACAACATCACCCACTATATCCCAATGTTTCTGGTATAAGAGACCAGTGAAACCATCAGGGCCTAGAGCCTTGGTTCCCCCCATTTGAAAAACAACATTTTTTATTTCCTCAGCAGTCAACTGGGTATTGAGGTGCTGATTATCGTTATCAGAGAATTTAACATGAAGGGTTTACATGATTTCATCCTGAAACTGCTGAGGGTGAGAAGAATAAAGACCTTTGAAATAATCAACAAAGGAGTTGCCTATACTCTCTCTATCTGTTAGAGTAGTACCAGCAGAAACAACTGTAGATGGTGGGTTTTTGATAGGGATAAAATAGTAAAATTACATCTCAAGACTCGAGAAATATTAAACTGTAAAATTCTGCAAAAAATTCTTAGGAAGGTGCTTATCCCTGTCATATCTCAGGCGCTTATCCCTGTCTTCTCTCTATATGTGTGGCCAACTATATATACAATCAAAACCGCTGAATGAATCAAACATTCATCACTGTACAAAATCATCAGAACAACACTAGTGCTTACTATAACATCCCCAGATGTTTTATGATTTTTATATAAAATCTCAAGCTCCTAGATGGATTTCCCACTAGTATAGACCAATTTGAATATTATTTTGGTTCTATATTCCATAGATGAATTCCCAAAAATTACCCATGTTGATATTCACGCCCAACTAGCAATATTGACCTACTAAATACCTATATAGCTTTATATAGAAGATTACATATGAATTTATTCGATTAAAGTACCATAGTTGTGCTTAAATTCAAAGTTAAAATTGTGACAAACAATTTCATAACTTCTACTAGCTAAAAATCCATCCCCAGTCACATTGATCATTGCTTAAAGGAACAATTAATGTGAATGGGTGCAAAGAATTCAATTTAGGGTTTTTGAAACGCTTAAAATAAGTTTTCAACGCTTATAAGTGTCTCTAATGATCAAAATTCAAACCCTAATTTGAAAAAGGGAAGCTTTTCTTGTCCCCAACGTGTGCGCCTTGCTAAATAGCTAAGCTCGTGGTTTTTGATTCTAAGGCAAAACTCATACGTCTTTGCTCAAAGACCAAGCATGGACGTCTTGCTTCTTGTCAAATTTGACGTTTTACTCTTTTACCCTCAATGTGTGAGGCTTAGTACAAAGAATAAAAACGTGAGCTTCTTGCTTCTTGTCAAATTTGGCGTTTTACTCATTTACCCTCAACGTGTGAGGCTTTGTACAAAGAGTAAAAACATGAACGTCTTGCTTCTTGTCAAATTTGGCATTTTACTCTTTTATCCTCAACGTGTGAGGCTTCGTACGAAGAGTAAAAACGTGAGCTTCTTGCTTCTTGTAAAATTTGGCGTTTTACTCTTTTATCCTCAACGTGTGAGACTTTGTACAAAGAATAAAAACGTGAGCTTCTTGCTTCTTGTCAAATTTAGTGTTTTACTCTTTTACCCTCAACTTGTGAGGCTTTGTACAGAGAGTAAAAACAAGGACGTCTTGCTTCTTGTCAAATTTGGCGTTTTACACTTTTACCCTCAACGTGTGAGGCTTTATACAAAGAGTAAAAAACATGAGCTTCTTGCCTCTTGGCCAAAACTTAGCGTTCTACTCTTCTTTTTAACGTGAATGTCTTAGCTGTGTTTCAATTATTTACCCTGAACCTGTGCTTCTGAGCATACAAGCTTCAAACCCCTAATTTGCTCATCAAAAGCTATACTAGGCCTCACTCATATATGTGGCCTCTCACACATATATTTTTATGTGTGGCCTTTCACACATATATTTTCGTATGTAGCCTCACGCATATTTTCTCATGCTCAACATCACACACTTATTTTTTTACAAAACAAGCAATGTCAATACAAAATTGACTAAGTTGGACACACTACTCCTTATACAAAAATAAATACATACTTATTTTGTTTTTAATCTATCAAGACTCATCAGCCTATTCAAGCAAGACATGTCTTCAGTCAAAAGACTAAGTAAGTCTCATTCGACTTAATATTATTAGTAGTACTCAATACTAAAAAATTTACATGAGACATCAAATGTCACAAATGGGGATATTCACTTGGGTATTGGTCTGGCGGTCTACGACATATGGTGCAGCAGTGCACCCACTAAAGAGAAATTCTGGAAAATTAGATCAGCAACTGAGTAGAAGAGTGGTGGTAAGTTGAGTAACTGACTATTCAGCCTTAATCGAAGTGGAGAGTAGTTGTCAACACCTTCTCCACCTTCTCCACTACTCAACTATCGACACTTTCTTCCAGAGAAGAGGTCAATTGGTTACAATAGCTATGTTATAAATATATTTTTCAATCTATTGAAAAAAATAACAAGTCTGAAACAAGTCTAAATCGAACAACGCGATCATTTAACCTTCTCACTTAGAGCATTATTTATAGCTATTCACATCCATTATATCCTACAGAGTCTGATACTCTGACCTCAACCTTCTCTTGCTTCCCTTCCTAAGACCAACCCTTCTCCTTCTCATTTGTGACTGAAGCAAGACTGGATTGACCATTGCTTGGTTTAGGACAGGATTGTACAGATTGATCTCTCAAATATAAACAAATTACTTCAACAATACAAATGTTTGAGGATTGACGAATTATCACCTACTCACCCCACTTTTTCCTAAACTATCCTTCAATTTGTTATTCCCCACAAACACCAACTAATAACATTTCTTTTCCTCCCCAAAAGAGTGACTCTGTGGAAATAGGGAGTATTACGGTCTCCTTCCATCATCCAAACTTCTGTCTATTTGTCATTCCAATATAATTCCTCAAGATTATACAAATAAGCCAGCCTAGCTTTGAGACGAGAGATAGAGATGGAGTCCGTGGAATTTGAAGTTTGGGTTTTGGCTAAATCATCTAGGATATATTGGTTTGGATATTACCAAAGGAGGATTTGTTCTAGTCTCTCAAGCCTTTTTTTGTACTCATAAGTTTTGCTCTTAACTTGTAGGCTGGAGATCCAGCAACATTAACAAAACAAGAATTGGATATTATTTCTCTACATGTTCGGTCTTCAATCCATATTGCCATAAAATATAAGGGTTTAGGCATACTAATATCTTCAAAATTAAAACCAATATGCATGGGACAATGGTCAGAGGAGTCTCTAGGAAGGTTATTAACACAAAATTTAAGGAATAAAGATTCAGCAGTTTGATTGATAAAACATCTATCAAGCTTTTCAAGAATAAGATTAGAATCAGATTGCATATTAGACCAAATAAATCTAGGACCAGCGAAACCAAGATCATGCAAAGTAAACACATCACACAAATTACTAAGATTATAAACATCATCATAATTGACCTCTAAGCCACCATTTTTATCTTCAAGACCCATAAGAGCATTAAAGTCTCCTATAAAAAATATTGGTTCACTGGGAGTGGTATGAGCAGGATTACACTGACTAGTACAAAAATCATTCTTGAGGCTACTATTGGGTTCACCATAGGTGAAATAAATTTGACATAATTTTCAATGTATAATATCATTAGTCGTGACATGGATGCCCCTAGAATTGGATGATAAAATATTTAGATCAATTTATTTCTTCCAATCCAAAACTAATCTCCCACTTCTACTAACACAAGGAAGATTAAAGGCACACATAAATCCCATGTTCTTTAATTTTCTAGCAGATGTATCCTTCTTCATTTTTGTTCCAGATAAAAAGACTATGTCTGGGTTTATGTTTTTAAGTAACATGTTTAGCTCTTTATTTGCGGTTTTTTTCCTAGACCCGCATATTCCACACTAGCATGTTCACATTACTAACAGGAAATTGGTTGATATTATCTAGAAGATTACTCTCAGAATCAGAATTGGCAAGAGAAATGGAAAAATTTACCTGATTGGTAGTGTCAGAACTACCATTAGGCTGAGTCCTAGCCGAATGACCACTTGGGATAGAGTTATGGGTACCATTCAGGTCCTGATTAGCAGCCTCTTGAGGAGAAGAATTGTAGACACCATTGTTAGTATATGAATTATTGACAAGCTCATTGAAACAACCATAGGGGTTGATCAGGGTATGATTGTTGATTGCAGTGTTTTTTTGGTTCATAGGAGGAAGATTACCCAAACTGGTAATAGGGGGACATAAGTTGTTATAATCTGGTTCAGAGGAATTAGGATTTTCTAGTGGAATAACCACTACTGGCCAAAATTGTCTTAGAAGCTCTACTTCTCTTTCTGAGCTCAGCTCTGGGGTTGATTCTGCATTTAAGATTGGAGAGGGCATCATGTTCAGTTGCCATAGATACAACATCTTCCCTTGATAAAATTGGTAGTTGAGTTGGTTGAGCTAGCCGATGATAGGATATTTTGAAGACCCTATTTATATAACCGCAATCACACGGCGTCTATAATGCAGACAACGTCAAGTACGGGTCGAACCCACAGGGAACGGGAAAATACTGCAATCAATATTCATAATCGACTAAACAAAAACAATATTCTTGGATTTTTAGAAATAGGAATGAAACAAATAAATTAAACTAAAATAACAAAGTAAATCAAACTGGAGAGACAATAACCAGGGTTTTTAGTATCCACCACTATTTATATTCAATTACTGAAATGAAATATAACTCCTGAATATTTATCTATTGCCCGTTCTATCCACATCACCTATTAAATGTATTAGATCGTAAATATCACTGGGACACCCTAAGCATGACTTATCAAAAGCTCTAAGTCGCAGCATACAACATCAAATTGCGTTAGTGAGAAAATTATACGAAACTAAATATAGGTTCACAAATAATACTTGCAATTCTAAACATACCCCATAAAAGGATTTAACCCAAACATAGAATATTAAATAATAATACAAATATATTTATGATCCTAATAATTATATGCAATACAGAACCGTGAAGCAACAACTCATATTATCATTAAATCAATAAACAAAATCAAGAACTAATCAATTCAATTCATAATAGTCTTTTACGAAATAATTTGATTCAATTCAAATAGCCTAATACTCCATATGGTTTCAAACATAAAACCCTAATTACATAATGTTTAGCAAGAATGACAATGGGTTTCTCAAAACCTATAAAAATAATACACACAGGTAAGGAGGAAAAGATTAAACTCTTAATTACTTGTTCGTCGCACCGGGGAAAACTGGAACAAAATCTCTTCTGTATTCAGTCGTAAAAACCTCCAACCTTTTTCTCAATTTCTTTATGTCGGACCTCGTTCCCCGTGCTCCACCCTCATTCGTCTCTATGCCTCCACTTGCCTCTCAATCTCTGTACACTTTCTCCAAAACCACCGCCAACCAGAACTCTTCCCCCCTCCGTCCAGAACAGAATCCAATATTTTTTTTTACCTTTTATACTCTCTATTCACCTTTCTCCTACGTAATTTCGGTCTGACTTTTCTTCTCTCTCGCCTGTCAGACGCTCTCACCTCCTATTTCTTCTTTTTCTATTCACGTCCTTTCTTTTCCTAGTCTCGACTTCCAACCCAGCTAACAAAAGACACCCACTTTTATCTTTAGTACCTAGGCTACTAGGCTAGCCATGACCTCTTACCCTCACTCCTTGTTGGTTAACAGCCCGACCACTCTCTGCTCTTGTCCGAAGTCTTCCCAATATGCAGAGACAATTCACCAGCTATCCATTTTCTACTCCAGCCACATCCCAGCCAGATACATAACTTAAGCAATTTAACCCATTTAACAATATTTATTCGTAACTTCGGATTTTTTGTATGCTACCTATAAAAGTATAAAAATAATAAAATTAGTATAAAATTAAGTTCTAGTAAATATAAATTAGGTGATAAAAATATATAAATTATGCCCGTATCAGCCGAGACTTTAGAATTCTTAAACCGTCTTGCTAAGTTAGAAGTACGAGTCGAACCCGATTTGCACGGTCCTATATCATTAAGAAGAGTCGGCAGTACCAATCACCGAGTCAGCTTGTTGATTCAGCTGGATTAGATCATTAGAAGGATCCTTAACTATATTGGAAGGGTGGCGGGCTTGATCCGGGACCACATTATAGATTTTCAACGGACCAAATCTAGTATTAAAATGACCCATATTGATTTTCCTCTTGAGAATCTCCTCCTCAGTATCTTTTGGATTCTGCTCATCAGCAACAACTTTACCTTTGTGCATAATATCTTGAATCAAATATTCCTCTTGAGTATCCATGACTATATCCGAGTTAAACCTTATTGGGTTATTAGAAGCAGGAGCTGAGACAGATTCAGTAGAAATAACAGGTGGTTGTGGAGACATCAAACGAGAGACTTTTAGCAGAGAGTATTTAACATTTGATGAGTTACTTCCTTCACCTTCGGGGACCCTTTGTTTCTCCTTCGTCTTTGGAGAAGTAACATCTTTATGATCAATGATTCGACACGAAGAACAGAAAATCTTGGGACCATGAAGTATCTGCATTCAATGAGAAATGGTTCAATTCTTCCTTTAATGACAAGAGGAATACCCGTTGGGAGGGGTTTTTGGACCGAAATTCTGACACAAATTTTAACATTCTTTTTCAAACGATGATTTCTATACGGATCCTTAGCATCCACAAGCTCTCCAAGTTTAAAAGTAAGCTTTTTGAGGTCTTCAAAATATGTGCATTCATTCGGGATATTGCACAATATGAGCCACATGAGTTCATCAGAGAAAGTATTTTAAAAATTTGTTGATCAACCAGTAGGAGGGACGACTCTCAAAACTATCAGATACCCGCAAGCAAAACCAAGGTCTTTGAGCTTCAACTTGTTATAGTCACTTTCAACAAGAAATCTGATTAGAACCTTGTCACTTAGCCCACTGAATGTTGTTACAGTTGGAGTTTGAACTAGAGGCCACTGAGAACAGATGTAGCTTCTAAAGGATTCCGTTGGAACAAGTGTTTCACTATAAACATAACCAACCATACACCATTTCAGTTATTGTCGTTCTCTGAGAGGATAACTGTTTTATCTATAAAAACTAGTTCAGTGAGGGTTTAGGGAAATTTAGTGGGTAGAGTGAGTTTTTCATCCATTTGAGAGGAAAGGTTTTGAATATCTTCTTCAGGAGAGATTTGTTTGATAGGAGTTTGAGGCTATTCCATAATATAAAAAAAATATAGACAAAGAGAATTAGGTTGGTAGAGTGCTGCTGATCACTGTTGATGAAATGTGTGGTGGGTATGGGATTATACACATGAAGTAAAAATAAGACAATACCGTGACTGGAAAGCACATGTGATATGAAAGTGACCTTGCAGCTTGAAGCTGATGATAATGCAAATGGTTCAACTTTGGGGAATCAACCTTAATGAGAGGAATGTTCAAATATGATAGTTTATCCTTGTAAGGAACGAATGTCCGAATTTGTGCAATAACATGTCTTTTGTGATAATCCAAGTGGTCCTGACTATCCTGATCTTGTTGCAAACCTATGCTGCAATCCGTGATATTTTTCTTGTTAGAAAAATTCCTACTCCTGAGCCCAGTATTATATTGCACACAACTCATTCTTCAGGTGGCAATGAAAACACCATAATAATAACATTTGTATTGTATCCATAAACAAAATCCAATGAAACTGCCAAAAATCATTAAGGTACCAGTTCTTTAAAAAGAAGATGATGGAGCCAAATTTTAGAGGGAGATTTTTAAATAAAATTAGGGAAATTTTTAAGGGTATTGATATGGGGTTGGAACAGATGGTAACAGGTGCTTTGACTAAAAGAAAAATCCTTTTTGGGGGGAGACTAAAAGATGGTAGATGAATTGAGTGAAGGGGAATTGGTTAGGTGGTTGTAATGCAGCCTAGCCAGCATACCCCTACTAACTATGTTGCCTCTCAACAAGTGCTACTTACTCCGAACCTGCAATAAATCAAAAAATTTCATTAGTACCCTTAAATTCACCAATAAATTAGGTGACCAAACTAGCATCCACTTAATGGTAACTCTGAAAAAATTTAAATTAGATGGAACGTTTGGAGTAAGGTTATGAATAAACGAACGCAAAGTGTAATGGTGATTCTTGAAAATATACAAATGACTAGGGAAAGTGGAGGTTGTTTGCATGAAGTAATGATGCTTCTGGATACAAGGAATATGGGTTTGATTAGGCGTGAATATACAAGGTACGGGATGTTTCACCCACCGCCTTCAATTAATAACAGCCATTTAACTACTATAAAAGGGGATTAAGAGAAGTTTTCTAGAATTATAATAAAAAACACCCAGAAAGGAAATAAAAACTTTTAAATCAAACAAATTAAGAAATGGATACTCCAAATGGAAACAACCCTCAATAGAACCAACTTTATGGAGTTTTTTATCATGAAAAACGAGCTGCAATGTCACTCGAAACCAGAGAATTGGAGATTTTGAAATAAATGATTTAGATAAAGATAAATAGACACAATCGAAGGATAAAATATGACGGGTGCGTGCTGAAAATGCAGAAGAATTTTCTCTTTGAAGACAAAAAAAAATATGGCCCAAGATGCACGGAAGAAAAAAGAAATATGAGAAGATGAAGATGTTGTTTGGCTGAAAACTCGCAGTGCAACTGAAAGTGATTCAGATGAGTCCGAGAGAGAAGGATTTGGAAATGAATATGACAGTGAGGAATCTGAGGGTGCCTCTGAGACTTAACATGTAAAGAGTCATAGAGAGGAGAAATAGGAAGATGCTTTATATGAGAGATACTTGACTGAAAAAGCCAGTCCACCAATATTTGCCAGAACAATGAATGAGCATCTGAATGTTGATTTCGATGGGGAAACAATTGAAGGAATTGATGTAAATGGAGAGCCGTTGGAGGTGGAAGCGGAAGAGTCTGCAGGGACTTGTAAGGATGAATATTCATATGGAGACGAGGATTCAGGTGGTTATGGAGTAGCTGCTTCAACAGGCAGTGAATATAGTCAAAGTGATGAAGAGGATGGGTACGACATCTATGATGACAATGACTAGCTCTAGTCATGCATAACGTACCAAAGAGATCAAGGGTGTAGAGCTTTTGACAAGGCTTGAAATCGAACTTCCTGGAATTTTTGAACCAGTCTCTTTGGTATTTACTTTCCCTCTTGTTGGTTGTATTTTGTTGATGGGTGGTAGTGTTAGCTTTGATGTTTTATCGGACGGTACTTTTTCTTTGAATGTTTGTTAGTAATGTTTGATCGTGGGCAATTTCTGTTTGAAGTTGGTAAGTGTTTTGAGATTTCTGAGGATAGGTTTGGGGGTTATGATGAACATTTTTTTTACTGGTTATTTTTTGTAAGATGATAATGTGAATCTCTTAGCAGTTTTAAGAGAATTAAGTTGATGAAGGCTTGATGAAGCTTGTAAATAAGGGGTGGGGTTTGGTAGGTATGAACAAGATTTTGGATGTAATTATGTTGTTTTTTGGTAATATTATTGATGTAATGAAATGTTTTGATCGGCAAGGTAATGGTGATAGTGTAGAGTTTATAAATTGCTGTTAGATTGTAGAGAATCCAGAATAACAAAAATAGAACAGTTAAAGAAATTTGTTGATAGACTTGATGAGCGAAACTATTCACAGATCCGTTCTGATGATTTTGTATTGCAAAACTATCACCGATATAAATAATAAAAAATCTATATAAGCCCCTTATTGAGTTGTCAAAAGTTCACCAACTATTCTACATATACTTTCAGGTATAATCGTATAGACGTATAATTATTCCAACTTTCCAAGATTGATGCATGCAAGTTTAAAATTAAGGGTTGATGAGTTGTTTGAGAACAATTTTCGTTTGTTTCTCGTAAAGGGAGATTTCCTTTGTAGTAGCTATTTTTCTAACTCTACGGGACTGTTTGATAACCATTATTATAATAGATTATCAGTTCATAATCCATTATGACTGTTTATAATGGATTTTATATGTGTTTGGTAACCATTATATATAAAAATTGATTATTTTAATGAGAAATGAAAATAATCATAAATTTTAGAAATAAAAAAAGTTGTTTTAAAAAATTATACAGAATCCTGTTTTCTTTCCTTATTTTCTCTAAGCTATCAAAAAAGAGACAAAAAAATAATGACGGACTAAAGAAAAACTCTAGATCACCCTTCTCTCCTCTCCTCTTTTATCTTTTTAAGATAATCAATTATTTAGAAAGAGTGCTTGTTAAAAATTTATTATAAAATAATTATATTAAAATTATTTATCAATTTATGATTATTCATAATCATAAATAGATGATAATAAATTTTAACAAACGATGCCTACGTCCCATATTATTTATAACAAAATAAGCAAATTACTAGTCAAATAGCAAGAATACAAACTACAAAATATAAACAACACAATGATTTACGTGGTTCAGTATGATTATCAACGTCCATAATACAAGGATTACTGGTTCTTATTTATTGAAGGGTTACAAAAGATTTAGGGGTAAAATTTTCTTTTTCATAACTTAAAAACTCTCTCTGTCTCACTATATATATCTCACTCACTCGAAAAAGGCTAACCCCTCTCTTAGTAGTTTAACCCTGAATTTATAGACACAAGTGTTTATACAAATAAAGATACAATGTTAAGCACATACATCCTATTTTATGTATCTTTACCGAGGACCAGGACCCGAAACCCAAATAATTCAACAATGAATTCACGAACAAATGACACCAACATGAGTAAAAGGGAGAAAAATCAATCAAATTATGCACCAAACAGAACTTTGATATCTGATTATCACACCCCCTCTGCGGCTTGCAAGTTTTATGGGTCATGACTGGTAATGTTGTGGTTTGGTGAATAAGCTTCATTCACAAGTACTCATCCTTACACACTTGCAACAACAAGTGCATATGCCTAACTATTTAGGCATTTGGCAATGTAAGTCTTTTTTTCTTCTCCCTATCTCTTAATTAATGCATTCCATACTGTATTAGAGGCTTGTCATGCATCAAACTCACGAAATCAACAACATAGTGAACACAAGGATATAATGTAATATTTTCTTTTATTGTATCAAAGGAAGATTATAAAACTCGTCGAAAACAAGACTACATAGACCATTCACTCTTTAGTGATGCCTAACTCTCTCTAACTTGAGACTCACTTTATTAAAGCCTAGCCTTTTCTCTCCTAATCAAGTCTACTGATTTACAATGCCTCTTACACTATTTATATAATGGTATAGTGAAAAAAACTGTAAATTACAGAATGCACAAGCCTTGGACAACCATATGTCTTAGGAGTAGTTTCCATAACCGATTAAAGTGATACATTATTGACCAGCCTCTTCCAATCCTTCCCAGCCATGCCAAGCCTATCCCAAGTGGTTTAAAAATTATTTTGGAGTTATAAAGTGCTTTATAACTATCCCTACTTGTCCGATCATTCAACCATATGTGCATAATTGCATCATAACCGCCATTTTGGAGCTATTCTTGCACCAACTTCTGTTATACTCGTGTTGGCCATGCCCTTCACTCAATTTGGCGTTTAACATTGAGTAAATACATGAGAGTACTTGTTCACACATGTTGCATCTCAATGTTTAATGTGCCATTCGCTTTACTTGGACGAATAACCGACTACAATTACACATTTGGCATGCACCATTACTCTTGCTGCACTGTCCATAGCTTGGTCATGCCTTGGATCAGTACATAGGCCAACTCCTGACCTATTCCATGTCTAAACATCATCTTTAAACTGGGAATAATCAAGTTCACAAACATGCATTAATACACCATCTTATGCTGCATTTGTCATTGGCATCATCTTACCTTTACTGTGAAGCATCATTTCATTGACCAATGTTGCTTCATTGCTATGCCATTGACTAGTCGGTAACATAGTCTTATCTATGTGGGGATGGTTGCGTTAACATTTTCATCCGTAGTTTTTGATATGGGGAGGGTTGCGTTAACATTTCCATCCATAGTTTTTGAACTCCTCCTACTAAAAAAAAGAATAAAGATGTGTAATGAGCCGGGGGCGGAATTGAAGGCGTACTTCCCCAACTTAATCCACCCACAAATCGAAATTTATCATTTCATCGGTAGTAAATTTTAGCCCACTCAACTCAATCCCTAATAAAACTATTAGGGATATTTAGATTTTAGGTTCTAACTTTATAACCAGTGTTATATTTGGATCCTATAAAATTTATAATTAGAATTTGGATATCAGGATTGAAGTTGACCGTCTTGACAGTTAAAAGAACAAACTAAATACGGAAATGACCAATTAAAATCTTAGATTCGACTTATTGTCAAGACGGTATGGATGCATTGAACATGAAATGCAAATAGTTTGTACGAACATCAATCCAGGTATGAATCTTATCTAAGAAGAACATCAATTCAGGAGCTTTTGAAGATGTGGTGAATTCTTCTTCTTCAATTGCTCTTGGTGATGATGACCTTTCCCTTGGTTTCAATGTAGGTCCTGGAGGAGGTGGTGGCAATCATCAACAGCTCTAGAAATCGGTGTTATACCCCTTCTTAATACAACTGGGTCTACAAAATTATGGCAAAATCAACAAACCCATCATAATGTGAATTACCCTGTAGTTAAAAACCCGTCATTATCAATTGAAGAAAACCATAGGAAACAATTATGAGTTTTTTAATTGGGAAATCTGATGGTGATGATGATGATGACAAAATTGATTCCACAATTTTTATATTGAAGATGGTGTTCAAAATTGGCTTAATGGATTGGGATTAAGAAGGTATAGTCCTGTTCTTGAAATACATGAAATGGATGAAGAAGTGTTTCCATTTGACATTGGATGATCTTAAAGATATGGGTATTAATGATGTTGATTCAAGATGGAAACTCCATTGCGTGCTTGAAAAGCTTGGAAAATGTTTTTTTTTGAGGTACCCTAATATGTCTTCGTCGTAGTTTTTGAATCAAAATCATTATCATTTTTTGTCGTTGTATGTTGTATACTTATAACAGCAGCACAAGTAGTAGTAGTAGGTCTAATGCGATGTGCAATACTAGCGGAGTTGCCTACTCGTTATACTGTTAATTTTGATCTTAGATATGTTGTTTCAGTTGATGAGTTCCATTTTATATCTTGGATATCAATTGTTTGATTTTATTCCTCAAAGAATTCTTTAAAATTTATTCCTAATGACTGGTTTTATTCCTAAAATTTATTCCTAATGACTGGTTTTATTCCTTAACCGTTGGATCCCATTTACTTTAGATGTGTTTTTAGATTACACGTATGATTCACGTGTTAACGACAACTAATGGCGTTAATAAAATACCAATTAATTAAAAATAAAAATATTTTTTTAACGGTCAAGATGTTTAACTCAAGGCTTGGAATCCAAATTCTAATTATACGTTTTATGGGACCCAATTACAACATTAATCATAAAATTAGATCTAGAATCTAAATATCCCAAATTATTATTGAGCCAAGTAGTATATTATCAGATTCTTTAAGAGGTGATTTTTTTCTATAAGGATGTCTAATTTTTTTTGAGCCCCACTTAATCTCAAATCCTAGTTCGGCAGCTATAATGGACTTTACCAATGAGTTTATTGTTTACTTAGCTTAGTTTATCCATTACAGTGACATTTCTTCAAGAATATGCAAGTGATATCTTAGAGTTTTACAAATTGTTTAAAAAAGAAGCCTTATATAGGGGCTGCAGTATTGATAGAGGGATTACCTATGTGAAGACGAAATAGAGACATTTGAAGTGAATTTCAAAAATCTCTTATAATGATATTTTCATAATGGCTAAACTATCCCTGATTAGTTAATATTAGTAAAAATAATTAGCTAATAGATTACGCTAATCATAATTAATCCAAAATAATCTTAAACTTAATCAAATCAAATCAATTTTTTTTTTTTGGTTTGGTGGGAAGAAAAATTAGAAGAGAATTTTTTAGGGTTTTTTAAAAAACCCTAGATTTTGATTCACTCAACCAGAGTAGTGAGGTATACCTCTAACTTAAACTCTTGGTCTTTTTATGGCTCAAATTTAATGAAATTACGTTTGAAATGATGATTCTTTTGTGATTCAGAGAATTTTACGATTGGTTTTTCATGTCGAACCCAACCGTAAACGCCATTTACGGTTAGGTGTTCTTCCCAACCCAAACGTAACCGTAATTTCATGGATGAACACCAAATCGTAACAGTTTTACGGTTGGGTTTTAACATCGGACCCAACAGTAACTAATGTTCAAAAAAAAGTTTTCCCATCCAGGATTATTTACGGTTGGGATTTGACAATCCAACCCAACCGTAAATACCAATTTTAGTTTTACTTCCAGACAATTTCAGCCAATATTTACGGTTGGGTTTGGGCTTCCCAACCCAACCGTAAAACATCCTTTGGAGCATTGAGTTTAAGGTCAAATTTGGGTTAAAAATCAAATTTTAAACTTATTCAATCATTTTAACTAGATTGAAGGTAAATTAGGTCATTCAAACAAACAAAAATCGAAAACAACACAAGTACTAGAATCCAATTTTGGATGATCCAGGAATATTTACGGTTGGGTTTTGGCTGAAAACCCAACCCTAAGTCTGCCATGAAAAAAATGTCAGTTTTACGGTTGGTTTTTGACTCAAAAACCCAACCGTAAAACTGACATTTTTTCATATTGACAGTTTTACGGTTGGGTTTACAGCCAAAACCCAACCGTAAATAATCATTTGTTTTGTTTTTTTGACTTGATTTCTTTTTTGCTTGGTTTCCAACTTGACAATCAAACCCAACCGTAAATAGCAATTTTAGTTTTAGTGCAAACACATTTACGGTTGGTATGTAAATCGAACCCAACCGTAAATGATCATCTTCATCTCCTTTATCCCATATTTTCTATGCATAAATCAGATTTTTATTTGTTTTGGTTGGTGGTAAAAGTAGAAGAAAGAAAAGAGAGTTTTTGGTTGTTTTTTGAAAAGCCCTAGATTTTGATTTTCTCAACCAAAATGAGTGATTCTAGTGGAAAATTTGTGGTGGGTGAATCCTTGTATGATAACCAAACCAAATTTTACATACCTATTGATGGAGACCCAACTATGTATGATTATTTGGATGGTAAAGAGGTTTTAACTCAAAGTTGTGATGGTGAATCTCAACCAAATGGAGAAACTAGCCGTCAAAGTGAAGATTCAATTTCCGAGAGTAGTCAGGTGTACCTCTAACTTAAACTGTTGGTCTTTTATGGCTCAAATATGATGAAATCACGTAAAGAAGTATGATACTTTTTGTGATTCAGGCAGGTTTATGGTTGGGTTTTCTTCTCGAACCCAACCGTAACCGTACTTTTCATGGAGGAAAACCCAATCGTAACAGTTTTACGGTTGGGTGTTTAGCACCGACCCAACCGTAACTCATTATGTGCATGGGTATTTATTGCACTAGTTACGGTTTGGTTCGACTCTTGATACCAACCATAGAAAATTGGGGGTTGTTTTCTTTTAGTTTTACGGTTAGGTTCGAAGGCCCAACCCAACCGTAAGTTGTTCTACGGTTGGGTCCGATGCTCATAACCTAACCGTAAATTTATACTTTCTAGTTTTGTTGCCTAATGCCTTGATATTTTTTGTTCAGCTCGAGATTGTACCTCACCCAATGTATGCTCAGCCCCCTCCAAATGATCTTCTAACTAGAGATACTACGAATCACTATTTGAACGACTTGGTAGGTTATAGATAAGTTGTTAATTCCTTTGGACACTATTGCTAAGTCTTTTTTTTTGTTTCTAAGTTTGTGTTCTTGGACCATGTAGACATGGGAAAAAAAAGATGATGCAAAGCAATGGGCTAGAGAACATGACAAGTTAATTATGTGTGTGATAGTTTGTAACCGTCAAACTAGACCCAACAAATTTCAAATGGTTTGCGAGTGTAGTGGATTCTATACAAGTCATGCGAAGAAGGGTACCGAGTATGTAGGAAAGACGAAAAGGAAGCAAACTACTTTCACTAAGAAGAGGGGATGTCCTTTCAATCTTCAATTTCAGACCAACCACGAGAATAAGTGGTTCTTATCTAGAGTTGTATGTGGTCGTCACAACCACCTACCACCGGAGACTTTGTTAACGCATCCTTATGCGGCACGGCTCACCTAGGAAGAAAAGGTCATCATAGACGACATGGCGGAAAAGCAAGTGAAACCCATTGATATCCTCGGACACTTGAAGAAAATAAACCCAAAGAATGTCTCTACGTTGGAGACAATCTACAACGCCAAAGCCAAGTTGAAGAGTGAAAAATGGCAAGAAAATGACCAAATCCAACAACTTATGTACTTCGGGGAGAAGCACAACTACACCATGTTCCACAAAGAAGATGAGAATAAAGAAATAAAACATATTATATTGGCTCATCCCGAGTTTATGAAGTTAGCATGATGCTCCCATCAAGTGCTTCTAATGGATTGCACGTACAAAACTAACAAGTATGATCTCGCGGTCTTGAATTTTGTCGGCCAAACTTCTACCAAGTCCCTTTTTAGTGTTGCCTTTCTCTTCTTGAGAGACGAGCTCGAAGAAAGCTATGTGTGGGCATTGAAACAAGTTAAATTCTTCTACGTTGAAGGATATACCCCTAAGGTGATTATCACCGACAAAGAACAATCCTTGATGAATGCCATAGCAAGGGTATTCCCGGATGCTCATAATCTTCTTTGCACGTTCCACTTGTGGAACAATATTCAAACCAAGTGCAAACTTATAATTCGACCAAACAAAGAAAAGCGATATGGAGAGAATTATTACCGGTACCTCAACAATAAAAGGCCAAAGAAAAATTCGAGGAGGATGACAAGTTGGCGGAACTAAAATGGTCTAGTTTCCAAAGTGAATGGGACGCTTTGACATGGTCTATCGCCAAGGAAGATTAAGAAGAAAATATTCGCATGTTATGCTTGCATTGGAGTAATTATCCAAGAGTTATGAAGTATTTGATGGACCATTGGTTCAATCCGCACAAAGAGAAGTTTGTAGCGGCGTTCACAAACCAATATAAGCACTTTGATAACCAAGCTACAAGTACCGCGGAGTCATCTCACAACCGAATGAAGAAGAAACTTCATAGTTGTGATGGTGGGTTTGTTACGGTCTTCGAAGCGATGCACGATTATTTTCTCCGTGACCTTGATAGAGTTAAGGAACTTTTCAAAAAAATCGGTTGTAGAAAACACACCATTTAAAAAGACGAGCCATGGCTCCAAGGAATTTCTTATAAGGTGTCGCATTGCGCAATTGAGAAGATAGTGTACGAAGTTAAGCATTATAGGTTGGGAAACTTGCACGGAGAAGAAGAGTGTGCTTGTCCTAACATGACAAGTTTGGGACTTCCCTGCCGGCATATGATGGCCAAGTACGAAGAAGACGGTGTGATCGCAATTCAAGATATTGATCCTAGATGGAATATCAACCAAATTGAAGGAATTGTTAGGACCTTTCCGAGGGGTTGGAGTGTGATCAATTGATTCATGAGGAGGGGTATCACCTTGCACATCATCGGATTCATCATGTATGTGTTCATCACTAGGTTGCAGCTCTCTTCGGCTAGTATTCGCACCTCTTGTATCGCCTCGAATTCTCTTTAAGCTTCGCAGCATCTCATCTTGGATTGATTCATGAAGCTTCCTCATTTTGGAACGCAGGATCCTTTGTTCCTTGATTGTCATCCCATCACCTCTACTTATGGATGGAGTCATCGACTCTGCCAATGCAAGTACTTTGTTTTTCTATTCACATATGAAAATAAATGTTGGTTGAGTCTTTAGTAATAAATCTTAAAAACATTAATAACATAAGTAATTTTACGTACCATGATACCATGAGCTTTGAAATATGCATTTTCCCAAAATTCAATGAGACCATCACCTGTGTTGTTTCCTTGACCCCTTTGAAGTTAGATAATTTATAAAAGTTCAACACAAGCAATCAATCAAGTTCTTTAAATTCAGAACTCTTTACGGTTGGGTTACACATATCGAACCCAACCGTAAATAATCAACAACAAGAAATAAACCTAAACAAAAGACTTTACGGTTGGGAATTGAAAATCCAACCCAACCGTAAATAGTCATCAACAAAAAAATTGAACTAACCAGAATAATTTACGGTTGGCAATTAGAATCGAACCCAACCGTAAAATTCAAATTTTTTTGAGTGCAAATTTTTTTACGGTTGGGTTCAGAATCGAACCCAACCGTAAAATTTCATCTTCATCTCCTACCTTTTTATTTACGGTTGGTTTTTTTTAATAACCCAACCTTAAAATGTAGAACAAACCAGCTACGGTTGGGTTCGGAAGGAACCCAACCGTAAGTTCTTCAGAACATACATTT
>JAJJMC010009555.1:680739-694524 GCA_023531435.1 Papaver californicum
TTAACAAAACCATCAATCAAACAAGAAAATCAATCACTTTTGGGTTCTAAAAATAACATGGGTTTTGTTGAATACCTTGTATACACCATTTTTTGTGGTTGGGGAGTATGATTTCCTTCACCACCGATTTGTTCTTCAATTTCTTCGTTAGGTTGTTTAGTTTGATTTTGATTGTCATCACTACTACCTTCTACACCTTTAGTAGGATTCTTCATTACAAACTTTAGAGTTTAATCGACGACGAAATTTTCGAATCGCCAATTAATTGATTCGATGGAGAAATTCGGTTCAAATGGAGAAGGAGGAGGGAGAGGGAAAGGTTTTGAATTGAAATGAAAATTTTGTAAGGTTTTGTTTTGTTTAGGTTTTTATTGATTGAAGTGCAAATTAAAATTTTTCATAGATAGAAGGGTAATATGAAAATTTAACATAGTCTCTAGGATACCCCTTAACAGATTATTTGGTCACCCTGAATCCTAATGCAGTTCCTCCATCAATAATGCAGCCCCTATACGAGGCTTCTTAAAAAAGGGTAGGAGGTCTAGTTGTTTTTTCTTGATCGTTAAATAAGTTTTAGTGAAAAGATCATTAGTACATGCATATGAACTCATAGCTTTAGAGAGGCTTTAGGGGAAACTTAAAAGACACATTAGTTGGTGATGATTAAATCGGGTGATTACTGAGTTAGGTCTTTCTAGATTTTCTTTTCTTTTCTCTGTAGACTTTTGATCAGGTTATCATGATCACTACTGGTGAAAGGGGATTTGAGACGAAGATAGATCCGGGAGAAGATAAAGGTCGAGATTCAAATACGAGTTCTGGGGAAGATGTGGAGATGAGTATTGAGGTGGATAATGGTATCAAAGGAAATGGTAGGGACGATTCAAGTTCAAATTTTGGAAGAGAAGAGTCAAACCCTAACTCTCTGAAGTCTTACAAAGATGTTGTATATCAAAAGGAAGCTAATTGGAGGGAGTGTTTTCTTAATTGGGGTTTGAGTGATACTGAAGAGAATTTGATGAAACAAGGTTTTAATGAACCAGTTGCTGTGGGATGTGCATTGCTCCAGATGAAGATGTTCCAATCATTAAAATTGATAATCATACTAGGATAAGGATAATTCATCCATGGAAGAATTGCTTGATAGGTAAAGTTGTGGGTAAGACAGTTGGATTTAAGTACATCTCAACCAAAACTCGTGAACTATGGAACCCTTCCGGTAAGATTGATATTTTAGATTTAGGATGTGATTTTTATTTATTCAAATTTGGGAATCCTGCTGATTATAATCACTCTTTCTTAGAGGGTCCTTGGTTTGTTAATGGCCATCATCTGGCTATGATGAGATGGTCTTCAAATTTCAAACCATCTGAGTCCACAATTAACAAGACAATTGTTTAGGTTAGGTTACCTGAATTGCCATTGGAGTTATATGATGAGGAGATTCTTTCTGCAGTTGCTAGAAAATTAGGAAAGCTAATTAAAATTGATAAAACAACTGAGTTAGTCATGAGAGGTAAATATGCTAGATTTTGTATTGAAATTGATACTAATATGGCTTTGAAATCTACAGTTCAAATTGATATATTTAAGATATCTATTGAATATGAAGGAATTAATTTGATTTGTTTTAATTGTGGAAATATTAATCATAGGAAAGAAAATTGTCCTCTTTTGAAAACTGCTAATGCTACTAATATTAGTACCCAAAATTGTAATGTTGATGCAGGTTTGGTAAATCAAGGAGAAAAATATGGTCCTTGGATGTTGGTTACAAATAAGAAAACTAAAACTCCAGTGGTTGGAAGAGGGGAGGATAAAGGTCTTAATTTTGTGAAGGAAAGTGAATATGGTAATTCAAATAGAGATGAAAGTGATAATTAATGGCAGGTGGTTAGCAACCATAGAAGTAAAGGGAAGGTGACTAGTACAAATGGCTCAAGTGCTAATGGGCAGATCAACAACAATGATCAGAGATCTGGTCAGGTCAGGAAGGTGAAGAGTGCTGGCATAGAAAGTGGTGTTAATTCTAAACAAAGTAGCAGTTACAAAATTCTTAGCAGGAATAATGTAAATGCTTTTTCAGTTTTAAAAAATGATGAATTTAATTTTGATCAATTAAATATAAAAGATAATTTAAATTTTGTAACCCCCATTAAAAAGAGTTGTGGTGATGATAATGGGGTAATTAATAAAAACAATGGTGCCCTCATCAAGTCAGGGATTGGTGGTTATAAAGGGAAGGAATTATTTGGATTGAAACATTCAAACCTAGATCAAGATGGAAAACAGAGTGCCTCTAAATTTATTTTCTCCAGCCTATCAAAATCTATTAGTGGAGGAGTGGATGGTGGAGGATCTTCTGGGAAAAAAAGCTCAGGAGGAGCTAGTGGCAATGCAAAACAGCCTAATAGAGTTGATTATGGAACAAGAAACAAGAATGAACCAGATGTTCCAGTTGATGGAGGAGGTAAACCAGCTTCAAAGACAAATAATGAAAATTCTGCCCCAACTTGTTCATACACCATACCAAGTGAATGTGAAGGGAATGGTGGCTACCGTCCAAAGAATTTTGAGCCCAATCATAATTTCACCATCCAGATGAAATCACAAGGACTCGGTAGAGTTCCTAGAGGAAGGCAGAGCAGATCCAGATTGCGTGTCAAAGACGTGGCTAGAGGAAAAAGTTCTAGAAGTAGTAATTCCTCATATGGTGGAGACCCCAACTGTAATAAGAAGCTCAAAAGGTCTATGGAAGTTTGAGATGGAGTTCACTACAAGATTGGGGGGTTCAAAGGATTTACAAGACAAGATTCAAATCAAGAAATGCTACAGATGGAAACATTGGCTCGTTCCAATAGGTATTCGGGAGGTAACTTCCTTTTCATTTGTATGTATGATTTTAATATGAAGATATTAACTTGGAACTGTAGAGGTTTGGATAGGCCTTATTTTAGGAGAGTGATGAAGCAGTTGAATAAGAAACATAGGACAAGCATTGTGGCGCTGCTTGAAACTAGAACAATTACTGAGCATGCAACTGGACTGGTGAAGAATCTTGGATTTACAAGCTCTTTAATTGTGGATCCGTGTGGTTTCTATAGGGGTATGTGTCTCTTATGGAACGAGGATGAGGTCGACATCCGGGCTACTTCTCAATCAAGATGGGCTTTTCATGATGTGGTTACTGCCAAGTTTCAGAAGCCTTGGATCTTGTCTTCCATTTATGCTAGTATAAACAAGGTGAATATGAAGAGAGTTTGGGATGAAATGGAAGGTATTGCTGGAATTCAGAATGCAGATTGGATGGTGATGGGTGACTTCAACACTATTAGTAGTGTGCAAGAGAAGGTTGGTGGAAGAATCCCAAAGAAGAATAAACTGGAGGAATTAAAGGGAGTTATGGATAGATGTTGACTTATCGATGGGGGCCATGGTCCTAAATGGACTTGGAATAGTAAGAGAGTTGGTTTGGCTAACATTAAGGAGAGGCTTGACAGAGCTTTAGAAAGCCCACAGTGGTGCAGCTGGTTCCCTAATGCTCAGGATCGAGGAGATTTATTTGAGGCAAAAGTCTAGAGTAGGCTTCTAGAAAAGGACTTAAACACTAAACTTTTCCATTCTTCTACTCTGGTTAGGAGAAGTAGAAACAAGCTAGTTAAAATTAGAGATAATAATGGTAGATGGTTGGACGAATGTTCAGAAATTAAAAATCATGTTGTTAATCATTTTTCAGATCTGCTTTGTTCCTCTTTGAGTGAATGTGATAATGAATCTATTAAGAGTCTTTTCCCTACTGTTATTTCCTTGAATGAGAACTCTTCCTTAACTTGCCCTGTATTCTTAAAAGAGATTAAAACTGCTATGAAACAATTAGGATCTCACAAATCCCCGGGCCCAGACGGACTATAGGGGTTTTCATTATCAAATATTGGGATCATGTTGGTGGTATAGTGGTGAGATTGGTCACTGACTTCTTTCAGAATGGGAAGCTGGACACTAGATTGAATCATACTTTTATTGTTTTGATTCCTAAGAAAGTTTGTCCTACCATCATTAAAGATTATAGACCAATTAGTTTATGTAACTTTGTTATGAAGATCATAACTAAGATCATATCTAATAGGATGAGACCACTTCTCTATAAGATTATATCCCCAAATCAACATGCTTTTGTGCCCAGGAAGGTCTATTTTCGACTCAACTGTTATTTGTAATGAGGTGATACAGTCTTTTAAGCATAAAAAAGGAATAAAGGGTTGGATGGCCTTAAAATTATATTTTGACAAAGCTTATGATAGGATTAGTTGGCCATTTCTTGTTAAGGTGTTGCAAAGTATTGGATTTGATGAAAAGTTTGTTCAATGGGTTCTTAAATGTATTAACACAGTCTCTTTTCAGGTGTTGATAAATGGATCCGAGCAAAAGTTTCAGGCCCAACAATGGCTTAAGGAAGGGGGACCCATTGTCCCCATATCTTTTTATCATTTGTCTTGAGGCTTTGTCGAGAATGATTAATAAGGGATTACGAAGAAAGAAAATCTCAGGCATATCTATTGCTAGGGTGCTGCTGTGATTTCTTATTCGTTATTTGCCGATGATTGTATAATATTCTTAAAAGCCTCATACAAAAATGCTTGTAATCTTCGTGTTATCCTTGAAATTTTTTGCAGGTGGTCGGGTCAACTCATTAGTGATGCTAAATCTACATTACTCACTTCTGCAAACCTAGGGAATAGCTTCTCGAAAGGTATGGCTAATGCTCTAAAGGTGCAGACCACAAGCAATCAGGTAAGTATTCGGGTATCCCTTTTCAATGGAGTAAAATTAATGCTAATACTTATAGTGATCTTTCTGAAAAAATTGTAAATATAATGCAGGGTCGGAAATATAAAACTTTGAATATGGATGGTAGGGCAACTTTAATTAAATCTTTCCTCGATCTGGCGTCTTACCATGTTATGTCTATGCTTAATATTCCACAAAGGTTATTGACCATGTTTAATAAGTATAAAAAGAACTTTCTTTGGGATGGGAATAAGGATAGGAAATGCCTTCATAAACTCAGTTGGGATAGAGTTTGTCGGCCTGTGGAGTATGGTAGTTTAGGTGTTAGGGATCTTGAATTAACCAACCTTGCTTTACTTGCTAAAAGGGCATGGAGAGTGTTTGAAAATCCTGATCCTGATGTAACCAAACTCCTCAAGGATAAGTACTTTTCTGATTCTGATTTTTGGAATTGTGATATTAAGAATAGATATGCTATGAGTTGGAGAAGTATCCTTAGAAGGAGGGATGTTGTTAAAGACTGTATTAGATGGAATTTCGGAGATGGTTCTACTGTGAATTTATGGGCAGATCCTTGGATGTCTAATTTCCCACTTTCTGTTTTTAATATTGATAATGCTCAAACTTTGCCTGACTTGAAGGTTAAAGACATTATTAATTCTCAAGATAGGAGTTGGAATTTAGACTTGATTACTAATATTTTATTCCTGTACAGGTGGTTGAGGAGATTAATGCAATGCCGGTGCCTGGTCATGTTGACCGAAAAGACCAACTTGTTTGGTCAAGGAGTAGAAGTGGATCCATAACAGTTAAAGATGCCTATCATTTTATTGTCTCCAACAAAATGGGAAATTCTGTTCCTAATTTGGATTGGAAATTCTTGTGGAAGTTAAAATGTTCGCATAAAATCAAATTTTTTTTGTGGCTATTTTATCATAATAAAATCGATTTAAATGAAACTCTTTATAAGAGAAGAATTAGTGAGCATCTGGGATGTAAAATCTGTAATAAAGATTTTGAAACAATTTATCATCTATTTCTTGATTGCAGTGTTATTGCTCATTTGTGGAGGAAGGTTCGAAGTTGGATTGGGTTCGCCCCTCAAGCTGAATTTATATCTCCTACCGTTTTTAGAAAGTGGTGTAGCTCAGATGGGAAGATAGGTGGTATAAAGTGGTGTTATATTCTCCCTTTTGTCTTGTGGCCTATATGGAAGGGGAGAAATGATTGGATCTTTAAAGGAATCGTTTTTCAACCAATGAGGGTGCTAGCTAGGGCTATCAAAGATGCTAGAGAATTCCTTAATGTTTCTGGACAGTTGCGAAGAGAAGAATTTAAAATGTTAGAGGTCCCCGTTCCATGGGTATATCCATCCCAAGGATTTGTTAAGCTCAACTGTGATGGAGCTTCTAACAATTTGGGTTCTGCAGGCATTGGTGGGATTCTAAGAGGAGATCAAGGAAGATTCTATGCTTGTTTTGCTAAACATATTTTCAAAAACGACAATAATATAACAAAGGTATGGGATATAAGAGATGGGTTGGTTTTAGCCAAAGACTTGGGTATTAAGAAGTTGGAGGTGGAAAACGGCTCAACGTTTGCTATCCAGCTTTGTAAGAATGAGGTCCAGATACCATGGTGTATGCGTTCGTTGGTGGAAGATATTAATCATTTGAAGATCCAATTTGATGTTATTTATTTTCAACAAAGATTTAGGGAGGCAAACTCTGTGGCAGACTGCTTGGCCAAAGAAGGAGCGACAAAGACTATGGAAGGAGTGTGGAGTATTCATTCTCCTGTTGCCATAAACATCTGATTAGTGAAGATCTTGTTGGTAAAGATGATATTAAAAATGTAAGAGTGTCCATTTAGTTTTGGCCATTGGCCTTTGTACCAAAAAAAAAAAAGAACTTATAGCTTTTTATTACTACTTATTTTTTAATAATTTTTTTTGTAATTAAATGTTAATAACGTTTTTGAATATAAATTTATGTGCTCTTAAAAGTCTGGATGTACAAAGAAGAGGTACACATTTCTTTGTTGGATGCTGTATTACATTGGAAACATGAAACGTCCAAGAAAAAAAATATGAAAAGAAGGTTTTGGATCGGGTATAAATATGCGATTAACATGGAGTAACAAACTTGTCTCTTTATTGAGAGATGTTATTTAAAGATTTATTTTTTTTGATTTTTTAAGATAAAACCAGAGATGGAGCCAAGGGTTGATTAACTGTGACGACCAGATTTTTTTGTTTTTAATGGGTCAGGTTTTGACCCGTTTGGCCAGCTCCAACTTCGCGATAAGCCACTCGAGAAACCGATCTTTTAAATTTTTAGGATCAATTCGATCTTACCAAGTAAATGTTCATCGATTTATCCCAAACTGCTTTATAAGAGGACAAACATAACCTTTATATATATATTTATTTTGGATCATCGAATTCGTCAAACTGCTTTATAATTTTTGATATCATTTTTGATATTTATCAATACCAAAAGATGATATGAATTACCACATTTGGTAACAATCCCTACACTGATTTATAACATGCATCCTCGTACCCGACAAAGGATTTCCGTCACTTATACAATGAGGTTCTCTTGTCGCTGTTACAGCTAATGGTCACTGTTACAGCTAACGGTCTTCCAGGTAGCCACCCGTAGGTGGGAGCTGCAACTGGCCTGGCAACACACCCTGTATTGAACGGGTGAGAGATGATCATTCCCAGTGTCAGGGTAGTCGGATATCAGCTACCGTTACAGCTAACGGTCTTCCAGGTAGCCACTCGTAGGTGGGAGCTCCAGTGGGCGTGGAAACTCATAGTACTAGATCAAGCTCAACAGACCATCTTTCTCAAATGATATGAACGACTCAAAAAAATTAGTAATCACTTCCAGATTAGTGGTATGAACTAGGGCTGCACATCGGGTGGGTCGGGTCGGTTTTGACCTCACATGCACCCGACCCGCTACATCGGCGATATTTAATTTTCACCCGTACTCGACCCGCCGTAAAACGGGTCGGGTCGGGTCTGAGCCGACTTTAAGGCGGGTCGGGTGCGGGTGACCTGCTATCACCCGCCCAGACTAATAATCCTGTTCCTGTTCCTATCCTGTCCTGTCCTGTACTCCTGTTCCTGTTCTGTATATTGATCTGTTTTGTATCCTGTATTCATGTTATGTTCTTAATACTAACTCGATACTACAAAAGAGTCACATTCATATTCACATTCAGCTGGTGGTAACCTACAAGGTAGAGAGATGGCAAAAGAGGTGAGTTACTAAAGCTTCATACAAAACAGCAGAAAAACATGATAGAATAAAACAGTAGAATAAACAATTCTGGAATAAACATAGTAGAAACAGTAGACTAAAACAAATAGCTCTATTTAGCTTTATAGTAGCAGGAACACAAACCATTTATGCATACATCTCAGTGACAACTCAATCAAGTTTTAATAATATTGCTTCCAAAGATTCATCATTCATTACTATGCAGAATAGGGGAAGGATGAAGATAAACTAGGAAATGCATGGTTATATAAGATTAAGAAAACAAACTAAAGATGGTTGTACACGTAATCAAGGAATCCATGTATTTCATTTTTTTACTGTACATAACAGTATTGCAGTTACTTAACTTAATATCCTAATGCACATTTTCAAATATAACATAATAATGCTAATTAAGCTAATATTCAAAAAACTAAATTAAGATGGAGTACATGCATGCTTGAACTTCAAGTATAGGCTACCTCTTATCCTATTAACCTTCTAAGTTACAGAAAAGGAAAAAAATCCCCAAATTTTACTGAACCCTAAAAATTAATTTCATCAAGGGACAAATTAATACAAAATAATAGGTGATTCATGGGAAATGAAGGTTTGGGTTCCATTTACTAGTTGTTTCGACGTATAATTGGATTCAAATTTTCTAGTTTTCTACTTTTCTTCAACTGTTTCTTCCTGCAACCAAGTGAGGAACAATGGGATTTCAGGTGAACAATCTGGCTCTGTGAAGAACTATGTTACGGAGATGAACACATACCTGAATCCTGATCGAACTTCGAAGAACTATGTTACGGTCCTTACGGAGATGAAGAAGAAAAAGTGAACTGAACTGAAGAACTCTTTCCCTTTGTGAACTGAACTAAACATCACAGATTCATAATAAGTTAATAACCCGTGTAAACATTGGGCGGGTGGGCGGGGCGGGTGAGAGGAGCTATCACGCGTACTCGATCCGCCAGAAGTCGGGTTTCAAAAAAATGACCCGCACCCGACCCGTTCATCGACGGGTCGGGTCGGATGCGGGTCGGGTATATTTGGGCGGATGCGGGTCGGGTTTGTGCAGCGCTAGTATGAACTGTTATCATAAACAACCATTCCTCTCATATGATAAGAGTTACCTCGTACGATAATAACCATTGCTTAACTCACGTGCTGAATCAGATGATATGAATTACCTCGAATGGTAATAATCATCTCTTGTCTTACGAGTTGTACAATTATCAGATGGTATGAATTACCTTGAAGAGGCAACAATCATCTCTATCTCACATTTATATCAGATGATATGAACTGAAAACAACAATCATCTCTTCACTAGATAGTATGAACAGCCAGTACTGCAACTACCTCTTACAAACGATATATATACTGTGAAGAATGCAATCAATTCTGAATAAATGGTATGAACCACCGAATAACAACCAACATTTTCAAGTGATATGAATAACCTTGTGTTGAACCGCAGAGCGGCAGCAACCAACACTTTCAAATGACATGAATAACTTTGTACTGAACCGTAGAGCAGCTACTTGTATACCTTCTCCGTAGCTCAAACAAATCAAGCACAACCGTAGTTCGTTATTTTTGTTTAGACAGTATGAATTGCCCACGTAGTTATGCCCCACCCATCCATTCTCAAGTAAATACCAAAAACATAATTAAGAGAATGAAAATAGTACAATGTAAACAAAATATACTTTTGAGTTTAATTAATGAAAACACTGAATCTGTGATTGCCGAGGACTAAGCTAGACCACATATTCAAAATAGAAATCACGTTTAAATCCTTACATGCCACTGGGGGTGGATGGATGAGCTACCTATTACCACATGTATCCTAGTCATTATCAAAATTGTAAAATTAGATGGTCACTAGAGATTAACTCTGGGCTTGTATATATATATATATAGCCTCCTAATTACCTTTTTCACTGTTGTTATCACTAACTAGCCACTTCTCAATCTCTCTCTATATATACTGTATAGGCCACTCCCTAAAAATGATATATGCAAATATGCAAATCACTGTTCACATGTTCATAGATTGGAAGTACAGCGAACTTACAGTAAAATCTAAAGACGACCAATTTGTCGATAAATTATATAAAAATGATGAACTGCTCAACGGTTCTGCTTGCCCTTCCTAATGACAATGCATCTACTAATACACACATTATTTATCCGAAATGAGGTTATAATACATCATTAAAGGTCAACATCCACACCAGAGATTAATCAACAACATGTAGTACACAGTACCGCTCCAAAACCCATATTACAGTTTTAAGCTTACCAAATTTGTAACCGAAGTTCCATCTCTCTAAAATGAGCAAGTAATCTAGTTAGTTAAGGTCTGACATAAAAGGTCTGCAGACAGATAAGTATAATGCGCACAATTCCATGAAATGAATAGCTCAGTAATTACCATTCAATGGATTACACTATCCTATGATTTAGATTTACAAATACAAGCATAAAAAATTCATCATAGTAACAATTCTTTCCACACATTTACAAACCAAAATTACTTCCACATACTATTCAGATCCTATCAAGTACCGTAGCAGACCCCAGGGCAAAAAAGGGACAATGAACCTCCCACTCTACAGTCGCGGCTTGTTTTGCATATTTGCAAACCTAAATGCAGTCCAACCATTGTTTCAAATCCACATTCATCAACCCAATCGTACGCCTAGCAGGTCTGACCGACTGACGGCCGTATAGGCATTTTAACAAACAGTTCATAGGTACAAATCAACACACAACTTAATTTAGCTAGGTTCCAATAGGCCAGTATATTCTCAACTGTGTCACTATACAGCGATAGGCAGCAATAACATTTCTAAGAGCAGCTCAATTAACACAGCAAGATAAGACCCAATACTACGTATCATTTAGATCCTGCTAACAATTCCATTAACAAAATTAATAGGATTTAGTTTGGATATTTACCACCAATAATTCCCAAGAAACACAAAGGAGCATTTTCGACTAAGACCATACAAGAATGCCTGAAATAATTAATAAGTACTTAGCTACGTTCACATCCATTGCAAGAATCAGCTTAAAGTCAAGGTTCATTTTGTTTTATCAAGGCTTCCTTAATATTCCACTTAAGTGATAAGTAGAGAAAAAGAAGTTCAAATGAACCAAATGATAACTTCACATGGAACAGACAAAACAAGGTTTCAAATTAACTATTCTATCCACTCATAAGATATTTGTAGGAGGAGTTATAAATCCATTTACCATTCAATTAAGTGAAGGTTTCAGAACTAAAGCCATGACAAAGAATATACAAACCAATACCATTTGAAACAATCATTCAAATAACTGGTTTAATAGAAAATCATAACCACCTTTAAATGTCCTATAATATTTCTGCCAGTAAAACTAGCCATCCTATAATATGTATAACAAGGGGAAAAAGAAACTTACTTTAACAGTTACAAAACCTCTGCAACCATGGTCCGAACAAAAATACTCCAATCCAAAAACACAGAGGTTCTCACTACCACCAAATAGTCTTAGCAGGGCGAGCAATAAGAGAATTCAAGAGATGGGACAATGAATTTGTGGCTGTCCGTTGTATTTTCTTGCCAATCCTCCTTAGACCTTTCATTTTATATTGATTAACTCATACATGGAACTTGGAAAGAGTTCTCTTCAATCAGAGATACTAGTATTCAGCCTCAATTGGAAAGAGTTCTCTTCAACAACTACCATATTCATTTTGTGTTTTAAATTATGTTATCTTAATCTCCAACGAAGTGGAGAAAATCGCAAGAAAAGAGGAAGAAGCCACCTAGCTGGTTTTGTTTCCTTGTTTTTATCATGAGTGAAAAACAAAAACTAAAGTGTTCCACCATATTAAACAATAATTAATCCACAAAAATCTCTATATTTCTATAATATTTTTTTTAACTCCTTTAATAAATTTGTCTGGCCCCGCCACTGGATAAAACATAAGAATGTTAGTTGAAAGTTTTGGTGAAAATTAGTACATCACTTATTTCGATTTAATACTATGATGATTGAGAGGGAGTAAGTACAACGGTCACAATTAGTTGCAATGCTTCTGCTTGAGAAAAAAACAATACTCCATGACATGAAAAGTTATTTAAGGATAAATTAAATTATCTACCACTACTACCAGGAGGGTTTACAATACAGGAGATGTAAAAAATATTCTCCCCATGTAAGAAGATGTAAAATGGGCTTGAGAAATAATTTTCTAACTACAAAAGAAGTAAAAACGTTTAAAATTAGCTTGGAGTCAGCTGAGCTGGGTGTGTAACTGCACACCCTTGTTCTAAGCTAGCTTCGGCCCTGACCACTGGCACTATAAAAAAACTTGTATTATTAGTAACTCTTCCCCAATCTAACCTTCACCCAGTTGCAGAACTAGAAATCTATCAAGGGTAGATTCGACTAGATTTATATTTGGGATTAAATCAAAATATTAGACTTAAATTTTTATAAAATACAAAATAAGTTTTCAAATAACAATTATGAGCTTTTGAGGGGTTTTATCCCGGATAAATCACACCCTAATTCCGCCCCAGCCTCCACCAATTTTATACCTTATCACTTTCGAGAAAAAGTGTCCTTTTTTTTCTTTTTTCTTGGAAAAGCTCTAATAAGAAATTAAGACATTTGATTGATAAAGACAAATTAAATAAAAAATATCACAGTCATAATTTAGGTTTTATCTATTTCAAAAAATAAATAAAAATAATCTAGGTATTATCTCATGCCGAGTCTGCTACACGAGTAGCTAGGGGTGGCTCCAAACTATTATTCTAATGTATGGATGGATGGATATGGACCATAATGGGTCTGCTTGTTGACTTGGGTTGTTAATTTCATCCACGCCATAATCGACTAAGTCATATTCATATTTAGTCATTGACGAGAATGGAATGTTGATTAGTTCATAATAAGCTACTTTTCATCTTGACTTTGAAGTAGTAATCAGTCGTGATAAAGATGCACACGTTTTTTTTCTTCCTCCGGTGCTCATCCGTGTGTACTTTTATTTGGATACTCAAAATCACTTTCAGGGAAATCTCATGGTTGCTAATAGGGTGCTATTTTACTGAAAAAATACCAACGTAAAATAAAATATTTTCTAATTTGTTTTATATAGATTTTAGTATTTTCTTGGGTAATATAGTACCATATTAACAATGTGGAAAAATCTATCTAATAAATATAAACATTTAAATAATTGAGGGTCGAATACACGCCGTGTTGCCATCAACGAACAAATAACGTGTGTTCTATTTTATTTTAAATTAATTAATAATTTTGTACAAGAATCATAGGTGTATAAGCCACCTAGTGACTTGTGAAAAACTCACCAAACTACTCTACATGTACTTTCAAGCAGGGGTGGAACTAGAATACCTTTTATGGAAAGGTAAAATGTTTTAAGATACATAAAAAGATTTTTTTTTTTTTGGAATGACTAAAAAATAACTTAGAATAGATAAAAATAAGCTTTGAAACCAGCTTAATAGGGTAGACAACTGCCTACCCATACTATAAACTGGCTCCACCCTACTTTCAAATGTGGTTATTTTATTCAAAAATTCTTAGTGGACCGTGGTTTTAGACCACTCCAAAACCTTTTTTACATAGGGTGGGGCCAACCCACCCATAAAAACCCTCTGTTAATTTTTGAAAGCAAAACCCCACTCCA